>CM045766.1:68268838-68451065 GCA_025200525.1 Camellia lanceoleosa | reverse complement strand
TGTGTTAGAACTTCTTTCTCGTGAGGTTAAGGATTAGCACTAAGAGGTTCACTCCTCCACACTTACTCCATTGCTAGGAGGCCCTATTAGTCAAATGGCTAATAACACGTATCAAGAGAGAAAGAAAATTATCGAAGTTAGGCTCCTACGGTCAACCCTATGGGTCGATATGGGTAGGGTCGAGTGGGAATGGAAAGCAACTACAAATAGTTGTAGCTAAGTATTACTTTGCTAGGCGGAAGGGTTAGAGCCTCTATTGCTTATGCCTGATGCGAATTCAGGTTGACAGCAGGACTTATAAGGTAAACCCAATGAGAGCAAGGGTGAGAGAAACATATGAGAGGGATGGTCCCAGTACTTCATTAAGACCCTATAAGGCACCATATGCCTAAGACACCCTTTCCTCAACTTCCTTGATACATCGGCCCTCAATGATGGAGGCCTTTAGACAATCAAAAAATTAACCTCCCCCCCGCTGAGTACATATTAAAACAAGCAATTCTCTTATCTAAAAATTTCAAGGACCTATAAATGCTAAAAACATGTTGCTCCAAAAGGTCGCACTTTACATGGTAAGTAAGCTCCATCTTATTGAAAGGACACACCTCCTGCTTAAAGACTAAAGCGAGATATAATCCCCAAGATAATGTGCATAATTATGCATATGATTATGTGTTTGATATGACCAGTATGTTTAATTTTGTGAATTATGTGGTTTTGGAATTGCTTTATATCTAATGGTGTGAATATCTCATAATTAGAACTTGAACTCAAATTGAAAGCCTTTTAGAGGCACCGTAAACCAAAATCGATTTCATATATATGTGTTTAGCAACTTTAGAGCCCACTGTGAAATTTTGTAAAATTACTATTCGTAATGGAATTAATTGAAGCTTAATGAGCCTAAGTTATATATATATATAAAAGATTCTTGAGTTCATCTATTATTGAGAACATTTGCTAGAGAGAGTTGGGAGAGAGAGGAAGAAGTGAAGAGATTTGAAGAGATTCAAGGAACAATCCTCAAGATTTGAGCTAAGGTAAGAAATCTACCTGTAATCCTTGTAAATAATTAATCTTTTCTGGAAATCAAGAGGATATTGGAGATTTTAACCATATGAGTTAGGGTTTTGATTGTGTAATTGTTTGAACTAAATTCAAGAAATTGAGCCTTAATCTCTTTTTAACTTGTTTGATTTGAGTTCAATCTTGTGAATATTTCTATGAAATAGCTCTAGATTGTCCATACAACAAAGATTATATGTAAAAGATCATATGTTTATATGTATGTTGAGCTTGGATTATGTAATCAACTCATGAATGTATGAAAGAGACTTGAATTTACATTGAAGCAAGATTGATGTGTTGAGTTGAAATTACACTTAAATCTGGTGAGTAGTATATCATGCTTAAATTAGTTTTGCATGAATTTAAGAAATCAGTTTGGAAACTCGTTTCAAAACCTTTTAATTTTCTAGATCAGTTAGTTTGCCTAGACCGCCAAAGTTGCCGCCATGGGGAAGCCTATACACGGCGCGAGCATGGACCAAACAAGAGAGAAAGACTCGCTGTTTTGAGCAACACCACATCCGGAAGATGGTGAACTTAACCCCAATTCAATCGAAAGGGCGAGACTCCACAAAGACGAGCGCCGAGAGGGGAGAAGATCCCATTTTCTTTTGTTGACCTTCTAATCTCCGAACGCATTTCCCGACCTTCTTTAAACCTCCAAAAGTGGTAGTAGAAATAATGATTAGAAACTCATTGAAAAATATGCGAATCATTAAAAGAAAAAGCCGTATGAAGTGAAACTAATTATTTATCGAATGTCGTTTGTGTGAAATGTCAGGTAAGTCGTGGCCGGAGGAGACGCCGCACGCCAAAACACACCGAGTATTAGTATTGTAAGATATGTTCTTGACTCGATTATTTTTGACTTGGTGCACTATGACTTATTCCTCGGCATTGTGTTTTGATAGCAATAAATGTTTTATGAACGCTATATGACACGTGGAATACCTGACTAAGGTCGCTTCATTTATGCTATGATGTGTTTCGTTTGAGGTCAAGTAGATATATAGCGCCCTGCGTCATTTTAGCAATATAGGCTTTGAGGCCGTTTTAAGAGCAATGAGGGCCTGCTAGGTATAATATGTTGGGCTCAAGGCCATTCAGAACGTGATTATGGATAATGTTACAAGGGAAGGATATAATTGTGGAAAACATGGTGTTCACATAATATGCTTTTAATTCAAGATTATTCATTTGATTCTCTTTATTTTACTATTATTATTCATTGAGCCGCCGCCACCTCGCAGTAGCATCAAGATGGAGGTCAACTCCAGAGTCACTTCAAGAAATTGCTTATGAAGACCATGTACCAATTTGATGAAGCTATTGTTTCTTGACTTTATATCTATACATTCTGATCCAAGTGTTGTCATATTGGTTTTGTGAGGTAACTTTAATGTCTTGGCCTTCTTATGTAAATAAGATGGATTCGACCATTGCTTAACCACTTAATAGACGCATTTTCAAATTTCCGCTCCGCTTAAGGCCCCATTACAGTTGAAAAATATTATTTTCTCTCAGATGAGTCGGGGAGGTACCGGTGAGTATCGGCCGGTTATGAACCAAACTTTTGGGCAGGTTTGGGTCATTGAGAGTTTTCATAGTATGAGTTAATAACCTCACACAATCGTCCATTCGTTAAATAAAGAGTCTAGAAGAGAAAGTTAAGAACATTTACATTTATGCTATAAAGTGGAAAAGGAGATGATGTGAATCCATGATCTTATATGAGCATGAGCATAAAATATATAAATACAAGTGTGCTTTTCTGCTTTTATGGAATATAAAGTATATGAGAATACGGTAAGTATATGATTATTGTTTGAGGCATATGGTTATTATTAAGATGTTTGTGGAAACCACGTATCGCTTTACTGTTATGAGAAAGAATCTCATTATATGAGAGAGTATGAAAAAGTTATGTGAATTGATAAGTGGTGGATTTCGATAATGAATGAGTGAGAGCAGAACATGAGCAGGTATCAAGAGGGTTATATGATTTACGTGAACCCACATATGCAAATTTATCAAGGATGTATTTTTATATGTATATAGCAAAATGGTGGAAAACAGTATTAAATCGAGAGTCTACCTCTTCTAACTTGATAGATTGGAAAGAATAAGAGAGAATGTAAATGGAAGAGGACCCTAAGACATCAGTAGGTATTAGAACCCTACTGACATCTGAAAATAACAAGATAACTGACATTTTAAACGCAAAGAAAGAGACAAAGTCACATGTGGAAACAAAAACTTCATGAAGAAGGCATATGGAACCAAACATCTACATACAAGAAAGAACATTAGAGCTAGAATGGGAAAACATAGATGGATATGTTACCCATTCCTTCTGGGCTTACAGGATGTTAAATAAGTCATAAGGTAAGGGATTCCTAATTCCAACAAAATGTGAATGGACCTCATGGCCACTGCTTTTGGTTTCTGTGGTAAATTAATGGCAAGACTTGCTAGACATTACGTGGAATTGGGTGAGCCAAGGTAGTAGTAATTGCACTCATCCTAGTTAAAACACTGCTGTAATACCAGGACCATTGTCCTAGGTACTTGAGCCATCGGCTCATGGTTAGCGAATGCTTATTCCCCATGCTCGTAATGTTAATTGATTACGGATATATATATATATATATATCTATATATCTCTGCATCCTTTGTTTGGGATGATTGCTTAGTAAGCAAGACTATCTCCTACCCACTAGACCATTAGGGACTATAACGCTATAACTGTGACTAGATTGATAATTCCCATTATAAATGAACTCCATGTTAGGTGTGCACTATTAAATACCTCGTTTAGTTGACGGGATCGATTATTTGACTAGATTCCTAGAATCATGAATTTGTAAATGATATAACCTACTTGCAATTTCCATATAACAAATCCTATATTATGTAAAGAACTCCTTTTTATGTTATGAACAACTATGTATTCGTATTCCCACAGCAGAACTTATTATTTGAAGAAAACTACATAGTGTGTAGGAAAATCTCGAGCTACTTTTAATATAGAACCATTATGATGTTTGATCTTGAGAACAAATGAATGTAGAATGATTATGGGGACTGGCCGAAATTCTAGGTGAACTCGGCTTGAACTCCTCGAACCAAACGCATTATGTTTGAGAGTGATGGAATAGAACCTTTATTTGTTTTGATTTGTTGAGAACCGTTATCTAGTTTGATTGCTTAGGAATAATTACAAATTGTTGTCGAACAAATGACCGGGTTATATTATGATAAGGACGGGGGACCGTGTGCGGATTGTTAGCAACAGACATGAACACTATTAAGAACCAATGTTCGACTATGGGGAAAATACATGGTATAGATGAAATAGGTTATGTGGGGCTGGTAATTGATTGATTTACCGAATTGCTACTTCTGTGTTACCGTGTTTTGACTTGATGCTATAGGAATTGTTAATTATGAATTATTTGATTATGAACACTACTTGGGAACCTATGGAAGAAGTCTCCACCCTATTTAATGTGCTATTGATGGCTTATAACTCGTATAAGAATGAATGTCTGGATTATTATTGCAAAGGAATTAGTGGACTGAGAGTTGACTTTGTTATTAATGTTCTATCAATGTTGTGCCACCATTAATATAGTTGGAAGACTTCATATGAGGTGCCAAGAAATGAATTATTGGGAATTAAGTAGAATCATGACTATCATTTGTGATTAAGCCTTGACTATTGGAATCATGTGGGTTATGAGGAAATATGTGAATTAGTAGCCAATGGGTGGTTATCTAAATAGAAGTATCTAAGTTATGTGATAAATGAGAGTAGTGTGTCGTGGTAATATGATTTCCAGGCTTGATGTTACAAGGTTGATTCCAAGATTCACCGAATAGCTTTAGATACCGATATATGCTAGAACATATCACAAATTTCGGTTATTAACCATTCAATGAAGATGAGTTAAACTTATGTGATGAGAACATCAGCAGGCAAGGAAGTTGCTTGAGAAAAAAGAAAAAGGAAAAGTAACGAGACCGAGTCATATGATTTGTTTTCCATGCTAGTAAACAAGTTTGCAGGACTAAACTTCCTAAAGGGAGGAAGACTGTGATAACCCAACCCGTATGATACTTAATTATGCATGTGATTATGTGTTTGATATGAATTTGCATGTTTAATTGTGTGAATTATGTGATTATGGAATTATATCTTTTAATATAGGAATATCTATTACAATTAGAACTTTGAACTGAAATTGAAAGCCTTAGAGGTGCCGTAAACAAAAACCACTTTACATCTGTTTAGCATGACTTTTAGAGCCTCTTGTGAAATTTTGTAAAATTATGATTCATAATGAATTAATCGAGTTTTTGAGCCTAAGTTATATATATGTATATAGCTATCTTGAGTTCATCTATTATTGAGAACATTTGCTAGAGAGAGTTGAGAGAGAGAGGAAGAAGTGAAGCTAGATATTTGGAAGAGATTCAAGGGCAATCCCTAGATTTGAGATAAGGTATGAAATCTACCTAGAATCCTTGTAAATAACTCATCTTGCTTGAAATCAAGAAGAAATTAGAGATTTTAACCTATATGAGTTAGGGTTTTGGATTATGTAACTGTTTGAACTAAATTCAAGAATTTGAACCTTAATCTCTTTTAATTTTGTTTGATTTGAGTTCAATCTTGTGAATACTTCATGAAATAAGTTCTAGATTGTCCATACAACAAAGATTTGTGTAAAGATCATCTATGTTTATATGTATGTTCAAATTTTGATTATGTAACTCATGAATGTATGAAAAAGATGAGATATTGAATTTGACATGGAAGCAAGATTGATGCGCTTGAGTTGAAATTACACTTGAATCATGTTAGTATATCATGTTTTTGAGTTCGTTTTGCAAGAATTTGGGCTTAAAATTGAGTTTGGGAACTTGGCTTCAAACCCTAATTTTCGGATTATCTAGTTTTCCTTTCGATGCGTGCATGAAGGCTCACGAGCGAAGCATGGACCAAAACAAGGAGAGAGTATTGCCGCATGCCACCACATCCGCATGAGTGGAACGACCGCCATAATTAGACTACGCCGCACGAGCCCAGAGAGTGTAGTGCCCGACTTTCAAGGCTACCTTTGAGAGGGCGAATTGGTCTTCCTATAGTTCTGATTCCACGGTTTCAATCTAATCTCACAAAGTGAAATATAAGACCGATAAATCACCAAAGAGTCCAACTGTAACGGTTTTGGAAAATCGATTTGAATCAAAGTGTCAAACATGGATCGCTTTGCAGATTCTGAGTCGCCACCCAAATATTTTATTTTGAGAAATTTAGGAAACCTTGACTCATGTCAAAGGCCACGTGTCCATTATCACCAAAGTTGCCTCGACCGGAAACTTGGGTACAGAGAGGAAGGTCTGAAATTAGCACCTCGCCGCCCAATCAAAGGATCTACTTACTAAAATGATATGTTGTTTCATAAACACATGTGTTCTTATTCTAGTGATTAATCTAACTTACTATGTGATGCATAAAGATACAAGTATAGACTCAATCACAAGAATTGGAACAAGACAACCTATGTTTGTTTTTGAAAATGGTTTGAAAGTGCTACTGCGAACTAGGCTAAAAGCTGGATTTGCCACCCTCAAGTGGGCTTTAAAACATGATTGCCACTTTGCAAAGTGGGCTTAAAACTCACAATCATCGAGTTGTTCCAATTCGTGCACAAAGCCTTCATTCACAGTATTCAGCTTTATCGCTAAGCAAATAGCCTCATGGCAAGCATGCTAACATGGCAATACTTCACACTCATGCAAGGATGCTAAAGCGTAAACACTACAAGGTACTCCAAGCCGAAACAGAAAACTAGTTAGAAATCATGCATGATCCTAACTATATTAAGATGCCTAATGCAACACATGCAAAAATGCAACTAAATAGGCTCGGCTATTTAAGATGGCATATGAATGCAACACTTGTTAACATGATTTGAAACACGCATTCAAGTAAATGTATTGAAATACGATGTAGTTTGAATGATGCGCAGCCCGGTGCATGCAAGACAAAATGAATGATGCAAACATGCAAGCATAAGGTATGCTAAACAAAACGCGCCCTAATCTAACCATCGAAAAGTGTTAAATAAAAGGAAAAAGACGTGGGGTTGAAGACATGCACACACACACGCACTTATTACAACATTATGCCCTAAACGGAGGGTCCGATAAATAAGTTAAGCTTAACTAACTAATCTAATTAAACTAATTAGACTAATTACTACAAACCAAACGAATAACTAGTAAATTACTTACTAATTATTACAACAATTAACTAATTAACAAATTAATTAATTTACAAATTCAAACTAACTAACAAAGTAAAGCTTTAAAACTTTCGCCTCTGCTCAAAGAAGTAAAAGATGCATGCTCGATTTTCGCCCAAAAGCACTCGATTTCTCTTTAGAGGCTCTGTTACATAAGGTATCCCCAAGAACTTCATTAACCTTACCAAAGCAATGTTGAGGAGTACACCGTGACTCATCGCCACGAATGGTGGCTGCCGGCCATCTATCGGCCAAAAGCATGTCTCTGCCGACCAACAATGCAAGGGTGCCGGCCAACAATGGAGGGGTTTCGCCCGGTATGTCAGTGACGCCAAACCGCAATAGAGCACAAAATAGAGGAAAATAGAGGGTCTCCAAGAATATGTATGTACTATGCCCCTCCTTATCATCTCAAAAACATCAAGGGAGAGGCACTATTGGATCCAAGACCATCAATCACATACAATGCATGATGGCCAAAGATTCAACTTGTACAAATTCAATGAATGCAAGACAAATAAGACTCTAGGACCATCACCTTATCATGAGAGATCAAAGGCAATGGAGACAAAGGGAATTGACTCATTTTCATCACTTTAAGTATGAAATAAACCAATTCACCTTGTGTTCAATATAACGTCCGATTGAACACAATGCAATACAACACAACATAGGCTTATCTTGGCATGTTTTACTTAGCTCAATTCTTGTTTACACATTTTAAGTTACCAAACCATTCATTAGTTGATTTTTCCAAATGTGAAAGTTCTCTAATGAGAAAGAGGTCAACCAAAAGAATGGTTTAAGGCATAGAAGAGACCATGCCTTTGACTAGGAGGAACTCTCAAAAGAGGGTTAAAGCCATTTAAGCATAAGCCTCAATCCTAAGCATTAAACACAACCTCAAGACTAACCAATCCTCAAAACAAATGAAAAGATGAGGAAGGGAGGGAGGTGGCAGAATTTCAGTGCTGAAATGGCATGAAACACAAGACTCTAACATGCAAACAACTCATGTACAACATGTTAGACACTTTAAGCATTAAAACTAGTGAAGAGCTTTACACTAGCATCATGCAATATCAAACCCAAACAGCCAAACCAGCCCTGGACAGAGCCCAAACATGTCAAAATAAAGGCCAAAACATGTTGAGATGGAAGTTCATGAGGCAATAAAATCATGCTCAAGTATTGACTCACAAACAAGGCATAAAGCACAACTCACAAAAGCTATGAAAGAGTGGAATATGTGAGAATGTGACTATGCTATATGCACTGAAATCATGTGAGAAATGAGGCTAAGGCATGCAAACAACTCAAGTAAAGCATGCTAGAGACTTTGAAACTCAAAGCTAGTCAAGGGCCTTTACACTACAATCATGCACAACAAGCCTCACATGGCCAAGAACACTAAAAAAAGAGCTAAATCATGCTAAAATAATGGCAAAAACATGCTGAGGTAGAGCTAACACAAGCTAGGATGATAGGCTAAAGCATGAAGCATCTTAGGCTAACAAGCATGGTTGCACTACAAGTACTAAAAGCAAGCAAAAGATTACCCAAACACCCAAAAATAGAGTTAAAGCATGTTAAAATAAGGCCAAAAACATGTTTGAACTAAGTCACAAAAGAGTAGAAGAGTATGCTCAAGTATGAGGCCATCAACACAAGCAAACAAGATATAAGGAGAAGGGATCACCCCCTCCTATTTTGAGACTCAAAACTAACTTTCCACCACTGAAATACCTCTGAGTTTTTAGTGGTATAAAGGCCAAACAAAGGATGTTACAAAAGATTAGAAATGAGGCTCAAGAGGCTTTACAAGCCAAAGAGCAAAAGAGGAGAACCACCCCCTTAACCACACAAGGCTCAAACAAACATTTTTAAGCCCTAAAAACAGAACTTTTTTGAGACTAAAACTAGCTTCAAAGTTGCATACAAAGATGGCAAAGCAATGAACTAGAACAAAGCTTAAAATGATGAAACTCTTACCCTTGAAGCACAACAAGAAAACAGCAAGCTTCTGAGCCAAAACCACTCCAAGGTGCTCAAACAAGGCCTCCAAGATCCTCAACACTAAGGTGAAGGTGTTTGACTAGGTGTTTTTGTGCAAATATGTGAAGAAAACACACTTTTAAGCACAAAATATAGAGAGAGAGGATTCTAGAGAGAGAGAGAGAGAGAGAGAGAGAATTCTAACTCAGCTCAATTTTTGTAACCCCTTGCATGCATAAAGATAGCTTATATATATAGAAGATACAAATGAGCCTTGAAGAGATCCAGTCATCCATGTGGGTGTAGATGAGCTAACCTGTGCAAACAGCTGTCAAAATATCTGCAAAAATATCTATTGAAACAGTGGTGTCACCGCCATCAATGATGGCGGCGATTAAGTTCATTGATGGTGGCAGGCCTCATCAATGGCCAGAAAGCATAAATTGATGGCCGATAGTGCATCAAAACAAACACTATGGAGGGACCAATGCATGGTCCAAAGCATGGTCCAAAAATGGGGCAGAAAGGATACAGGGTTTGGAAAACTCAAACCTATGACGTTTTGTCGCGAAATTCGAATGCTCGGCGAGCAACCAAACTTGTCACCGGATGTACTTGTAAGCACATCCAAGTCTTGAGGACGGTAAAAAATGGTGTGTCTACATAGGGAAGAAAATCCTGTCTTCTTTTGTTGACCTCTCTAACCCTCTAAACACATTCTTGACCTTATTTAAACCCTTCAGAAAGTGAAATAATGATTATAAACTCATTGAAAAAGGATGTGAATCATTAAAAGAATAGTGTACAAAGTGGAACGAATTATTTATCAAATGTGTTTGTGTGAAATGTTGTGTAGGTCGTATGCCGGAGGAGATGCCACAAGGCCAAACACATTGTGAGTAATAGTGTTGTAAATATATGTTCTTAATTGATTATTTTGATTGAGGTACGGTGACTTATTCTGATTTTGTGTTTTGATAGCAATAAATGAGTTTTATGAATGTTATGTGACATGTGCAATACAGACCTAAGGTCGTTTCATTTATGCTATGATGTGCTTAGGTCCGAGGCCGTTGTGATATATGTGGGCCCGAGGCCGTTCTGTAATATGTTGAGCCTGAGCCCATTTCATAATACATTGGGCTTGAGGTCATTCTGTAAATGTGATTATGGATAATGTTGTAAAGGGTGTAATTGTGGAAAAGTATTGTGTTAACATAATATGCTTTCTTTTAATTCAAGATTATTTATTTGATTCTCAGATTCACAATTATTCATTGAGCATTGCTCACTTCTGTTGTATGTGTGTAGGTGATCAGAATGGAGGTCAACCTTAGAGTCAGCCTCAGGAAATTGCATATGAGGACCTGTCCTGTCAAAACTCCTAGATGGAGCTGTTATCTTTTGAATTTATATTTATGTTAAGACTTTTATCCGATGTTGTCATGTTGGTTTTGTGGAGGTGTAACTTAATGTCTTGACTCCAATGTAAATAAGTATTTTATCTTGACCATTTAAGTGCAGCTCAATAGACGTTATTTCTTTAATTTGCTTCTGCTTAAGGCCCTATTATTAAAAACATTTGTTTTCTATATGAGGTCATAGGTAATCGTGTGATTACTGGCTGGTTATGAACCAAACTTTAGGGGCAGGTTTAGGTCATGACAATGCCACAACCATTGCATGCATTATAGAGGATGATTTTATTGATAGAGCCTTGTTAAATATAGGGGCGAGTGTCAATTTGTTGTCATACTTTGTGTACGAGGAATTCGGGCATGGTAAGTTGAAACCCACTACTGTTACACTCCAATTATCTGATCGGTCCCTTAAAGTGCCACGTGGCATGATTGAGGATGTGCTAGTGATGGTTGATCGGTTTTATTTTCTTGTTGATTTTATGGTTTTGCATATGGAACTGGTAGCCAGCTCTAGGAAACAAATCTTAGTGATCTTAAGCCGACCTTTCTTAGCCACAGCCAATGCATATATAAATTGTCGTATCAGGGTTATGGATGTTTCATTTTTGAAATATGCAAGTGAAACTCAATGTGTTCCAATAATCCCTTAAAAGGAAGGTGTGCTTATTTACGGATGTTCTAGGTGGGACAGTAGAAGAGGCTTTACCCCCCCCCCCCCAAAAAAAATATTCTCGTTGAGGACTCTTTAGAGGCTTGTCTAGCTCATTTTGGGCTTGAAAATTTTGATATTGACAGGTTAATTGAGGTGGTGTGTAGCTTAATTTTTTCACGCCCCCCTTTCGGAAGTTCGAAATAAGCCCCATTCGGACTCCCACGGTTCTCAATCTAATCTCACAAGTGCAATGTGAAATTGATAAACAACAAATAGTCCAAATCCAAAGAAATCTTTTGGAAAATCGATTTTGAATCATATTGCCAAAAATAGACCGCTGCCAGAATCTGAGTTGCTACCTAAATATTTTTGGGAAAGTTTAGAAACCCATGACTCGTGCTAAAGGCCACGTGTCCATCATCACCAAGATTGTCTCAGCTCAGGAGCTTAGGTCCGAGAGAGGACGGTCATGAATTGAGCACCCCCGCTTGCCCGATCAAAGATCGGCCTCTACTAATCATGATATGAATCTTATGTACATTACATGCTCTTGTTCCAATTATTAGGCTAGCATTACTATGTGATGTGCACAAACACAAGTATAGACTAAATCGCAAGAATTAGAACATTTCGAATCATGTTTGTTTTGAAAATTGTTTCGAATATGTATCACTTGAAAAAGTGATCGCATAAAAGCATTTACTCAAATTATTCCAATTCAAGCAATAAGCCTTCATCCACAAGCATTCAAGCCGTTTATCACTTTAGCAATTAGTCTCATGGTAAGCATGCTAGACATGACAATATCAACATTCATGCGATTATGCTAAAGCGAGTAAAGGCTCACCTAGCACTCCAAGCCAAAAGAGCAATGAGTTAGAAAAATGCATGATCCTAACTTATGTAATATGACTAATGCAACACATGCAATATGCAACTAAATAGGCTTGGCTACTTAACATGGCATATGAAATTGATTAAATAGCATGCGGTCTAAGCACGTATTCAAAGAAGTATTTAACTAACAATGCAGTTAGAATGATGAATCGAGCCTCGGTACATACAATACAAATGGATGCAAACATGAAGTATGCTAATTGAAACATGATGTCCCTAAACTAACCGTCATAAGCTAGTAAATAAAAGGGAGAAATACGTGGGGGTTAGAAGACATATACATTATTACATCATTGCGCTCTTATGAAAGAGAGTCCGAATAAACTAAGTTAATTAACTAACTAATTAAAGCTAAGCTAATTATTACAAAACAAATGAAATTAGCTAAACTACTTAACTAATTATTACAACAAATGAATTAACTAACTATTCTAGTTAACTAACTAATTACAAAACGAAATTGAATAACTAATTAACTAACTAGTTAGTTACAACACTTTACAAAATTAACTAACTACAACTAATTAACTACAACAATTTAAACTTAAACATGCTCGGTACGCAAAGAATGCTTATGCACATGCTCGGTTTCCACCCGAAAGCCATTGTTTTGCTTCCGAAGAGCCTCTGTTGCACCATAGAACACACACACTGTTGCCCATTTTCAAAATGACTCTGCTGCCTTACAAACTTGCTGCTGAAATTTGCATCAGTGGCCGGTCGGCCAGTGATGAGGGTTGCCAACCACCAATGATGGTTGGCTGGCCATCAAAGGTGGTCTGCCGGCTACCTGCCAGCCATGGAAAGTGGTCTATCAGCCACTGTTGCCCAGTTCTCCTTGCTGCAACAGAGGACAAATAGAGCATGCACAGGGCATTTCCAAGAGTTTGTTTGCACAACTCACGCCTCTTTTTCATGAACAAATCAAAAGAGTGGCAAGTTTGGTTCACAAACCATCAATGGACGTAATTTCATTGCATAATGGCTTATGAAACTAAGTGTGCAAGTTCAATAAATGCAATGAAAAGAGACTCTCGAAACCTCCTCCCTTTCATGAAAGATCAAGGGAAGTGGTGACCTTAGAATCTTGAATCATTTCATCACCAGTGAGTATGAAATGGCCTAATTTTCTATGTGTTCAATTAATGTCCGATTGAACACAATCAAATTATTATCTTTTACCATTTTAGTCCCAATTTTAATTACTCCATGTTAAATTACCAATCATCCTTTAATCAATTAAGTCCAAAGGGTGAGTTTAAGTCCTCTAAATGGAAAGAGGGCTTAAACCAAGAGTTGGTTTAGGCATGAAAGAGATATTATACCGTTGGTAATGAACCCCCTACGGGATTAAACCATTAAGCATGACACCTCGATCTCATGCTTTAAATAAACAAATAGTTTGAACCACTTTCAAAGCAAAACAAAAAACTAAGAAAGAAGGGAGGTTGCAGAGATTATTAGTGCTAAAAATGAGTGAGAAAAGCATAAATAAATGCTATCAACTTAAAAGAGATGGTGTCTAAGGCCTAGAACGCCAAACTCATGAGGACAATTACACTATAAGCATGCAAAGCAAATCTCAAATGCAACTAACAATAAAACAAAGGTTAAAAATGGTCTAAAATAAGTCCTAAAATATGCTGAAATTAAGCTAACAATAGCTAGATTAATATGCTAAAACATGGCAGAAAGTAGGCTAGTAAGCAAGACACAAGGAGAGGAGGCTAATCTCTCTAAATTTGGATTTTGAAAACATGATTTTGGCCACTAAAAAAGATCTGAAAATTAGTGTTTAAAAGCTTAGAAAAATATAGTAAAAGGGTGGAAACACAAAGGCAAAGGCCTAGGGGTGGGCACGGCCTGTTAGGCCACAAAACCTCCACCCGCCATTCGCTCGCTAGATTGGCAGATTAGAGAATCAATCAAGATCCGTCCGTCAATCCGGCGGATGTGGATTGAGCAGTTTGGCGGATGGATGCGAATTGGTTTGGCGGTTTAAAATTTTATAAATTTTCAACATAATTCAACTTGTGCACTTCCTCAAAAAAAAAAAAAAAAAAAAAAAAAAAAAGAGAAAGTATTACAGTGAATGACTTAAAAAAGTATTACAATTACTGCATGTCTCATCCAAAGAAAGAAAATTTGAAACTTTAGAATATCACAATCACTGTATGCCTTATCTACATATTACAATCACAACATGTCTCATCCACATAAAGTATTACAATCTGTGGTTCTTAAAATATAAAAACAATTCAAACCACCAAAATCATGAATAGAGCAGTAGTAGAGATTGTATGTCTCTGTATTGTTACATCTATATATGTTTTTGAAAACAAAAACCAACCATCATATATCATATTTTCTATTTATTATTTTTAGAATTAAATTTAAAAAAATATATATAAATAAATAATACGTTTATTTTTTTCAATTGAAAAAATATATTCAAGTTGAATTTTTTTTTTCAACAGAATATTCAAACTCTTTTTCAATTGAAAACACAAACAGAATATTTAAACAAATTGAAAATACAAAGTCTTATAAATTACTAGGGATGCTCGCGGTTTGGCGGTTCAGTTGTGGCCAAAGGAACCTCAAATCCGCCATCCGTTCGCCAAATTGGTGGATTGGAGAAAATCAATCCACATTCGTCCGATCGTCATCATGCATCTGTCCAAAATGTGGTGGATCGGTGTTCGTGGGCTTTTATGGATCGGTATATTCACTGCTCACCCCTACAAAGGCCTCTAAAACAAAGTACAAAGAAGAGTGGAACACCCCTGAACCTTTAATGGCCTTAGAACCCAAGTTTCAGTCCAAAAATATAGAAGTTTTATAGCCCAAAATCAGTTGGAAAATAACAAGAATAATAGCAATGAAAGCAAACAAATAGGCAAAGCCTTATACCTCTTGAAGAGAAGAAGCAATTTAAGCAACAAAACCAAGACAACACACCCTTCAAGAGCTCAAACCAAGCTCAAAAGTGCCTCAGCTAAAAAATGAGAAGGTTTTGTTAAGGGTGTATGGGCAAATGTTAAGGATTTGTAGGCAAAAGTGTAGAGATTTGCTATAGAGAGGAAAAATTTTGATCTAAAAAATTACTAACCTTAAAACATGAGAGAGGGTTCTTCTATATATAGAAAATATGAATTCTCTACAAGGATATCCAGCCCTATACGTGGGTGCAGATACATGCATCTGTGCAAATAGCTGGCATAACTGTCACAAAATATTTGCAAAAGAAACTGGTGGCCGGCAAGCCACATCAGTGGTTGGCAGCCAAAAAGTGATGGTCGGTAGCCTTAAAAGGTGGGCAGTAGACCACTAGAAGTTGCAGGCTTGAAGGACCAAGGCTTGGTCCAAAAATGAGGCAACAGGGACGTAGGGTTTGAAAGGCTCAAAGTCGTATGCTCCATTGAGGACTTCGAGCACTTGGCGAGCATATAAACTCATCATTAGGTAAGCATGCAATGGCGTCCAAGTCGTAAGGGCCGTCAAAAATGGGGTGTCTACATGGTGAATGCTTACTCAAGTCTTCTTCTACTGTGGATTTTCCTCCATAGAAAGCCCAATTTGAGCCCTTTCATCCTCTTTCTAGGGAGCCTTCTGTACCATCTTTAGTCACACCACCTTTACTTAAGTTGAAACCATTCCTGGCTATACTCAAGTATGCATTTTTAGGGCCTAAGGATACTTTACCAGTCATCATTGCATCTGACTTAACTGCAAAGTAGGAGAGTCAATTAATGATTATTCTCGTGGCACATCATAGTGCTATATGGTCGTCGATGACCGATTTAAGAAGGATAGATCCTTCTGTGTGCATGCATCATATACATCTAGAGGAGGACGCCAAACATTCTCATGAAATGCAACAGAGGCTTAATCCTAACATGAATGAGGTAGTAAAAAGGAGGTTTCGAAGTTGTTGGATGCGGGTATTATATACCCCATCTCGGATAGCAAGTGGAGTGAGCCCCACACAAGTGGTGCCCATGAAATTGGGCATCACTGTTGTTGAGAATGAGCAAGGTGAGTTAGTCCCCACACGAAACACCACTAGGTGGCGAGTGTGCATTGATTATAGGATACTAAATTCCATGACTATGAAGGATCATTTTCTATTGCCATTTGTTAACCAAATCCTTTAAAGGTTAGTAGGGCAGGATTTTTATTATTTTCTTGATAGTTACTTGGGCTATAATCAAGTTCCGGTGTAACTCGCTAACCAAGAAATGACCATATTCACTTGCCCTTTCGGCACTTTTGCTTATAGGCGCATGCTCTTTGGGCCATGTAATGTACCAGCGACTTTTCAACGGTGCATAATTACCATTTTCTCCGATATGGTGGAGAATTCATAAAGGTTTTCATGGATGATTTCTTAGTGTTTGGACTATCTTTTGAGAAATGCCTTAGAAATTTGACTAGAGTGTTGGAGCAATATACTGAGGCAAACTTGATCTTGAGTTGGGAGAATAGCCATTTTATGGTTCGTGAGGGTATAGAGTTAGGACACTGTAGACACCCCATTTTTGACCGTCCTCAAGATTTGGATGTTCTTGCAGGTATATCCATTGATGGGTTTGATTGCTCGTCAAACGCTCGAAATCCGCGACGGAATGCCACAAGTTTGAGCTTTCCCAAACCTTGCATCAATTCTGTCTCATTTTTGGACCATGTTTAGGTCCTTTCCATTTGTTGTTTTTGATGCACTGCCGGCCATGTTTGGGTATTTTCGGCTATGGATTTTGTCCTGCCGGCCATCAATGAGCCCCTACTGGCCATCACTGATGGCCGGCCGGCCACCAGTGTATCAGTAGATATTTTCTGATATTTTGTGCCAGCTGTTTGCACAGATTGAGCCATCTGCTTGCACGTGTATGGCTGGATCGCTTTGAGGGAATTTTGCATCTTCAATATATAGAGGCCCGCTCTTGCATGTGAGGGGGTTGGAAATTTTGAAGACAAAAAAATTTCTCTCTCTCTCTCTCTAGAATCCTCTCTCTAAATATTTTGTGCCTTATAGCTTAAATTCTCTACACTCTTGCATCTAAGCCCTTGATCAAACTTGATCACCATTGAGTTGAGGTTGCTTGAGGTTCTATTTGAGCTCTAGAAGAGGATTTTGGCTTGGTTTGGATTGATTTTGGTGCCTAAATTGTATCTTGTCTTCAAGAGGTAGAACACTTGTGTTTTAAGCTTATTTTAAACACTTGTTTTGCCATCTTTGAATACTATTTTGAGGCTGGTTTTGACCTTTGAAATCTCTGTTTTTATGGTCTAAAATGGTGGTTTGAGGTTTGATTGGAGTTAGGGATAGTCCACTCTTCTTGTTGCTTGATTATTAAGTTATTGTGCCATCTTTCAAAGCTTTTTAAAACAACATTTTTGGCTCTTTTAACCACTAAATTCCAGGGGATTTTTAGTGGTAAAAACTATGTTTTGAGGTCCAAAATGGGAGGGGGTAACCTCCCCTCCGTGTGTCTTGTTTGTAAGAGTAGATAACTTAACATATGACCATGTTTTTCTAGCATTTTGTGACTTGATCTCAACATTTTTTGCTACTATTTTGACTGGCTTTAGCTCTATTTTGAGCTGGTTTGGCCACTTGACGCTTGCTTTGTATACTTGTAGTGCAATTGTGCTTAATAGTTTAGTTTGTGCTATGTGTTGGCCTCCTATTCTAGCTATTTTTAGCTTACTTCAAGCATGTTTTAGGACTCCTCTTAGACTTTTTTAGGACTATTTTGGAGTGTTTGTACCTTTAGAGCTTTGTATTGCATGCTTATAGTGTTTTGATCTTCACTAGTTTGGTGTTTTTGGCTTTTAAACATGATTTGCATGAGTTGCTTACATGTTGTAGTATCATTTTGCATGCAATTTCAGCACATATAATATATGCAACCTCCCTCATTTCTTCACTTTTTCATTTTCTTTAAGGGTTGGTTAACCTTTAGGTTGTGTTTAAGCTTGAGAATGAGGTTTGTGCTTAATGGTTTTAATCCTCTTTTGAGGGTTTCTACTAACCAACGACATGATCTCTCTCATGTCTTAAATCATCCTATGGTTGACACCTCTTTCATTAGAGGACACTCACCTTGGACAAACCGGTTAAAGAATGGATCAGTAACTAAAATGTGTAAATAAAAGGAACAAGTAAAACTTGAGCAAGTTAAGCATGTTGTGTTGCATTGCATGTGTTCAATCGGACGTTATATTGAACACAAGGAAGATTGGAGCATTTCATACTTAAAGTGATGAAATGAGCCAATCTCCTTGGTCTCCATTGCCTTCGATCACTTATGATAAGGTGGTGGTCTTGAGTCTTGTTTTGTGCATTTATTGAAATTGTACTCCTTGGATCTTTGGCCATCATGCATTGAAAATGCTTGATTGGTGGTTTTGGATCCAAGAAATGCCATTTCTTTGATTCTTTGAGATGATAAGGAGGTGTACACTACAAACATATCCTTTGAAAACCCTCAATTTTCCTCTGTTTGTTCTCTGTTGCAGTGTGGTGACTCAGAGCACTACTGGCTGGCAGTGGCTCATTGATGGCCGGCCATGCCTTATTCTTGGCCGGCAGGGCACACTTTTGCCCAGCAGATGGCTGGCAGCAAGCATTCATGGCCGGCAGGCCACTAGTGCAATCTTCAGCATTGATTTGGTAATGTGGAGCAGAAAGGTTCTAGAGTATGGTCAACCCTGCAAACAGAGCCTCTCAAGAGAAAATCGGAGGGCTTTTCGGGGCGAAAACCGATCGCATGCATCCTCTATTTCCCGAGGCAGAGCTGAGGCAGTGTAGTTTAAATATCTTGCATGATTAGTTAGTATACATTTGCTTTAATTAACTAGTTTGCTAATTAGTTAAGTGTTGTAATAATTAGTAGTTTGCTAGTTATTCATTAGTTTGTAATAATTAGTCTAATTAGTTTAATTTGATTAGTTTGATTAGCTTAGCTTAGCTTAGCTCATTCATTCGGACCCTTCTTCGCGAGGGCATAATGTTATAATAAGTGTGCGTGTGTGTGTATGTCTTCCAACTCCACGTCTTTCTCCCTTTTATTTATCCGCTTTCAATGGTTAGATTAGGGACATATTTTGATTAGTATACCTTATGCTTGCATGTTTGCATCCATTCATTTGTCTTGCATGCACCGAGGCTCGGCGCATCATTCAGACTGCGTTGCAATTTCAATACACTTCTTTGAATACGTGTTTAAAAGCATGTTATCAAATTGAATCAAATCATATGCCATATCAGTAGTCAAGCCTATTAATTTCATATTGCATGTGTTGCATTAGACACTTAACATAGTCAGGATCATGCATTGTTTCTAACTAGCTTTTATTTTGGCTTGGAGTACTCGGTAAGCTTTTATGCTTTAGCATATTGCATGAGTGTAATTTCCATAAATGTCATGTTTCGCATACTTACCATGAGGCTATTTTCTTAAATGATTAACTGCTTGAATGCCTATGGATGAAGGCTTTGTTGCTTGAATTGGAACAGTTCAACGAGTGTATGTTTTAAGCTCACTTTGCGAAGTGGCAAATCATGTTTTAAGCCCATCATGTTTGGTGGCAAATCCGCGTTTTAGCCCACTTGAGGGTGGCAAATTCAAACCATTTTCGAAAACAAACATGAGTTGTTTTGTTCCAATTCTTGCGATTTTAGTCTATACTTGCTTGTGTGCATCACATAGTAAAGTTAGCTAATAATCGGAATAAGAACACATGAGGTTTATAAAACAACATATCATGCTAGTAAAGGCCGATCTTTGATCGGGCGAGCGGGGGTGCTCATTTCATGATCTTCCCCCCTCGTACCCAAGTTCCCAAGCCGAAGCAACTTTGGTGATGACCGAGACGTGGCCTTTGACACGAGTCAGGGTTTTCTAAATTTCCCCAAAACAAAATATTTAGGTGGCGACTTTGTAATCTGGCAAAGCAGTCCAGTTTTGGCATTATTTGATTCAAAATCGATTTTCTAAAATGATTTGCCGGATTGGACTCTTTGGTGTTTATCAGTTTCACATTGCACTTTGTGAGACTAGATTCAGAACCATGATAGGAGTTCGAACTGTAAGACCAATTCAAGCTCTCCAAAAGGGAGGCGCGAAGAAAGTCGAGCTACAGACACCTTATGTCCCCTCGAGGTATAGAGGTAGACACAGCTAAGGTTGACCTCATCTTAGGTATTCTTCCATTCACTTCTGTGTGTCAAGTCAACTCTTTCCTAGGGCATGAGGGTTTTTACTGCTGGTTTATGAAAGATTTTTGCAAAATATCTTGTCCTTCATGTAGTTTACTTGCTAAGGACACACCTTTTATCTTTGATGATGCATGTTTGAAAGCTTTTGAAACAATTTGAGTGGACCTTACTTCTACCCTAATCATGCAATCACCGGATTGGTCGTTCCCATTTGAAATTATGTATGATGCCTCGGAGTATACGGTTGGGGTAGTGTTGGGCCAAAGGGTAAATTGAGCAGCCTATGTTATTTATTATGCTAATCATACTCTTTCAGATGCACAATTGAACTATACTACCATCGAGAAAGAGTTGTTAACTGTGGTGTTTGCCTTGGACAAATTTTGGTCCTATCTCCTAGGTTCTAAGGTCATAGTTTTCACTGATCACGCAGCTTTGACGTACTTATTATCAAAGAAAGAAACCAAACCGAGGTTGATTAGATGGATTTTACTACTTCATGAATTTCACCTATAGATCCGAGACAAGAAGAGATCTGAGAATGTGGTGGCAAATCACCTTTCCTAAGTCCTTGCTGAGCACACCACTGACCCTTTAACTTTGCATGATTCGTTCCTAGAAGAACAACTTCTTGTGGTGTCACGAGCGAACCCCTCATGGTTTGCTCATATTGTGAATTACTTGGCCATTGGGCAAATTCTTAAAAATTGGTGTAAGCAGGATAAGGACCGATTCTTTTCACAAGTCATGTATTATTTTTGGTAGGATTCGGAGTTGTTTAAATATTGCCCCGATCAAGTGATCCGACGGCGTGTGCTAGAGAGTGAAATGCATAGCATTCTTACATTTTGTCATTCTTCTACATGTGGCGGCCACTTTAATGGGCACAAACAGGCCGCCAAGGTTTTATAGAGCGGGTTTTATTGACCCACCATTTTCAAAGATGCCCACCAATTATGTAGAACTTGTTTGTGCTGTCAGCAAATGGGTCTAGTGTCTCGTTGTGATATGATGCCAATGTCTCATATTCTAGTGGTTGAGATTTTTGATGTATAGGGTATTGATTTCATGGGCCCTTTCCCATCATCGTTCGGTTTTGAGTACATTCGCTTGGCAGTAGATTATGTTTCAAAATGGGTGGAGGTTATAGCTACCCGAACAAATGACCATAAAGTAGTGATAAAGTTTTTGCATGAAAATCATCTATAGTCATTTTGGGTTTTCTGGTTTCCTAGGGCCATAATAAGTGATCACATGATACATTTTTGTAATCGGTTCTTTGAGTTGGTAGTCAAGAAATACTCCATCACTCATAGAGTTGGCACTCCATATCACCCTTAAACTAATGACTATGTAGAGGTATCAAATAGGAAGGTGAAACAAATTATTGAGAAAATGGTTAGGCCAGATAGAAGGGATTGGTCAAAACGTTTAAATGATGCTTCATGAGCCTACCATACTGCTTATAAGACACCCATTGGGATGTTACCATATAGGGTGGTGTTTGGCAAAGCTTGCCATCTCCTGGTTGAACTTGAGTCAGAACACTCTAGCGCTACTTTGGTAAACTTTCGTCGATACTTCGGTAACTTACCAGTGATGTTGAACATTTCGGCGAGTCTTCGATGACCATCTGAGGAAAGTCTAGTGGTGGTGGGATATACCAACTTCTTTAAATTAAAAAATAAAATAAAATTTACGTAGGACTAATTAGTGAAAGTGCTTTGTTTTGGAACTAGATGAGTTTTAAACTTTGTGTTTGAGACCTACTGGTAAGTTCCCCATTTTTAAATAAATGAAGTTTGAGAACAGTGGTTGAGCCTAATCCCGCCCAGCCTAACCCAGCCCAGCCCAATTATTAATATATTGTAATATACTTCGTATATTATGTAAATGTACATATATAATTTATTTGGTTTTTTTTTTTTTTTCATATAAGGAAAATACACTTAACATGAAAAATATGACTACCAAATTTTGACCTTAGTATGAAATGAAATATATATATTGTAAAATATATTTCTTTCAGCTTCCTCAGTTGCTTTATCCAAAGCAATAAACTTAGATTCCATCATTGTTCTTGATATACACGTTTGCTTGGAAAATTTTCAAGACACGACTGCCCTTCTGAGGGTAAACACATAACCACTAGTGTATTTGGAGTCCTTTATATCAGATATCCAATTAACGTCACTATACCATTCTAGTACCGATGGGTATCTGTTATAATATAATCCATAATCCCGGCACAAATAACCAAACACCCGCATAATGCCCTTTCAATTAGCAGCATTAGGATTACTCGTGTATCTACTAAGCTTGCTAACAGAGTAGGCTATATTCAGCCTTGTACAACTCATCAGATACATCAAACTCCTAATGACTTGAGAATATTCTAGCTGAGAAATCCTCTCGCCATTATTCTTGGTCAAATGTAGACTCAAGTCTACCAGTACCCTTGACACACTTTTATCTGATTTACCAAATTTCTCAAGTATCTTCCCAGCATAATGAGATTGAGAAAGTACAATATCACTAGATGTTGTAGTAATCTTAATACCTAGAATCACATCTGTAAGGCCCATAAATTTCATGTCAAACATAGAGTTTAACAATCTCTTGGTAGTCCTGATCATCACATCATTACTACCAACAATGAGTATGTCATATAGAAACAAAATGACATAATCTCTGTCAGTGTCTTTGACATATACGTGTTTTTCCTAATCATTGATTCTAAGCCCATTTGACAACATAGCGTTGTCAAACTTCTCATGCCATTATTTAGGAGCTTGCTTTAAATCATACAATGACTTGACATGCTTACAAACTTTCCTATTTTACCCTGGAGCTGAAAACCCCTCGAGGTTGCTCCATGTAGATTTCTTTATCTAAATCTCCATTTAAGTAAGATATCTTTACATCCATCTGATGTATCTCCAAACCACATAAAGCTATTATCGCAATCACCATGCAAATGGATGTAATCCTTGTCACAGGTGAATACCCATCAAAATAATCCATGCCTTCTCATTGCCTATATCCTCTGATAACTAGCCTAGCTTTATACTTATCAATTGATCCATCAGCCTTTATCTTTCTCCTAAAGATCCACTTACTCTCCAAGGCCTTACTGCATAGGGGTAGATCAACTAACTCCCTGATACAGTTCTGTAAGATGGAGTTAATCTCACTTTTAATTGCTTCTTTCCACAAAAGACTTTTAGGTGAAATCATAACTTTATAGAAAGTTTGAGATTCTCTCTCTAACATCTAAGTCAAGATGTCCGAACCAAAAGACTTGGAAGTCCTAGCCCTTTTGCTCTTTCTTGTTTCATCTACTTCCTCATGATGATCACTATCACTAGGATCATCTTCAAGTTCCTTTTTAGAATTTTGATCTTCTCCTCGGGTTCAGTAAGGAAACACATCCTCAAAGAAAGATGCAATCCTTGACTCCATAATGGTATTGTTGTGTACATCTGAAATGTCAGACTCAAGCACAAGAAACCTATATGCACTGTTATTTTGTGCATGACCAATGAATATATAATCCATGATTTTCAGACCTATCATATCCCGCTTGGGTGTAGGTACCACCACTTTTGCGAGATATGTGACGCCCCAAAATCTACACTAAGGGTCAGAGGCAAGGGAAAGTCACTAATGAGTCATATGGCCAATGACCAAGGAAGATCCCAGATCACTAGAGGAGTCAAATTACCCTCCATTCTAAGCCCAACTTTCTTAGGTAGCGCACTACCCTTTTGACAGATCTTAAAAGATATTGACGCAAGGTCTCATAAGCAACGTAGGGAGCTATATTGGTTTTTTTAAGAAAAAAAACAAGCATATAATAAGAAGATAATAGTTACAAATACCCTTAGTTACAAAACTTAGTTCCACCAATATTACATCCCAAAAATAAAATTTCAAATGGAATATACAAAAAAATTCTAACTTCTCGAAGACAACCAAAAGTCTTCACAGGTTTCTGGCTTATCGTTTTCTACTATAAAATCCTCTTCGGTACCTGGCATGAAATGCCATGACCTTTCAACGCCCAGTAAACGCACACACACCCCATCTTTTTTTCCCAATCTAATACACAATAGCAATTACAACAATAAGGGAAAGGAACATGACATTCATGTAAATAATAAAGGTTACAAGGTTAGTTGCTAATAGTCTAGAAATCCCCCAAAGAGATTTCATCCTCCCAACCACAAGAATCGGATGCGGTTATTCGATATGCCCCATTTTTTGCTACTTTGTAGACCTTATCCCGGATGCCTACCAATGGTTACATACCACATAGCACCAACTGAGGACCTCAAAAGAGAAGGTAAAATAGGGCCTTGCTCATTCCCTTCTCACACTAAACCATCTAGGGTCCGAATACAACTGCTCTATTCAAGGGTTTCGAAACAACCACTTGTGCAAGACTTTAACTTTCAAAAAGGAACACATCCCACTAACCAATTCAATTTGAACATAACTTTATCTCATAACAATACTCAAGTGATTAAAACCTCATTAGCCGCCCCCATTAAGTTTTCCTTTTAGATTAATGTTTTAAGTTAGTTAGTACAAGCAAGTAACAAAAGAATAAATTTGCATAAATGTAAGCATCATCAAAGGACTAAAAAAGGTGTATAACCTTGACATATGGAATATGATACCAAGACATGATCATATATTAATAAGCATATTCATGAATACAAGAGCATAAAACACCAATGCAAAACAAAATTTCTAGATTCAGTACCACTTAAAGATTAAAATCAAAAGGACTATCTCAGATTTTTCCTGAACCTAGCCTTCCTATGGTTCATAGAGAATTGTATCTAGTTTTCAAAACATTTTTTAGAATTGGAATAGCTTTTCTAGATTTTGAGTTATTTAAGAAACACTCCAACGCTGTCCAAATTCGTTGACCGTTAGGAAAATCGGGTTTTCTTACAAGCTGCTCACTCTTTTTCAATGAAACCAATTTTCCTTAAATGTTAACTCTTTAAGAAATTTTATGACATAAAATTGAGGTCCAAAATAGATTTTTTACATTTTTTTAGAATTTTTGAAAGTTAGCTGTAAAACAGGTTTTTCATGCACAATACTCAAAATAAGAAGGTTGGGGAGAAAAGAAGCCAACTAAGGAAAATTTTCACTTCTTTTGTGAAAAAAACATACTAAATAATGTATCAATAACTTGCATTTTAGAGTGATGGTATGCCTTTGGAAATAATGTGAGGTATGTGAAGAAAAAGGTAGTTTTGCATCGATTAAGAGGAAATCTGAATAGAAGAAGGATCAAAGCCCAATTCATCAACTTTGAACACATGAACACCATTAAAAAACATCTAAAAATATGATTTTAAATCTCTAATAAAAGCCTCAAGTTTGTTTCAGAATGTACACCTATTGCATCTATATATGTATGACCAGCTACATGATGATGATTTGAGGGGATTATTTTATTTTATTTTCTAGTGTACAATTGTTGAAAATTTCAAAATATAGTGCATAAAATAAGTTTAAAGGTACAAGTGTGTATATACATATATATATATATATAATAGTACTAATTTGGGGTCCATTAGTAATTTAATAAAAATGTGAGGGCTTTGCATTTAGTTTATGAATTTGAACATTTATTTAAGTGTAGAATTAAACTAAATTAGGTTTGGAGAATCTAATTCGGTCTAGATTTCTTGTTTCAAATAAAAAGGCTATTAACCGGTGAACCTGATGAAAATCGAAAAAATCTAGGGTTTTCAAGTGGTAATTTCATATTTAGGGAGTGAATTAATCAGTATTAGGATATTAGAAATGATTTCTAAGTTACCAAAATCGATTAGGGTTTGCAAGTTTTCAGTTTGCGCATGTATTTTGATCCTAGGGTTAAAATTGTAATTAATTAAGAAATTGAGGGACTTTTAAGAAAATAAAATTGTCAGGGGCCGCATAACCTATCCCTCTTTAAACAATTTTGTCCTCGAAATTTAACTATACATCGCCTTCAAACAGTTGAAGGTAGTTTGCCTTCATCTAGTCTTTACGCTTCCAAGTAGACTCTTCAATCCCTCGATAATGCCAAAACACCTTCACTAAATGAACTATCTAGCCCTTAAGATTCTTCTCTCAACTATCTTGTATTGCTACAGGTCCTTCTTCAAAGGTAACATCCTTGTCGAGATTGATTTCTTCCCAGTTGATGACGTACGATGGATCAGCAAGGTATTTCCACAACATAGATAAATGAAAGATATTGTGTATCCCTGCTAACTACAAGGCTAAAGCTAGTCGATATGCCATTTCGCTCACCTTCTCCATTATTGCAAATGGTTCGATATACCATAGTGATAGCTTTCATTTCCTTCCAAAACGTACTATTCCATGCCTAAGTTGCACCTTTAGGAACATGTGGTCACCTACTTCGAACACCAATAGTCTTCTCCTCCTATCCACGTAATTCCTTTGACGATCTTGAGTAGTCTTTAACCGTTGTCGAATTAGTTTGACTTTCTCAGTAGTCTCTAGGACAAGTTCGAGTCCTGTTAGATTTGTTTCACCTATTTCAGTCTAACAAATCGACGATCTACATGGTCACCCATACAATGCTTTAAAAGGCACCATACCAATGTTGGCTTGAAAACTATTGTTATAGGAGAATTCAATTAAAGGTAGGTGTCACTCCTAACTTCCTTGAAAATCCATTACACAAGCTCTTAGCGTATCTTTGAGTGTCTGGATGGTACAGTTAGATTGTCCATCTGTTTGTGGATGAAAAGCGGTGCTAAAACATAACTAAATACCCAAAAATTCTTGCAGACTTCCCTAAAAAATGAGAGGTGAATCGTGGATCAAGATTCGATACAATGGATACCGGAATTCCATGTAGTTGAATGATTTTTCCAATGTAAAGCTTGCACATGGACTCTAAAGTGCCGGTTCTCTTATATGGTAAGAAATGTGTTGACTTAGTGAGGCAATCCACTACATTACCCATATAGCATCACGCCCTTTACGTGTCCTTGGCAACTCGACCACAAAGTCCATTATCACTTGCTTCTATTTCCATTCAACTATTGGCAGGCGTTGCAACGTTTCTCCTGATTTCTGATGTTCTGCCTTCACTTGCTAGCATGTTAGACATCTTGTTACCAATTTAACCACATCATTCTTCATTCTGCTCCACCAATATTGCCCTTTCAAATATTGGTACATTGTAGTCCCTCTCAGATGTAAAGCAAATACAGAGTGATGACATTCCTTAAGTATTTTTTCTCTAAGCAACTCATCAGTTGGCACAAACAATCTACCTTGATATCTTAAACTCCCATTGGGGTGAATTGCCCAATCAAGCATTAGTTCTCCTGATTCCAGACATCTCTTAACATAGTTTATTTCTTGATCGTGCTTCTGGGCCTTCATGATCTCACTTATTAACTTAGGCATTACCTTCTGTGCACCAAGGTATACCTTCGTGTCTTGAGTCTCTACCTGAATTCCATATTCATTGAGTGTCGTAACCATATCCCATTCCTTTACGGCTAATTTAGCTGTCATTTTCCTACTCTTGCGACTCAGCGCGTCTGCCACTACATTGGCTTTACTGGGATGATATGAGAGAGTGAACTAGAAATCCTCAAGATACTCCATCCATTGTCTCTATCTTAAGTTAAGGTCCTTTTGTGTAAATAGATGCTTCAAGCTCTTGTGATTTGTGAAAATCTCAAATTGTTCCCTATACAGTTAATGTCGACATTGCTTTAGAACAAAAACTACGGCCGCCTATTCCAAGTCATGCATTGGGTAGTTTCGATCATATGGTTTCAATTGCCTAGATCCGTATGCAACTAGCTTTCCATTTTGCATGAGCACGCAGCCTAACCCTTCCTTAGACGCATCGCAATACATAGTGTACCCCACTTCTTATTTCGGGATTATAAAAATTAGCGCACTAGTAAATCTTTTCTTTAGCTCTTGGAAGGATTTTTCACAAGCTTCATCCCATTCATATTTTTGTCCTTTTTGCGTCAAATGAGCCATTGGTCTGGCTAGTTTGGAGAAATCTTGAATGAACCTTCGATAGTAACTAGTCAATCCCAAGAAACTAGGAATTTCTGACACAGTTTTCGGTTATCACCAATCTAAGACTGCTTCTACCTTGGTCGGATCCACTGCAATCCTATTTTTAGACACTACATGTCTTAAGAATTTCACTTCTTTTAATCAGAATTCACATTTACTTGCCTTGGCATATGGTTGATTCTCTTAATGAACTTGAAAAACAATCCTTAAATGTTGCTCATGCTCTTACTCGGACCTTGAATATACTAAAATATCATCAATGAACACCACTACAAACTGGTCAAGATATGATGTGAAGATCTTGTTCATTAGGCTTACAAATATTGCCGGCGCATTGGTTAGTCCGAAGGGCATTACTATAAACTCGTAGTGACCATATCTGGTTTGAAAGGCAGTCTTTGGTATATCCTCATCCTTGACTCATAGTTGGTAGTAATCCGACCTAAGATTGATCTTTGAATAATACTTTGAGCCTCTAAGTTGATCAAAAAGATCATCAATCATTGGGAGTGGGTATAGGTTTTTTGTCGTGACTCGGTTAAGTTGACGGTAATCGATGCATAGTCTTAATGACCCATCCTTGTTTTTGGCAAACAGAACAGGCACTCTCCATGATGATGTACTTGGCCTAATAAATCCTTTTTCGAGCAACTCCTACAGTTGTGTCTTTAATTCTCATAGTTCTGCCGGTCTTGATTGATAATCTCCTTTTTGGATCTGTTGTTGCGGTTGTTGCCGTTGCTATTGTGGTTGTGGCCTTGAGTCGGGCTTTAGGGCCATATTCCCTTCTAGCTCTTCTGAGGTCCTACAGATGCCTGACCCCCTTTCCGCTTGTTCCAAATTTTCCTAGCATCGGCTACTTCCCTTTTCGATTCTCATGTCATCTCCAATACCTCAACATATGAGTGAAGCGTTACGGTAGAACTCTCCCCCTGATTGTAAAATCCAGCCCCCATTCAAACATCCTTGCTTTCTCTTCATCATTTGCTACATACCTAGTTGCGTCATTTTTCAAATTTTGCAGCATATTAGGTTACACTCATATTCCCCTACTCCAGGCTTTGGAATTCCCTGACTCACTCTTGGCGAACTATACTTGGAAACTATTTATTCAGAAACAATTCCTTAAACTAGTTCCATGACATGTTAGTAATGTCATGGGTATTCTTGATTAGTTCCCACCAATGATCGGCCTCATCATCTTGCTTGAATACTTCCAAGGCTATTCTATCAGCATCTTCAATTATCCTTATAGTGTCCAGCATTTTCTATATCTGTCGAAGCCAATTTTCAGCCACTCTTGGGTCTGGTACTCCTATGAACTTTGGGGGCCTTTGTTTTCCTAAATTCTGAAAAGATTCGAGTCCTTTTGTTTTGCCAATTGTTCCTTAGTTATACTAGTTCTTCCGGAATTTGATGCCCAAGATCATTAAGGATATTGGCTCCTGCGGGTATAGGCCCATGCTAATTTCTGGGATGGTTCCGGGCATTGTTGCTTGTCTCTAAGTAGCCATTAGCTCGCGTATCCACCATTATGTTCATGGTACGGGATAAGTTGGTTTCTAGATTTCTAACTGGAGGTAATCTACTAGACTTGAAATTAAGGTTTAGTTTTCTTAGGGTTTGGCGAAATATTAAAGCAAGTAACAGTCAACAGATATAGATCAAATCATCACTTCATATACTTATAATACCCATTAGTACAAAAGGCTTCTAGATAAGAGTTTCATTCAAAAGGCACTACACATAGCATAGTCACAAAGTTACTACATATATCTTAAGGATCCTTACTATAGGTGGATCTTATAAAAGCCTAGCTCGCTATCCTTAGATTAACTCTCATTCCCAAACTAGTCGAAATCTTCTTCAGAATGCTCATTTGCCGAGTTGGTTGCCTAGCTAGGAGAGCGGGATGTATATATTGGTGAAGAGGGAATGTGCTTAGATGACACTTTGATTGGAAATGCTAAGGTTATTCTTGGCTACATCGATTGATGCTCCACCTTTACTGGTTGACTATTGCCCTGCCCAGGGTAGTGAGATTTGCCACTCTCAGCTTATACCGGGTGTCGGTGTGGTGCTTCATCTGCCAAGGCTCGCCGTATCAGGGTGTCCATCTTACGGTCATCCTGCTCCTTACAGACTGTGCTCTTTGCTACGTGACTCAAGTACTACAGGCGGCGCCGAACCAAGGATCTCTATTGCTCCTTCATATAGGAAGAGTAGTCTGTCTCCACTTTTCCTATCTCCCTAATGATCATCTCTTCAACGGCAAATTCACATCGTTGGCAGCTAAAGTAGGTATTGACAGACAAGGCCCTCCTACCTTGCATGTGAAAGGCTTCCCATGTGTTGAGGCTAATGTTGGTTATTTGACAGCTTTTCGATGACATCCTATGGTGGGGGGAAAATTTTTAATTGTTAGTCTCTTTTAAATAGATATAATAGTGTGATAATAAAATACACTAGTGTACAGGGGTAAGGGATTCTAGAGTCGCATATTAGGTTGTGCGGGCTAAGGATTGAATCTAGGCTCTGATACCAAGTTGTGACACCCCAAAATCTACACTAAGGGTTGTAGTCAAGGGAAAGTCACTAATGAGTCCTATGGCCAATGACCAAATAAGATCCCAGATTGTCAGAGGAGTCAAATTAGCCTCCTTTCTAAGCCCAACTTTCTTAGGTAGCACTCTACCCTTTTGATAGATCTTAAAAGGCATTGACGCAAGGTCTCATAAGCAACGTAGGGAACCATATTGTTTTTTTTTTTTTTTGTTTAAAAAAAAAAGAGAGCATATAATAAGAAGAGAATAAATACAAATATCCTTAGTTACAAAAGTTAGTTCCATCAATATTACATCGCAAAAATAAAATTTCAAATGGACTATACAAAATTTTATAAACTTCTCTAAGACAACCAAAAGTCTTCGAAGGTTTTCGGCTCATCATTTTCTACTACAAAATCCTCTTCGGTACTTGGCATGAAACGCCATAAACTTTGAATGCCCAGTAAATGCACACACCTCGTCTCTTTTTCCCAATCTAATACACAATAGCAATTACAACGATAAGGGAAATGAACATGACATTCAAGTAAATAACAAATGTTACAAGGTTAGTTGTTATTAGTCTAGAAATCTCCCATCGAGATTTCATCCTCCCAACCACAAGAATCAGAAGCGGAGTATTCGTTATGCTCCCTCTTTTGCTGCTTTGCAAACCTTACCTTGGATGCCTACCAGTGATTACATACCATGCAGTGCCAACTGAGGACCTCAAAAGATATGGTATATTAGGGCCTTGCCCATTCTCTTCTCACACCAAACCACCTAGGGTCCGAATACAACCTCTTCGTTCAAGGGTTCCAAAACAACCACTTGCGCAAGACTTTAACTTTCAAAGGGGAACACATCCTGCTAACCAATTTAATTTGAACGTCACTTTATCTCATAACAATACTCATGTGATTGAAACCCCATTAGCCACCCCATTAAGTTTTCCGGTTAAATTAACGTTTTAAGTTAGATAGTACAAACAAGTAACAAAAGAATAAATTTGCATAAATATGAGTATCATCGAAGGACTAAAATAAAAGGTATATAACCATGACATATGTAATATGATACCAAGACATGATCATATATTAATAAGCATATTCATGAACACAAGAGCAAAAATATCGATGCAAAACAAAATTTCTAGATTCAGTACCACTTAAAGATTCAAATCAAAAGGACTATTTCAGATTTTTCCCAAACCTAGCCTTCCTATGGTTCGCAGAGAATTTCATCTAGTTTTGAGAAAATGTTTTGTAAATAGAATAGCTTTTCTAGATTTTGAGTTATTTAAGAAATACTCTAGCTCTGTCCAGATTCATCGACTGTTATGAAAATTGGGTTTTTTACAAAGCGCTTACTCTTTTTCAATGGAACCAAATTTGCTTGAAAGTTAACTATTTAAGGAAGGTTTTGAAATAAAACCAAGGTCCAGAAGATGTTTCTACATTTTTCTAAAATTTTCGAAAGTTGGCTATAAAATTGGTTTTCTATCCATAATACTCAAAATAAGAAGGTCGGTGAGAAAAGAGGCCAACTAAGGGAAAATTTTCACTTCTTTTGTGATGCAAACATATTAAATAATGTATCAATAACTCGTGTTTTTAGAGTGATGGCATGCCTTTGGAAATAATGTGAGATATGGGAAGACATATGTAGTTTTGCATCTATTAAGAGGAAATATGAATAAAGAAGGATCAAAGCCCAAGTCAACTTTAAACACATGAACACCATTAACACACATTTGAAAATGTGATTTTAAATCTCTAATAACATATATTTGAAAAAGGAAATAGAAGGAGAGATGGTGATGTGGCTTACTTGAGACTTGGTTGGTTTGCTAACAAGACTTTCCCTTTTTCTCTTTTCCTCCACCAAGCTCACTCCTTTTCCCTCTCTTTCTCTTAGCCGAATAGGGTGTTTGTGTGTGTGTGTTCTTGTGTGAAAAATTCTAAGGGAGAGGTTTTATTTATACTAAAATTGGTGCAAAATATCTAAAGTACCCATTGGTTGGAAATGGATTGGATATTTTGGATTTAGTTTGAATTCAATGAAATGATGGATGATTAGAGGCCTTAATTGAGTACCTAAGCATGATCTTGTTAGTGTTTTATCTTAATCAAACTATCCTAGTTACAAGTACAATGCATATATATATATATATATATAAAGTTTGCACATAGGTCAAAGATCTTCCTTAATTCATGCAAGTTTGTTTCAAAATGTACACCTATTGCGTCTATATATGTATGGCCAGCCACATAATGATGATTTGAGGGGATTATTATTATTTTTTTCTAGTGTACAATTGTTGGAAATTTCAAAATATAGTGTATAAAATAGGTTTAATGGTACAAGTGTGTATATATATATATAATAGTACTAATTTGGGGTCAATTAGTAATTTAATAAAAATGTGAGGGCTTTGCATTTAGTTTATGAATTGGAACATTTATTTAAGTGTCGAATTAAACAAAATTAGGTTTAGGGAATCTAATTCGGTCTAGATTTCTTGTTTCGAATAAAAAGGCTATCAACCGATGAACCTGATGAAAACCAGACAAATCTAGGGTTTTGAAGTTGTAATTCCATATTTAGGAGTGAATTAATTAGTATTAGGATATTAGAAATGATTTCTAAGTTACTTAAATTGATTAGGGTTTGCGAGTTTTCAGTTGGCGCATGTATTTTGATCATAGGGTTAAAATTGTAATTAATTTCAAAATTGAGGGACTTTTAAGAAAATAAAATTTTCAGGGGCCTCACAAGACACCCCCACATTTGTAGGAAATTATAAGAAGGCTTGCAGCATTTACATAATTCATATGTTGACGGAGAGAATTACTTCCCCCTAGAAGTTCCGTGGCAACCCTATACTTATCAACATTGCATTCATCATTTCTTTTAACATCCTATTTTTTTCGCTCAGCAACACCATTTGATTGAGTGTAATAAGGCACTACAATTTGGTGAATAATTCTAGATTTAGCATAAATCTCAATAAACATTGATTCATATTCTCTACCATGATCACTTCTTAAAGTCTTGATCTTTCGACTTAGTTGATTCTCAACTTTATTCTTAAAAAGAATAAATTTATCAATCGCCGCATCTTTGCTTTTAGGCAAATACACATAATAATATTTAGTTCAATCATTAACAAAAGTGATGAAATACTTGTTGCCACCACATGATTGTATGACTTTCAAGTCACACATATCACTATGCACTAAATATAAAGGCTCATACTTCTTTTAGCAGAATGAAATAAAGTCCTTGTTAATTTTGCTTCTACACAAGTTTTACACTTGTGATGTGGATTAATATTAAAGATGGTATGTGATTTAACTTAATTAATCTACGCAAAGAGTCAAAATTGACATGACCATACCATGCCACAATTCAAAGGACTCAAGCATATAAGCAGCAGAAGAAGAAGTTTTCTTATTCATTTTTGGGATAATAGTCATTACATAGAGCTTAAATATACCGCCCGACATATACCCCTTTCCCATATAGACTTCGCTTTTGGTCAACGCAACCTTATAAAACTCAAAAACCATGCGGAAGCCATGCTTACTTAGGATAGACCCCGAGACAAGGTTCTTACGAATGTCCAGCACTAACAAGACATCATTCAGAGTCAGCTCTTTTCCTAAATCATCTTCAGGACCACTTTGCCTTTCTTTTCAAAAGTTAAGGTCGCAGAGTTCCTCATGAACAACTTCTCACCATTTGAAACCAGTTTGAAAGTTGTGAACATCTTCTCAACACATATGTAGTAAGTGGCCCCAATGTCCATCCACCATTCTTTTGGGTTGGACCCCACCATGTTCACTTCTGAGACGATAGCAGATAAATGCATGTCGTCCACATCTTATGACAGATCCTCCATTTCAGCCATATGAGTTCGATTTTTATTTCATTGAGAGTTCTTCTTGTAAGGCTTCTTGTTCTTGCGGTAATCAACTGCCCTATGCCCATTGTTTTCACAATTGAAGTACTTTCAATTGAACCTATAAGTAGGTTCTTGCGGTTTGTAGATTGGCCTCTTGGAGACACCACCTGTAGCCCCCAGTTTTGAGCTTTTTGCTAGTTAGTAGTTTCTTCTTAACCCCCAAGGACTGATCTTGCTTAACCATGTTTGCTTTTATAGTGGAGATACTCCCCTCTTTCTTCCTGTTGTCTTTCTCAATACGGAGCCTAACAATGAGCTCTTTGACTGTCATCTCCTTTCATTTGTGCTTCAAATAGTTCTTGAAATCTTTTCAACCACTAGACAACTTTTCAATTAAAGCAGCTGCCAGGAATGATTCACTCAGCAACATTCCTTCTACATAATCTCGTGCAAAATTACTTAGAACTCTTGGACTTGGCTAATGACAGCTTTAGAGTCCACTATTTTGAAGTCCAGAAACTGGCCAATGACAAATTTCTTTGGCCGAACATCCTTGGTTTTGTACTTCTTGTCCAAAGTATCCCACAGCTCCTTTGAAAACTTCTTGGCATAAAACACATTGAACAATGTATTTGCCAAGCCGTTTAGAACATAGCTCCGGCAAAGGAAGTTCGACTGCTTCCAAGCATCTAGAGCTATGAGCTTCTTCGTGTCTTGCTGATTCTCTTCCACGGTTGGTGGATCCTCACTCAAAAACCTTGCAAGGCTAAGAGTAGTTAGGTAGAACAACAACTTTTGCTGCCATCTCTTCAAATTCACTCCAGTGAACTTCTCTAAGCTCTTATGATGGTTAAGCGGTCCTCCTAGAACAGCAGGAGTAGCAATAGGATTGACCATAGAGGTCACATCAATAAGATTGACCACAGGGTCACAGCAAGGGTTGGCAAGCCAGATGACCCGGAGTTCTAATCTCCACCAACATTAGCAACAGTAGCAGCAGCATGAGTCACAATTGTCATTTCTGAAAAATACAATAGAATTTCATTATTTTGTTTTTTCATAAACTAAACTTAACATTAGAAAATCCCAAGGTCTAAAATTTAATTTGAAACTGATCTTAACACTTATCCAAGAATCGAACATGGTCAGGAAAGTTTCCTAGAAGACTGGAGGGGTCACACTGGTCCCATTTAAGACCCAATTAACTTTAGACAAAACTTTCAAGAGTATGTTGACTCCTAGTCTATGGGAAACAATTTAGAATTAAGTTTTCCAGAAGATAAGCTAGGTTAAAACAAACCAAGTGCCAAAACCATATAAGCAATTAAAAATTGCTACAACAATTTACAAGCAAATAAACTACTTCCAACATTACAAGCAAACAAACTTGCTTCAATAAAAATCGGTAATTTAACTACTACTAGAACTCAAGCAAAAAATTTCTTCAATTATAAGAAATTTAACCAATCCAAATTAGGATTCTTTTGGTCCAAAAATTCATTTCCTCATTTAGGTATTTCTATTCAACAAAAATATTAGTAGTCCAAACTTTTGGTTTTACAGTCCCAGATTCTGTTCGTTTGGGTTTGTAATTTTTTTTCCCATTCCCTTTTACATATGTATTCCTGTAAAGAAAGTAAGCAAAAAATACTCCAAAATGCAAAATAAATAATCTAAAGAAATTGTAAAACATGAACTGTATGTAATAGGAAAAAGGGTCATGCTACAAATTCTTCAATAATGATACACTTCTAGGGAAATCCAAAACCATGAGTTTAGTTTTTTTATCTTTTATTTTTTTAATTATGATTTATTAAAACTCAAAACATGCAGTGACAAAACCCCCAAGAAACACAATCTACTAACCTAGCATGAAACTATTTTATTTTCCAAATTACTAATAAAAGCAAATCTAATGTAATAAATTAATCTATTACAAATTACATATGAATCTATGTGCCTAATTTTATGAGAAACATATAATTTGTTCTAAGATTATTATACAAATTGTGTATTTAAACAAAAATAAACAGATTCATATTTAATAAAATTGATATTACAGAACAAGAAATCATGAAACTAAATCATGCTTGAGATTACAACATGATGAACAAAAATATATATCAAACTAAAATATTGAAATAAGATAAGGAAGCAAATCAAAGCTTGTGTGATAAGACAGTCTCCTTAAAACAGATTTGCAGCCTCCCTGTAGGTGCTGGACGTATATCAGCATCTGTCTCCCAAGATACGACGGTTTAGAATCCGCTAACGCAAGAACCTTCTGTTTAGCCCCGGCGAACTGATAATGGCAGTACTTTTTCATACAGAAAGAATATATTATGACAGACTAACTATCACTTAAGAGCAAATAATTTGTATATTGAAAACCGAAGAAATTGATATCCTTTTATACACAATGGGGGAGAGAGAATGAGGCTCCCAAACATGAAGGGCAAAACTTTACTACTGCAAAAGTGATGGAGTAATGCACCAAAATTGGTGAGAAATAAGATGCTATCTTAACACTATATTTGGTTGGGGGATTTTTTTAGAGGGGGGGTGGGGATTTGGGGAGGGATTTAGAAAAAGGAAAGGGAAAATGTATGTGAAATTAGGTGAAATATAGGTATATTTTACTCATATTTTATGTACTTTTTCCCTTTACCTTTCTCTTTCCCTTTTTCCTTTTCCCTTTTCTTTTCCTAATCACTTCTTAAATCTCCCAACTAAACACACTACAACAAAAAACACATTTGGCGACTCAGAATACAATTGGTTGCCAAAGCCCTGTCACTAAAAGTATTGGCGACGAAATTAGAAATTGTCACCGTATGTAGACATTTAGCGACAAGCAAAATTGGTCGCCAAAAATCAAATATTTTGTCGCTATAAAATTACAATTTGTTGCTAAAAGGTTAAAATTTAGATAGGCTATGTAGTTTTAGCGACAAATAAATGCGTCGCTGAAAGTATTATTTAACGACAAAATTAATTTGGTCGCTAAAAATCACGTTTTTAGCAGCGAGTAAGTTTTGGTTGCTAAAAGTTCCTGGAATAACCACTAACTTTTAGCGACAAAAACAATATGTTGTCGCCAAATATATTAACAGTGACAAAAACACCACCTGTCACTAAAAATTCACTACACAAATTTTGATTTTAATGATTTTCTTGTTCAAAATAATCCAAAACACCTGTTTTTCTGTGCACAATATATACACAAATGTAATGTAAATAATAATACACCTCTGCAAGACATTAATACTAATTCAAAATTAATAGCTATAAAAAATCTCAATAAACATAATTACAATTCTCTGACAATCTAAAACATGCATACCAAAGTACTTACAAATTACTAACATCAAACCCATAAATACATTACTAAATCCTATGTCAAAATATTTTCAAAAACACAAAACTAAATATTTTGATGCTAAACATTTAATCCATAAATCATTTACCAAAATCCTATGTCAAAATATTTCCAAAAACACAAAATCAAATCTTCGATGCAAATCAACTGCTTTCCACCATTGCCAATCATTACATGAAAAAGAAAAAACAATATTAGATTGACAAAAAAAAAAACATCGATATGAATTTCACAATTTTGATTTTAATTTTGTAACGGGAAGTCAAATCGGGTGCTGTTTGCTCATACAAGTCTATTTAGGCTTGAACAAGTAGCTCGTGCCAAGTTTCGGTAGTTTCAGTGGTCATTTTGCAATTTCGGCCCCTGAACGGGCCTTTTAAGTCTTGTGTTTTACATTCTTTCTTGTGATTTTCTAACCGAAAATCCAATCGAGTTCCCGTTTGTTCCTCCAAGTCTATTTAAGTTTGAGCAAGCTGTTTGGGCCAAGTTTTGGTGGTTTCAGTGGTCATTTTGCAATTTCAGCCCCCGAACGGGCCTTTTAAGTCTTGTGTTTTACAATTTTCCTTCTAATTTTCTAACAGGAGATCCAATAGAGGTCCCGTTTGTTCCTACAAGTCTATTTAGGCTTGAAAAGACTGTCTATGCCAAGTTTCGGTGGTTTCGGTGGTCATTTCAAAATTTCGGCCCCCGAACGGGCATTTTAAGTCATGTGTTTTACATTTTTTCTTGTAATTTTCTAACCAGAAATCCAATCGAGGTTCCGTTTGTTCCTACAAGTCTATTTAGGTTTGAACAAGCTGTCCGTGCCAAGTTTCGGTGGTCATTTTGCAATTTCGGCCCCCGAACGGGACTTTTAAGTCTTGTGTTTTACAATTTTCCATCTAATTTTCTAATCGGGGATCCAATCAAGGTCCCGTTTGTTCCTACAAGTCTATTTAGGCTTGAACAAGCTGTCTGTGCCAAGTTTCGGTCATTTCGGTGGTCATTTCGCAATTTTGGCCCCTGAACCGGCATTTTAAGTCTTGTGTTTTACAATTTTCCTTCTAATTTTCTAACCGGAGATTCAATCGAGGTCCCGTTTGTTCCTACAAGTCTATTTAGGCTTGAACAAGCTGTCTGTGCCAAGTTTTAGTGGTTTTGGTGGTCATTTCGCAATTTCGGCCTTTGAACGAGCATTTTAAGTCTTGTGTTTTACAATTTTCTTTCTAATTTTCTAACCAGGGATCCAATCAAGATCCCGTTTGTTCCTACAAGTCTATTTTGGCTTGAACAAGCTATCCGTGCCAAGTTTCGGTGGTTTCGGTGGTCATTTCACAATTTCGGCCCCCGAACGGGCCTTTTTAGTCTTGTGTTTTACAATTTTCCTTCTAATTTTCTAACCGAAGATCCAATAGAGGTCCCATTTGTTCCTACAAGTCTATTTAGGCTTCAAAAGGCTGTACGTTCCATGTCTTGGTGGTTTCGATGGTCATTTCAAAATTTTGACCCCCAAACGGGCCTTTTAAGCCTTGTGTTTTACATTTTTCCTTCTAATTTTTTAACTGGAAATGCAATCGAGGTCCCGTTTGTTCTTACAAGTCTATTTAGGCTTGAACAAACTGCCTGTGCCAAGTTTCGGTGGTTTCGGTGGTCATTTTGTAATTTCGGCCCCCCGAATGGGGTCCACAAACCCACCTAAACTTGGGGGACACTATCTCCTCTTTTCCTTCCTTATTTCCTAATTTTCTTTGCCATTTCTTCTTTTGTTTCGTCACTCATTTTTGAGTCATCATCACCCCCAATACACATACCCTTCCCAGAAATCCTTTTCTTTTCTATTTCGTTGTATACTTTGTTGCATCTCATAGTATTACTCAGCTATCAGTTTTGCATGCAAATAACATTATGTTTATCCAATAACATTATATAATGCTATCTAGTGAGAGAGCAGTGATTAAAACTATGTTAGATAAGAGGACTACATGATGATAAACAACCAGAAAAATCCACCAAAGCAGTTACAATCTTCAAAATGAGCAAAAGTACCTTGCATATTATTGCAATGTTAATGGCATCCGAAGGTCAAAGATCAAAGCTAACACTCTTCGTTTCATTACCCAACTGAGATTTTAAAAAAAAAAACTTTATCAGTTAAATATTACTATTAAAGCAAGTTTTATGGAAAATATTAGTCAAACAAAATACAGGCTTGTAACACGAATATGCCTTTGTGAGGTATAACTGAGCAAAATATGCTTCATGTACCCTCTTGGTGACTCGAACAACCTTCACCCGCATGAGAAACAAAGAGTTATATCAAATGGAGGTCTTACAAAAGAGAAATCAAGGTATGAAAAGATAGAGGCATTGGTAATCATGAGAAGTAATAAAAGCAAATCCAAACTTACTGCATAGCCCATCTTGTCAACCATCTCCTTTACAACTTGATACATAGTGGGCCTAGCCTGAAAAGTCATTGACAATTGGTATGTTTTAAGTTAACACAACAATTTAGATGGGAAAAAAAAGTTTCCAAAATGAAATACGACAACTTATGATTTGGACATTGCGGATAGCTGCCATGAGCAACACACTTGGCATCTCCACTATAATTAAAAGCAAATCATTAATTGAGAGTTAAAAAAGGAAAAAGAAAAAAAGGTTAAAATGCGCAATCCTAAGAGAATATTCTTCATTGTAGAAAGTATAAAATGTGATATGTACATACAAACAATTATTGGGAGGAGAAGGCCAGTCCCATCTTCCATCTTCCATCTTCAATACAATAGCAGGATGTGGAGCATAATCAGGCAGATGTCCACCCTGAGGGTTGTTATGAACACATCTTAAATGCCTAACATCTCTCATCTTAATCATAAAACCATCTGGGCCACTCTTCACCTCAACTACATGGGAAAACCATAGAGACATGAGCATCATTGAGGTACGGTGCATATAACTACAAGTTACAAACTTTAGCAAGTAGTGAAGAAGTAAACAGCCCAACAGCACATTGCTTAGAGCTATAGAATTTCGGACAACATGATCATAGTCATTATCCATTGACAATAATACTATAAGGGATCCATAACTGTAGAAACATGCATGTTACACAAGAAGGTGTGTTATTAAAAACTGAAAAAGTTATAAAAAATTAAATTGGCAGTAACATGGGAACAATTTAGAAATGAGAAAAAGTGTGACAAAGCTTCAAAACGGTGTTCAAACCAAATGGGCTTCATAAAACAGTATATGTGGATAAAGAGGGGGGAAAAAAAGTAAGCTACAAAGGCTAGGTTGCAAAGTATATAAAGAGGGGTGTTGAGATGTATGTATTCTACTCCTTCAAATTGAATAAAGGAAAAATGGCACAAAAGGATGCTTCCATGTTTTGTGCTCTAATAGAAAGCAAAATGACAAAACACAATGCGTGATTAAAACGATGCTTAAAGGAACGCCAAAACGATGTTTTGTGTTTACATTTCTCATTTTTGGCAAGAAGTGATATGACAGTATTCCGGATACTCTTAGAAGTAAGAGTTTGATGTTTCAATTTTCTGTGCTACAATAGAAAGCAAATGGAAAAATGCAATTTTCTTTTAACTGAATTGTAATCAAATGCATTTTCCATAAGCAGAACCAAACCAGCCAAAAGAATTGCATTCAATGGCATGGAATTGAAGAAAATACACAATTAACGTACGTGCTTCAACTACACTGGAGTTGACATAATCTTCATCATTTTCATTGAAATTCTTTCCCATACTACCGTTACCATTGGAAGATGAATTGAAACTACAATGTACCTTCTTGCACTGTTGCATGTGTAGTTGATGACTCACATTAATCCTAGCACCCATGATTCCACTGAATCCCCAGAATCCACTTCTAAGAAATTTAGCCTTCAGTAAGGGCCCATTAACAGACAGAGTGTAAACTCCAGTTTGTTTTGCTCGGAAAAAATTCAAGAAGAACACAAAAACAATAATATAGTCTAATTTAAAACTCTTAATTTTCCTTTGCAAGACCTAAGCTATAGTTGTTTGCTGATTTATTTATTTATTCATTTATTTTTTCAAGTTGGTTTAGGCATATTATCAAACACATGGTAAACAATATATGGAAACCAAAACATCTCAATCTCTTAGTCAAAGATATTTGCAAACACATGGTGGATAAAGCATCTCATACCCAAAAAAAAAAAGAAAGATATTTTCAAACACATGGTGGATAAATCTGCAAGGAAAGCATAAGAAACCAAGCAGACAAGAGTGTTATATCACTGCAAACAATAGCGTTATACCACTCTTACACACTTTTAATATATGCTATATATATATATCTGTCTTCAAAATATCAGAGAGAGAGAAGCGAATGTCGTCGGTAGAATTCAATTGGTGGCGAGAGAGAGCGAGAGGAAGAGAGACGAAGACGAAAAGGAGGAGGAGGCGGTGTGAGAGAGTGAGAGGAAGCGGGAGAGGGAGAGGGAGAAGGACACATACCTTTATTTTGCGCCGCTTGAGGCTGTGGATTGAGAGAGAGTGAGAGGGAGAGGGAGAGTTAGGGCTTATTTGTTTATTCATTAAAAAGGTTGGTCCAGTCTTTAAAAAAAAAAAAAAAAAAGATTGAAAAATGCAAAACGACGTAGTTTCGTTTGCTTAGTTATTGGTGACAAAAATCCTTCGGTCACCGTAAGTACCGTTCATCTTTTCTGCGACTATTTCATTTCTGTCACCAAAACTTTACATTCGGCGACCAAAATTTTGTCACTATATATTAATTTGGTCACGAAAATATTTTTGGCTCTCCTGCCCAAAAAATTAATTTGGCGCCAAACCTTTTAGCAACTAAAAATCTTAACTCGTCGCCAATAGTGTAATTTTTGGCGACCAACAATTAAATTGTCGCCGATTACATAAAATTGGCGACTAATTTCAGTTTGGTTGCTAAAAAATGTCGCCAAAAATGTTTTTTGTTGTAGTGACATAGTGTAAGTGCAGAAGTTACACACAATATACACATGCGTGTATATATATCAGCAACCATATAACAGACTTAGCCCAAAAAATTAGGTTGATAGGCCACCAATCTGGCCCAGCCCAAACCTAACCTAGCAAGCCGCAAATCTTAAACCCCACGATCCACGAGGCACAACCAAGACCCGCTAGTTTGGGCAGGCGAGCAGCGCACGTCCATGGCAATTTTTTCATAACCAACTTGAACTATAGTTTTAGCCCAAGCTCATCCTTAAAATATCCATAACTCTCATTCCTTCAAAAACTTTGAATGTCCCAAAGGGTTCATGCCTTTTCAAAACCTTGGGATTTAAATACTTATCAATGCTTTCCTTTACAATCAATGTAGGATAAGTGGTTACACACTATTCCCAATACCTCATTCATGAGGCCAATTTTATGAGAAAATTTTTCATTCAATTCTCAATAATTTTTTATCATTCTTTTTGTAGTGTAAAGCTTTGTTACAAAGAATCTAAACTCATTTGATCTCGTCTCGACTGATGGTTAAGACCCACTTTAATTCCACATTAAAGTCATCATAAAATCATTTTTTCCAATATGGACTAACCCAAATTAATAGCACCTAAGAAATTTTGAAGCTGAAAGTAAACTCTTAAATCCCAAACCCACCCTATTAAGCCAACTCTTGGGAGTTATACACACCCTAGCTTAAGGTCCATCGCTCTGAGTATTTTGGAAGAAATTTTTTCAATGTTGCCAATTTTTTAGTGATGTGGCCACTAAGAATTTTCATCACAAAAGGTTAATTTTTATTTTATTTTATTTAGAGAGATGCAATATTTAACAGGTTTTTGTGTCTAATAAACAAATATACGTATTTGTAAAAAAGTTCTTGCTGTGGGGTCTGAACTGTTTGGTTATGTGGAAGCATAGTTTAATAGTGATGGAATGTCAGATCAAATTCTTTATTTAAATAGCAGTCCTATGACAATATAAGATTAATCTCCTTTTATTTATTATAAATAAACAAGTAAAAATATAAAATATCTATTTTGAGAAGTATGTTAAAAAGTAAACATTTTTTTTTTTGAAAAATATATTAAAAAAAAATAGAGAAATGATGTACCTTTAAAAAGTCAAAAAAAATTATTTTTTAACTTTTAACCTAATTATCAAAATAGACCAAAGTTCTAGATGATGTTGACTGACAACTAAGAATGATCTTATCTTATATGAACATTACTTGATACCTAAGAAAGATTGGCAATATTGTTTATGGGGACATTTTTGGGATTATCCACGTGGCTGAGGTCGTAACCGAACTATCACGTAGACAACCATGTTGCCTAGGTTATTAATGATATTGTCGAGATATAATGCTACAATATCAAATTTTGAGATATTCAGATAGAGGATAAGAGTCTTAGAAGATGTTAGATTACTTATTTAGGTAAGGTTAGACTCTTAAGAGAGTTGATCCTAATCTAAATAGGAGCACTCTTCGATAAGTGATATCCTTGTAAAGAATATAGTCCAAGTAAGACTTCTAGGGGATGAGGACACTATCCATCATAAAAATAAGGCATCTTGTGGGTCTAAGGTATGTTTTGAACTAGTGTTATTTTGTGCTAATATCTTTAAGAGATAAGTTGACTAATTTGATTGTTACAGTGTCCCTGAGTGAACGAGTCATCGTGATAGTTCTTATCTTCTTGTGTATAGGTGTTGGACTTAATCTATTCTTTCGTTTGCTCTACGGCTAAGTTTTGTAGATCTTGGCTCGGAGATATAGTTTGGTTGTAAGGTCAGAAATTAACACCCACAGTTGAATAAGATTTTAGCAAAAAATTTATTTGAAAAAATAATTTAACTCTATTTAGATGGAAGGGTTTGGTGAGAAAAGAAATTGCGAGAATAGAAAATCTCTTTACTTGTATGGATGATTAAGTAGATGAAAAATAATGAAAAATGATAAGAGACGGTAAGAAAATGATTTTTATTAAACTTGTGTTTTGTTTCTCACCGAAAGTGGTGAGATTTTGTGAGAAAAGAATTGGGTTTAATGAAAGTTTTCTATAATACCAAAATTACTCTTATGAAAAAACATAACGTATTAATATGGAAGATTATTTTAGTAAAATTAAATAAAAAACTTTTATTTCTTTTCTTTTATTTATTATATCTAAACAAGATAGGTGATAAATCACATTTATTTTTTCTTTTATTTATCCAAACATAATTATGAGAAACCATAACAATTTCTTTTTCTTTTTCCTCACCTAAGAAAGAAATCACAATCATTTCTTTTCTCACCTCATCTCACCTCACCTCGCCTCATGATTCAAATGGAGTGTAACAAGTGATCAGAAAACAAAATATGTATCGTAAGTCCAAACATAATGTAATGCAGGTTATTCTTAAAATGAATTCATATAATTCATTATTTAATTTTTTGGATCGTATAATATTGCTTGTTTATAATTAATAGTTTGAATTTTGTTTTACGAATATATAAGACCATCTTCAATAGCATATCTACTCTCTCCCACAACTACAATTGGGAGTCGAACCTTCAAATTTGCTCCACTAAGCTCTCCATCTCACTCTCTATTATAGGATGTCTGATTTTAAAAGAGGCTTAGGATGTTCACACTTTTTATTTTTTTTAGGTCATATTAATTAACATCTCCTCTCTACTTTTCTACACATCTTTTTATAAAAAAGTAAAAAAGTATACTTATTTAAAACATTCTAAACCACCCTAAGTATATTTTTAATTTTTTATGAAAAGATACATAAAAAAAATAGAGAAGTAATGTGATTCAAAAACGATTAAAAAAAAAAATGTACATTTTTATAAAGGATGCCAAATATTAGGTTTTTTTACATCCCGGGAGTAAAATCTAGTTCATTATTTTGAAAAATGAGGTTATCTTGGTATTGCGCAGAAAAGTTTAGGGAGGGATTGCTGAAAATGATCTAACATTGTACTTAAAATAAAATAAAATAAAATAAGCATGGATGAAGTATCCATAAAAAGATCAAGTGCTTGTTTGGCTGTGGTGGATTCTACTGAAATACTTTCAAGGTTGGCTCTATCCTCGACGAGACTCGAGACAAAATTTTAATGGGAGAAATTCTTTATCTTTAAATATTTACTATTTAATATTTCCTTTTATATAGAAATTGCATTTTCTCATCAACTTAATTAGCCCTAATGTCTAACAATTAGTCTAAACAGAAGTTAGCAAATCAACAAAATAACAATTAGATATAAATAAACAAAATTAAAATTATAGTCCAAAAACTCAACAAAAATTAACTACATAGCAATGAGATGGGTCTTTTTGTGTTAACACCTTTTTCTTTTGAATAAGTCACTATAAAAAATAAAAAAATAACAAAGTTTATCCGGCATTTTTAAAATTTCGGGAAAAGAGAAAAATAAGATGCCGGAAAAAGTCTTGGGTGTCATATTTTCAATCATTTGATATAGACTCTCATATAACATTAAGAGCATCTGAAATGGTGGACCAAATTTTTCACTAAATTTAAGTAAAAAAAAGTTAATTTTCTCAATCTGATATTTCTTCCTCCAACCGTGCATCAAAATGGGAGGGTCGATCGGTGGATCGATCGGTAAGGCAAATTTTTTTTTTTTTTTTACCTGTTTGAACCTTTTTTTTTTTTTTTGTTACAGGAACATCCTCCCACTCTCCCGCAGGTCCAAGGTAGCGCCCCTTGAGGAGATCACCAGGGTGTCTTGTTGTCCGTTCCGAGTAAGAGACTATAACCTGGAAGCTTGTCCCGACCTCCCAAGACAAGCTCCGTTTAAGTCAGGATTCGCACAGCGGGGGAGTATTAATCCCACACCAAGCTGCTGATTAGGCATCTTGAGGTCAACTTCCTAACCAACTGTGCTACGCCCAGGAGATTGGCCCAGAGGGGAATCGAACCCAAGACCTAGGGGCTTAAACCCCAGGCCCTTACCAGGTTGCTACCCACCCCTGGGTGTCCTGTTTGAACCTTTTTGACCGGTTTGAACCTACCTATTTGAAAGGGAACTGGTCGACCGGTTGGTCTCTTCCAACGGTCACGCACAGTAAAGTAGTGAAATCTGTACCCTGTTCTTGCTTTAATAAATTTTTTGTTGAATTCTCATTTGATACCAATTTGCTGAAATCATTGGAGCTCCAAAAAGTGACTTTTTCACCAAAATTTAAATCTGATGCCAGGTTTGGTTCACCGTTAGAGATACTCTAACCACGTTATCTAATGGGCGTCACAAAAAAAAATAAAAATAAAAATGTATTGTACTTATAAATAAAATTTAAAAATTATTAGATGATATATTTATTATCATATAAAATGTCACATTAGATAATACTCAAATATAATACAAGATTATTGTCTCTCTAACATTAATATATATATATATATTGTTTTGGCACTGATTATTTTGGACCTCAAGCCCTTTGGGTTTAGCTTACGTGTAGTGAATATGAATAATATAACAATGCTATACGAAAGTAAAAAATACCAAACCAAACTAAGACTTAAGTCTCGTCAAATGGGGTCAGTTATATGAATCTTTATTCTCCACGCGGCTCTATCAAAGGCCATTTCGCTAGTCAAATCAAGTAGATCCATATATCTATTTACAACGCTAGCCAACATTAATCTAAGCCTATCTAGTCCCCTAACACTTCCATCTATCGTCACTGCATCGCATCTCTTCACTATTGTCTCTATTGGTTTCCATTGAATATGACCAAACTATTTCAATCGATTCTCTCTCAACTTATCTTTTATTGGCCCTACTTCTACCCATTTTCGAATACACTCATTCCTAATTCTGTCTTGTCTAATTTTGCCACACATTCATGTTAGCATCCTTATCTCAACAACACTCATTTTATTTACATGTTGTTTCTTGGTTGTCCAACAATTCATCCCATACAACATCACTGGTTTAATAGTCGTTCTATAAAACTTAATTTTTAGTTTAGTGGGTATTCGTTTATCGCACAGTACCCCAGATGCATTTCTCTACTCAAGACATCCTGCCTTAATTCTATGGGCCACTTCCGCATCAATCTCCCTCATTGTTGTGATAATCGACCCTAAATAATGAAAATCTTCACTTTTAGGCAGTTCTTAATTCTCAATCTTCACTTCTCTTCTACTTTCATTGTTACTGTTACTAAATTTACACTCTATGTACTCTATCTTAGTTCTGCTTATTCGGAATCCTTTAGATTCAAGTGGTTTTCTCCAAATCTCTAACTTTGTGTTAACTTCTTCTGTAGTCTTCTCCACTAACACGATATCATTTGCAAAAAGTATACACCATGGCATGTCATCCTGAATATTTCTCGTCAACTCAATCATAACTAACGCAAAAACATAAAGACTTAAGGTAGATCCTTGGTGTAACACTAAAGTGATAGGAAATTCATTTGGCTCTCCAACAAGAAATCTAATTGTGGTAACCACCTCTTCATACATATCCCTAATCACATCAATGTAACATTTTGTCACCTTGTTCTTCTCTAACACCTTGTATCTGTATTATTGGATTGAATGAATCATACAATAGGAGAAGCCTGTATTTATAGGTTGAAAGGAAACCTAGATAAGTATAAAAGGAGATAGAGATAGTGATACAAGAAGATAGAGATAGAGATATATCTATAATACAAATAGATAAGTATAAAGTTAATATGCATTAATATCCCCTCTCAAACTCAAGGTGGGTAAAGGTGGGTAATCATCAACCAACTTGAGTTTGGAAACTAGATCACTGAAACGACTAGGAGGATGAGCCTTAGTAAAAATATCAACAAGTTGATCAGTAGAAGAAATAGGAAGAAGATGAACTGTGCCACTAGTAACATGTTGTCGAATGAAATGACAATCAATCTCAATATGTTTGGTGCGATCATAGAAGACATCATTGTGAGCAATATGAATGATACTCTGATTGTCATGATAGAGAGAGGTAGCACCAGGGAAAGAAACACCCATATCAGCAAGGAGCCAACGAAGCCACAAAAGTTCCTGAGTAGTGTCAACAAGAGCGCAGTATTCAGCTTCAATATTAGAGCGAACAGTAAGGGACTGTTTCTTGCTGCGCTAAGTAAGAAGAGAATCCCCTAAGAAGAAGCAAAAACCCGTGGTGGAATGTCGATCAATAGGATCCGCAGCCCAATCAACATCAAAAAATGCACGAAGCTCAAGACAAGAGTGAGCAAAGTAGTGGAGTCCATGGAACATAGTGCCTTTGAGGTAGCGAAGTATGCGAAGTAGAGCAGTATAATGCGGAGTGTGAGGAACCGACATGTACTGACTAACAAAATGGACATCATAAACAATGTCAGAACGAGTCACAGTAGATAAACATGACTACCTACCAACTGGCGATAACGAGTAGCATCAAAGAGAAGATCCCCGTCTAGATGAGTGAGACGAGTCTAAGGATCAAGGGGAGTAGAAGTAGTCTTGCAATCGATAACACCAGTATGTGCCAGGAAATCAAATGCATATTTGGCTTGTGACAAATAATAACCAGTGGAATCATACGAGATTTCAAGCCCTAAGAAATAATTGAGAGTACCAAGGTCCTTCATCTCAAATTGACGATTGAGAACTTATTTGAGGCTAAGAATACCAACCACATCATCACCGGTGATAAACATATCATCCACGTAAAGAAGAGAGTGGTGCCATGAGGACTGGTCCGAACAAATGGAGCAGTCATATGAGCTGAAGGTGAAGCCGAAGTCATGGATGGTGGAACTGAATTTAGCAAACCAAGCTCATAGGGCTTGTTTGAGACTATAGAAAGCACGCTGGAGTTTGCAAATCTTATGAACCAGATAAGCAGACCTAGTGGGAGGTTGCATGTAGACTTCCTCAAGAAGATCACCATTAAGGAAGGCATTTTTGACATATATTTGAAAGAGCTCCCAGTGGCGAGCAGTGACAACAGCAAGTAAGCTACGCACAAAGGTAAGCCGAGCAACCGAAGTGAAAGTCTCCTTATAATCAATGTCATATTCCTAGGTGAAGCCCTTTGCAACAAGATAGGCTTTGTAGCGCTCAATAGAGCCTTCAAAATGGGTCTTGATTTAGTAGCCAATTGCAGTCTTTCCAAGAGGAAGATCAACAACATCCCAGGTATGCGTTTTGTCTAAAGCCTATAGTTCATCAGTCATAGCCTGCTGTCAAAGAGGATTAGTGTAAGCTTCACGATAGGATGTGGGTTCATAAGTATAAAAGGAAGTAGACTCGACAATATAATCAAGAAGATGAATAGGTGGTTGAGTTACCCGATGTGGACGACCGATGGGAAGAGTGGTGAGGGGAAGGTCTGATGGAGAAGTAGAAGACGAGCTAGAAAGCACAATGAGCAGTGGACCATCAGGGAGAGTAGTCTGGTCGAGGTCAGGGGTCAGCAAAGGTGTCTCTACAAATGAGGAACCTGTATCAAATGCATTAGAGAAGAGATCTATGGAAGGATTAGTAAACATGATAGAGGTAAATGGTGAGGGAAAGTGAAACGAAGATAGAGATGAAAACATTTTATACTCTCAGAAAATCACATGACGGAAACTTTCTTTGATGTGAATTTTCTTTATAAAATTATTATAAAGATGATTATTGTAGAGAATCATAATCAGTTTCTTTTAGCTTGGTGATGTACCTCTTTTTGCTTTTGCCTTTCTTGGTTGATGTATGCTTTAAGCTCATAGTTCTTTTATGAATGAAGTTCTATTTCATTGCAAAAAGGAGGGGGAAAAAAAGTGTTCATCTTTGCTGTGGCCTTAAAAAGTTCTTATCACTTAAAGTTGCTTTTGTTTTCGTTTTTGCATTTATCTTTTGGCACTTTTGTCTCTTGTTCAAATTAAATTATTAGGTCCATTTAGAAGAATGAAGAGAATCAAGTCTACTATTGTAAATGGATTATGATCTTTTGAGATGGATTTTTTTCAAATGATTTTATTATAGTAATTTAATTGTTTAGGCTTAAAGTTGAAAAATGATATTGTTTTGGAGTGTTTGGTTTGAATATATATATATGACATTTTTATGTTATTTTACTTCAATTTTAAACTTGAGTTGTTGAATTATATATTGACTTACTTGTTTTGTTGTGAATAAACACAACATGATTATTGTAGGAAAACCATAACAACCCATTTTATCCCTTTTAATTGGATTATGTTTGCATTTATGTTTTATATGAAATAATTATTTTTTTACACAATTAAGATTATGTGTGAATGTTGAATTTAAACAAATAGAAAAATTAATTTTTTTAAAAAAAAGAACTGATTAAAAAAAATTATGTTTCATTCACTTTGAATTTCTTAAAAAAAAAATTAAAAAAAAATTAGACAAAATTACATTGACATTCTTTCTAGTAAGGCTAAAATGATTAAAAATAATGAAAATGATAAATAGACTCTACAATAAATAAAGATATATATATATATTAGTTGAACAAAATTTATAACATTATTTTCGTATTTATATCATTAACAAATTATTAATGAAAACGAACCTAATTATTATATAAATCAAAACATCAATAGACATCATTGTAATTATATCAGAAATATATAACTAATTATATTTTTTAAAAATTTTAAAAGAAATGAATGTAATTTATTTAGAAATTATTTATATTATAAAATTACTTTATAATTTGAGCACAGATAATTGTATTCCAAAAGAAAGTAAGTGGAGTATTGACCAACTATTTCATTCAAGGACCCAATAATTGGAGGTTGGGAAAGGTGATTAATGTAATTTTTTATTAGTTGGGAGAAAACCAGTCAAGTCAATTTGGGCACCTCGGGCACTCTACCCCACTTCAACCAAGCAGTATTGACTTTCACTTACTTTTATTTTAATTTTTTACAATTAAATATTCAGATCTTGACCAATCTCAAAAGGATATCTCGACCAATCTCGAAAGGATCAATACCATCGCCAACAATTACAAGACTCCCATTTAAAAGCTTATATGAATTAATTCTAAGAAACTTATTGCAGAGTATTGAACTTGAGAATTGAAGAGGATATATCTTTAAATCTTAAGTTATGTTTATTAATGTTGTGTTTGGTTAATAAATTTAGAAAGAGATTTAGAAAGCGAAATGGAAAAAGATTGTGAAATATGAATAAAACATACCTATATTTCATATAGTTTCACACACTTTTTCTTTTTCATTTTCTAATCATTCCCTAAATCTCACAACTAAACACAGTATAAGTTAACTCCTTGAGGTTGCACTCAACAATTCTTGGCTTTCATAATAATTTAGAATAAATTATAAATAAATTCATTGAGATTTGTTTAAAATACATATCACCTTTTATAGTTTGAAAAATTAAAAATACTCTCTTGTCATAATTTTTTATTTAATAGAATTAACTAAAAAATAAAATTTCTAACTGTTCTTTTATACCATGATAAAATTACCTGAATTATTAATTAAAATAATTTTGAGACAATTACAAAAAAAAAAAAAAATTCAAGGTTTGAATCTTATAACAAAATAAACCGTGAGTGTTCAATTTTGTCCATTTAAAGGCTAATTTTTTGATTTATTTTCAACATAAACAATTCGCTTATTTTGGTTAAGTAAAATATGGAGAAAAAGAATATTTAGTCACTAAACTCAATGTTAAGTATATATAAAATATCTAAAATACTCTTTTGCATTGAATTTAATGACTAAAATATTATTTTTCCGACGATTTTACTTAATAAAAATAAGCAAATGAACAAATCAGAAGTTTAGGATTTAACTTGAAAAAAATAGGTTTTAATTTGTTATAAGAGTCCAACCCTAAGCTTTTTTTTTTTTTTTTTTTTCCCAATAATTTATGATATCATTAAAAATTATTAATTGACTTGACTATTTATTAATAAAAAGAGCCATTTGTTATGAAATTAGAAATTTTATGAAGTGGGATGTAATTTTCAGAATTCGTATTTTAAGCAAATCTTAAGAGATGTATTTGTAATTTATCCCAAAATTTATTGGACAGAAATAGATTAAACGATCTTTAAAAAACTGGCCTCCGTGATTCTTCTAACGATTTAGGCATAAAGGAGAGTCACGTGTTCAACTTTCCGTAAGGGAAAGTTGAATTAAGGAGGCAAGCACTTTATGCTTTGCAAGGGTACGAAAACTAACTCCTATAGGTGTTAATCTAATAACTAACAACTGAATTTCACCACAAAAAAAAAAAAAAGTGTGTTTTTATTTTTACTTTTTGATTCCCAGTGGACAGAATTTTTTTTTACACAAATATGGAGACAAATATGTAATGGTGCTCTTACAACTTTTTACTTGCACCCCCATATATTTTTATATTTTTTTCTGTCCCACTGTGCTACAATTCTCCCTTTATAATCAGTATTTATCAATAAGTTTCTGCTTCAAATAAGTGATAGCTTGTGCATGATTCATCCAATACAAAGATTAGTTCACCTTTGTGTACTCTTTTTCAAGTGTAAACTGAGAACCAGTTGCAGATTATCTTTTTTATTTGTCTGTAGTTCTTTTGAGGGCACTACGAATAAAAAGCTACAAATAATTCTCGAAGTGCTTAATGTGTCACAACCCATCACTTGCATCCATCTCCAAAGTTCTAAACCAATAAGTGAACTTTCTATCCAATATTTTTTACTTGATTACGCAATTTTTTACCTTCAATCAAAAGTAAAAGAACAACAAAAGATCATATGGCCTTTGAACTACTTTTTAAAGCTTTTAGTGTTTGAATTCTATATGCAAATCACCGACAAATCAGATCGGCTGGTTTGATTGGTTGACCCGTCGACCGATTTAAGTTTCAGTCTGAATCAACCTTCAAATCCAAACTAACTTGAAAATCGGTCAAACCAGCGGTTAAAGCGAATAAATCGGATCAGTGTGGGCTGGAGTCTTCCAAAGTGCAATTATAAGTGATGAAAAAGGAAGCTTATGGGAATCAAACCCAACCCCCTTTGAGTTGAAAAGCACTGCTATTTCTATTGAGCCATCGTAACTGCTTGTTGATTTGTAGTAAAAAGAGTATTATTTATTGTATTAATTATATTTTATTCTAAACAAACGCATATTTAACAATTAACCATTGTGTCAACTTTAATTTTTATTTATATTTGCTATATATATTTTTATAACATTTTTTTTCAAACATTATATAATTAATATATTTATGAAATTACATGTATTTTAATTCTTATATTATTATTAAGTAATTTTTTATATATTTATAAAATAATTATGAAGTCACGGTTCAATTTTGATTAAACCCAACGGTTGAACCGATAACTCATCCACCCGATCCCTTTAATGGTTCGCTTACTGGTCCGGTTTGTAAAACATTGGTTTCTAGTATTAATTGTTAGAATAAAGATTAGGACTCCTTTTCCCCCATCCCCTTTTGACTCCATTTCTTTTTTGATTAGTCACTTTTTCTTTTTTTTTTTTCTTTTTTTTTCTCCTCCTCCAATCACCATCCGCCACGTGTGTATGGGGGGTGGTGGGAGTTGAAATTTGAGAGGGTCTAAATTACTGCTGTAATTGTTAATTAGGATATTTCTAGTGTCTGTTGATATAATATTATGTAGGGTAAATTACATTGAACTTTTTAAAGTTTTAAAAAAATTTAATAAGTTTTACAATTCTAACATAATTATATTAGGTTACTTTAAGGCTACACAACCCATAGTAATTTCATTAATTTTTTTGATAGGTTTCCATGTTTAAATCATTTATGATTTTATCATATTTGTCTCTAAAAAAAAGAAGAAAAAAAGACAATAAGTATGATTTTGAAAAATATCATCATTTTTAAAATTAATTATGTTGAAATCATTTGGTTATGATTATTACATTAATTTAATTTTTTTTATGAATAATTTACTGTTATGCTAAAATTGAACAATTCAAATCATTATAATGAGATTTGTAATAGACTTACAGGTCTAGAATTAGGCCTCGTTTGGCAAGTGATTTTTTTAGTCAAAAAGTCATTAAAAAAATCAAAAAGCCAATAACCCATATCAAAAAGTCAAAAATTTTATTTTCTCTCTACTTTTTGCACATCTTTTCGTAAAAATTCAAAAAGTCATCTCAAATATACTAGCTTTTTTTACATTATATTTTAACTAAAAAATCAAAAAATTACTAAAAAAACCTATTCCCAAACGAGGCCAAACTTGAACCCGTAATCTATAGTGTGAGCCAGAAAGAGACAATCTACTCCATAATTCATAACAAAAGCACATGACTAAAACTTCTTATAGAGTACATTAATTCTTAATTACATTATAATAATTGTAACTAATACCATAAAATCTCATAATTTTTTTAATCATGCTAGGAGTACTAAAAAATTTCACAGAAAAATACACAAATATAAAAAATAAAATAAAAATAAAGAGCAAATCTCACACATTTATCTCACATTTAAGTTTATTTTGCAATCGTGAGCTTCTTTTAAATTTTTGTTAGCAGGTATTTTAATATTATCATGTGTTATTGGTTTTCATTCTAGTCTTCTCTTAAGTCTTTGCTAGCCTTATCTATCCAAGTCTTCTTCTAGTCTTCTCTCCTATCCATTCCAAGACTTGGAAGTTAAGCAATCCAAAGTCTTCATCAAGTCCACCAATCTTATCCACTCAAAGGTCTTGGTCAAGTCTCCTGTAGCTTATCCATCCAAGTTTTCATTCGTTCATTATCCACCAAGGCAACTTCCAAGCTTTATCTCCTATATATTTGAGCTTAGGTCCTATCAAGAGGGTCAAGAGAGGTGAAGAAGTTTTGGGTTGCTTTGTTATATCTTGAGTGAGATTATTAGGCAAATAAAAAAGGGTGTGTGTGATAAAGCTTTGGGTTCAACCAATTGTGCAGTATTAGTAAATCATACGACTTAGTCGGACTGTTGTATCCTGGGGGGGACAAGTCAAGGTTTTTCTACTGCACCGGTGTGAGTCTTTGTCTAACCACAGAGGGCTTGAATCTCCTTAAAGAGAGCGAATTTCTCGCGCCGCAGCCCTTTCAATAATTATTATAATTTCTATTATTTGTATTTTCTAGTGTTTTATTTGTAATTATCACCAACAATTTTAAGGAAATTCAACTAGAAAAAGTTCATGGAGCCAATACTGGAGAAGCCCAACGAGAATACCGGCGATCTCAACAAGCCCTTTCGGTTCAAGGGAGCTCATTTCAAGAGATGGAAAGGCAAGGTGCTTTTCTACCTCAGTCTCCTCAAGGTGGCGTATATCCTGACTGAGAAAAATCCAAACAAAGTCGCCACTGAAGAAATGACCGATGAGGAGTATGCTGCTCATCTTGAAAAAATCAAAACATACAACACAGATGAGTATAAATGTCGATACTATCTTTTGAATTGTCTTTCAGATCAATTTTATGATTATTATGATACTACTTACACCACTGCTAAGAAAATCTGGAAAGCCTTGCAGAACAAATATAACACTGAAGAGGCAGGTGCTAAAAAATATGCTGCAAACCGTTTTTTCCGCTATCAGATGATAGATGGAAAATCAGTGGTGGAGCAAGTTCAAGATTTTTAGATGCTAGTGGCTGAAGTTAGATCTGAAGGCATCAAAATTGGAGACAATCTTGTTGTAGCAGGCATTGTTGACAAACTTCCATCATCTTGGAGGGAGTTCCAGAAGTCGATGCGTCACAAGCAAAAAGAGACGTCCTTGGAGACTCTAATCACACGGATTCGGGTGGAGGAGGAAGCACGAAGACAAGATGCGCTTATGACACAAGAGCATTCCACTGCAAAAGGTAAATTTAACTTCTGGAAATACTTTACCTAAAGGTCGATTTCATAAAAATAGTCACTTGAAGCCAGTTAAGAAAATTTGAAAAAATACTGGAAGGCCACAAAATAAAAATTACCCGAGGCAAAAAAAATGGAACTAAGAACCCCCTTCACAAGATTTAACAAATGTGACATGTTTTGTGTGTGGCAAAAGTGGGCATATTGCTCGAACTTGCAAATTTCGGAAACAACAGTCTCGACCACAGGCTAATGTTACCGAGGAACCATTTGTGGCTATAATCACAGATATTTTTATGGTTCAATCTATGGAAGAGTGGTGGGCAGACTCTGGTGCCAATAGGCATGTCTGCTATGATAAAGATTGGTTCAAAAATTTCACTTGTTTTAATGAAGAGAGAACTGTTATGCTTGGTGACTCTAGTTTAACCAAGGTGCTCGGGTGTGGGGATGTTGAGCTGAATTTTACCTCTGGACGTGTGCTTGTTTTAAAAGATGTGTTGTACACACTGTCCATGAGGAAAAATTTGATGTCAAGTTATTTACTCAACAAAGCTGGTTTCAAACAGACTATTGAATCTGACCAATATGTAATCACTAAAAAAGGTATATTTGTGGGAAAAAGATATGCCTGTGATGGAATGTTTAAATTAAATGTTGAGAATAAGAAAGCACATATTTCTGTTTACATGCTGTCTTCTATGAATTTTTGGCATGCTCATCTGTGTCATATTAATAGCCGATATGTGGGAGTCATGAGTAGTTTAGGATTAATTCCCAGACTAACAAACAAGTTTGAGAAATGTGAAGTTTGCAGTCAAGCAAAAATAGCTAAAAGGCCTCATAAAAGTGTGGTAAGAAATACTGAATTGTTAGAATTAATTCACACTGATTTATGTGAATTTGAAGGAATTTTAACATGTGGTGGAAATAGATATTTTATCACTTTTATTGATGATTTTTCAAAATACACTCATGTATACTTGTTGAAAAATAAAAGTGATACTTTTGTTAAATTTAAAGAATTCCTTCTTCAAGTTGAAAATCAATTCGGTAAAAAGATTAAAAGATATAGAAGTGATAGAGGCCGGGAGTATGAATCTTTTGGATTCAACTCGTTTGCTCAGTCTTTGGGAATAATCCATGAAAATATTCCACCATATTCACCTGCATCTAATGGTATAGCAGAAAGGAAAAATAGAACTTTAATGGATTTAACAAATGCTATGCTAATTGAAGCAAGTGCTCCTTCAAATTTGTGGGGAGAAGCAATTTTAACTGCATGTTATGCTATGAATATAGTGCCATATAAAAAAATAAAAGTTACACCTTTTGAATTGTAGAAAGGGCATAAGCCAAATTTGAGATATTTGAGGGTTTGGGATTGTCTAGCTTTTGTTAGACTTGTGGACCCTAAAAGACCTAAACTAGGTGTGAAAGCTGCCACTTGTATTTTTCTTGGATATGCAACAAATAGTACAGCCTATAGATTTTTTAATATTGAAAACAAAATAATTTTTTAATCAAGTGATGCAATTTTTCATGAAAAAAAATTTCCTTTTAAATCTAAAAATGGTGGGGGTCAAAATTATCAAGAAAATATTTGATCTGAAACCGGTTCCTCTACTCCTCTTTTACAAAACCAAGATACTGTAGTTTTTGAACCAAGAAGGAGTAAAAGAGCCAGATTAGAAAAAGATTTTGGCCCTGATTATCATGTTTTTAATGTGGAGGAAACTCCATTAACTTTACAAGAAGTTTTGGCATCTCTTGACTTTGTTTTTTGGAACGAGGCTGTAAATGATGAGATGGAATCATTATTATCTAATAAAACTTGGGTATTAGTAGATTTACCACTAGGTTGTAAAACTATTGGCTGTAAATGGGTTTTGAGAAAAAAACTTAAACCGGATGGAACTATTGATAAATATAAAGCAAGGCTTGTTGCAAAAGGTTTTAAACAACAAGTAGATCTTGACTTTTTTGATACATTTTCTCCGGTTACTAGAGTTACATCCATTAGATTATTAATTGCAGTGGCTGCAATTCATGATCTAAAAATTCGTCAAATGGATGTTAAAACAGCCTTTTTAAATGGAGACCTGGGTGAAGAAATCTATATGGATTAACCTGAGGGTTTTGTAGAACCCGGTCAAGAAAGCAAAGTGTGCAAGCTAGTTAAATCCCTCTATGGCTTAAAACAGACCCCCTAAACAGTGGCATGAGAAATTTGATTCCTGCATGATTAAGAATGGTTATAAAACGAATGAATGTGATAAATGCATTTACTATAAATTTGAAGAAAATTCACATGTCATTATTAGCCTCTATGTGGATGATCTACTTATATTTGGCTCTAATTTGCATATCATTGTGGAAACTAAAAATATGCTTAGTAGCCATTTTGATATGAAAGATCTTGGTGAGGTTAATTATATTTTGGGAATGAAAATTACAAAAACTTGTAATGGCATATTTCTTGATCAGTCGCATTATGTTGAGAAAATTTTGAGAAAATATAATTTTTATAAGTGCAAGCATGTTCTTACTCCTTTTGATCCTCATGTGCGTTTATTTCCTGTTGAAAATGATGATGATGTAATTAATCAAAAGGAATATGCTAGTATGATTGGTAGCTTGCGTTATGCGACTGACTGTACTAGACCTGACATTGCCTATGCAGTTGGAGTACTTAGCAGGTTTACTAGCAAGCCTGGCAGTGATCACTGGCTAGCCATTGAGCGTATAATGAAATATTTATCTGGTACCATAAAATATGGGTTGTTTTATAATAAGTATTCTACAGTACTTGAAAGTTACAGTGATGCCGATTGGAATACCTTGTCAGGTGATTCATTTTCAACCATTGGTTACTTATTTACATTGGGAGGTGGTGCTATAAGTTGAAAATCGAAAAAACAAACCATTATTGCTAATTCAACAATGGAGGCTGAGCTTATTGTTTTAGCTACAGCTAGTGAAGAAGCAAATTGGTTAAGAGATTTGTTAAATGAAATCTCTTGTTAGGAAAAACCGATTCCACCTATATTGATTCATTGTGATAGCATCACAGCAATTGGTCGAGTTAATAACCGTTATTATAACGGTAAATCCAGACCTATCAGAAGAAAACACAGTACTGTGAGATCTTATATGAATAATGGCATCATAAATGTGGATTATATTAAATCTGGTGATAATCTTGCAGATTCATTAACTAAGGCCTTAGCAAAAGATAGAGTCTGGAATACATCGAGAGGGATGGGGTTGAAGCCCATTGAATATAGCATGAGCCATGTATGATGACACTCAACCCAAGGACCAGAGATCCTGTAACTGGGTTCAATGAGAAAAACGATCATATGATGGCCATGAGAAATGCACTAAATTACTTTTTTTCCATCCCTATGATGTAAGTGCATTTATCCTGTAACGTTGTAGAGGCTGAGTTATTAAAAAAACTCTTAATGAATTTCTGTAGCTCTTATTGACTGGGGTGTCATAGTTACAGGAGCACCCTTGACAGAATTCACCTATGTGAGTGTGGTAGTGGGGCCGCTACCTATGAGATTTGAGCTAATTCTCAAACACACTCATGAATCCTGGGATCGCACAAGGCCGTAATGTGCTAGCTTTTAAAACTTTTGTGAACAGCTTGAATATTATGTGTGTGCAATAATTATTTATTTCGCTTAAGTAGTCATAGTTCAATGTTGAGCATACTATTAGCTCTGGAGTAGATATTATTGTTTCACTAATGGAGGTTCAATGCAGAGCACACCTACTTTAATGCATGATATCCTTATTTGTCTAATAATCTCATTTTTGTTACCTATAATATTAAAATATGTGGGGGAATGTTAGCAGGTATTTTAATATTATCATGTGTTATTGGTTTCCATTCTAGTCTTCTCTTAAGTCTTTACTAGCCTTATCTATCCAAGTCTTCTTCTAGTCTTCTCTCCTATCCATTCCAAGACTTGGAAGTTAAGCAATCCAAAGTCTTCATCAAGTCCACCAATCTTATCCACTCCAAGGTCTTGGTCAAATCTCCTGTAGCTTATCCATCTAAGTTTTCATCCGTTCCTTATCCACCAAGGTAACTTCCAAGTTTTATCTCCTATATATTTGAGCTTAGGTCCTATCTAGAGAGTCACGAGAGGTGAAGAAGTTTTGGGTTACTTTGTTATGTCTTGAGTGAGATTATTAGGCAAATAAAAAAGGGTGTGTGTGATAAAGCTTTAGGTTCAACCAATTGTGCAGTATTGGTGAACCATACGACTTAATTGGGCTGTTGTATCTTGGAGGGGACAAGTTAAGGTTTTTCTGCTGCACCGGTGTGAGGTTTTGCCTAATCGCAGAGGGCTTGAATCTCTTTAAAAAGAGCGAATTTTCCGCGTCTCAGCCCTTTCAATAATTATTATAATTTCTATTATTTATATTTTCTAATGTTTTATTTGTAATTATCACCAAAATTTTTTTATGATACAGGACGTGCAACTAAAATTTCTCCTTTGAGAACGTTTGAGTAAATTATATGATAATTAAGATGGTATGACAAATTGTTTCCAAAATATATAATAGATATCATTAAAAGTGAATGACTTCACAATTTGATCAATAAAATAGTCGGAGAAAAATTCATTTTGACGCCTCAAACTACTACTACATTTATTTTATTTTATTCTTTGACAATTAATTTGAACAATTACTCTTTAAGTTATTGATATTACTTCGCTTTAACTCAAATTGTCAATAAAAATATCACATCTACCAACGCATAAAAATATTTGTGCATATAATTTGCTTAATTTCATTATATTCGGAGACAATAATTTGTGTATAATTTATTATATTTTGTATTTTATTAAATACTAGTATATGCATGTACCTGAAGGCACGGTGTAAATCAAAATAAGTAAACAAAAATGAAAAAATAAAAAGAATAAATAAATATTGTACGGGAAAGAAATACGCCTTCTCGTATAATCCTGTTGATCAAATCTGCGCTCCTCCGTACGACGTCGCTTTATCACCTGAAAACACAAACGTAAGCTAGCCGGCGGGTGTGTGCCGGAAACCTCTCCGATGCCTAAGTCAGTAAGCTTGACAATAGACAAAAGCTTTGTGTATTCAGAAAACAAAGTTGTGTTACCTCTTCAAAGGTGATATTAGTGAGCTTATATAGGTTTCGCGTGGCACAATCCTGGTAGGACTCTTATTTCTTCATGTGCAGAGTCCTTCTAGGATTACTCCTCCTTGCGTAGAGTCCTCCTTGGATTCATACTCCTGGAAGACAATGCTTATCCTCCAACACCCCCCCTCACTGCTTAAACCAAGTGAGATGGTTTTACCTCGGTTGAATGTCAATACAGCCGAACTAACATGACCATGCTTAAGCCGCAAAGTAGACCGAGCTCCAGACCTCACTCCAACCGTGGTGACCACCTTTACACTTGGACCGAGCTACCACTCTTCACTCCGACCATGATGACCGTCTTTACACTTGGACCGAGCTACCACTCTTCACTCCGACCATGGTGACCGTCTTTACACTTGGACCGAGCTACCACTCTTCACTCCGACCATGGTGACCGTTTTTACACTTGGACCGAGCTACCACTCTTCACTCCGACCATGGTGACCGTCTCCACACTTGGACCGAGCTACCACTCTACCTCGGCTGACCATTTTACCTCGGCTGATATCTTTACCTCGGCTAACATTGCGGTCAACCAAGTTACTTCGGCCCTTCTCTCTGTTTGACTACCTTGCTTGGTAGCTCGGCCATAGCATTGACCGCCACTAGGAAGTAGCTAAGTCCCGTAGCTAGGTCCCGTAGCTAGGCCGCGTAGCTAGGTCCAATAGCTTGGTCCCGTAGCTAGGTCTTGTAGCTCGGTCTCGTAGTTAGGTCATGTAGCTCGGTCTCGTAGTTAGGTCTGAGGCTCGGTCTCGTAGTTAGGTCCCTGTAGCTCGGTCTCGTAGATAGGTTCCATAGCTCGCCCAACTTGTTTACAAATTACCCTCTCAATTGCCCTTAATTCCATCTCGCATAGCATGATTGGGATTATTTTTCCTCCAATGAGCTAAGAATGCCGCACCATAAGCTTCAACCGGCTATGAATCCTCGCTTTGTAATGCACTTTTGGAATGAAATCTTGTTCTCTCAATCGCTTGTTCGCTTGCTCCATGCTTGCATTTATTTTTTACTTATGTTTTGAATGAAGTATGACATTCTCTGGCCGAGATACTCATCTCGGTCTTAACCTTGCAATCTATCTTGTCATACCTGTCAACCACTCTTCAGCCTTGATCCTTATCTCGGCTGAAGAGTACCAAGTGTTGGTTTTTCCAGCCAACCATTCGTCAGCCTAGATCCTTATCTCGGCTGAGGAGAAGTAAGTGTTGGTTTTTCCAGCCAACCACCTTTAGCCTAGGTCCTTACCTCGGCTAAAGAGTGCAAAAGAGTTTTGTTGGTCAAACCTGCCAACCACCTTTAGCCTAGGTCCTTACCTCGGCCAAAGGGTGCAAAAAAGTTTTTTGTTTGTCAAACCTGCCAACCACCTTTGCCTAAGTCCTTACCTCGGCTAAAGGGTGCAAAAGAGTTTTGTTGGTCAAACCTGCCAACCACCTTTAGCCTAGGTCCTTACCTCGGCCAAAGGGTGCAAAAAAGTTTTTTGTTGGTCAAACCTGCCAACCACCTTTGCCTAAGTCCTTACCTCGGCTAAAGGGTGCAAAAAAGTTTTTTGTTGGTCAAACCTGCCAACCACTCTTCAGCCTTGATCCTTATCTCGGCTGAAGAGTACCGAGTGTTGGTTTTTCCAGCCAACCATTCGTTAGCCTAGATCCTTATCTCGGCTGAGGAGAAGTAAGTGTTGGTTTTTCCAGCCAACCACCTTTAGCCTAGGTCCTTACCTCGGCTAAAGGGTGCAAAAGAGTTTTGTTGGTCAAACCTGCCAACCACCTTTGCCTAAGTCCTTACCTCGGCTAAAGGGTGCAAAAGAGTTTTGTTGGTCAAACCTGCCAACCACCTTTAGCCTAGGTCCTTACCTCGGCCAAAGGGTGCAAAACAGTTTTTGTTGGTCAAACCTGCCAACCACCTTTAGCCTAGGTCCTTACCTCGGCTAAAGGGTGCAAAAGAGTTTTGTTGGTCAAACCTGCCAACCACCTTTAGCCTAGGTCCTTACCTCGGCCAAAGGGTGCAAAAAAGTTTTTTGTTGGTCAAACCTGCCAACCACCTTTGCCTAAGTCCTTACCTCGGCTAAAGGGTGCAAAAGAGTTTTGTTGGTCAAACCTGCCAACCACCTTTAGCCTAGGTCCTTACCTCGGCCAAAGGGTGCAAAAAAGTTTTTTGTTGGTCAAACCTGCCAACCACCTTTAGCCTAGGTCCTTACCTCGGCCAAAGGGTGCAAAAAGTTTTTGTTGGTCAAACACGCCAACCACCTTTAGCCTAGGTTCTTACCTCGCCAAAGGGTGCAAAAGTTTTTGTTGGTCAAACTCGCCAACTTCTGCAGCCTAGATCCTTATCTCGGCTTAGAGAGGTAAGTGTTGGTTTTTCCACCAACTCGCTTTCAATGCCCCTAGCTCACTAAAACAACTTTTACAAGAAAATATTCTATCTTTGAAAAGAATCTACTTGTTTTATTGAGGAAAATGTAAATTACAAGTACCCTATCGAAAAAATAGCTCGAGATTGGCAGTGCTTCATGGTCTGGGGATAGCCTAGATGGCTCCATCCTCCAAGTGATATGCCCCTTTTCAGCTAAACCAACCACTTTGTATGGTCCATCCCAATTGGGCCCTAGCTTGCCTTCTCTGGGTTCTTTACATCTATCATCTCCTGTACCAAGTCTTCCACTGCCTTCTGTTCAGCTGCCTCGCTAACATCTGCGAACAGCTCCTTGCTCTCAAGTTCTTCCTTTTATGTATTGGTCCAAGTGCCCTGCTGCCACTAACTCCTCCAAATGTTGCTTCAATGGCATACATTTTCGGTGCGGTGCCCTGTTCATCATGGAAGGTGCACCGCGATCTCTCGTCAGTCTTTTGCTCTTCTCCCGCTTAGCGAGCCATCGGACGAAAAGGTTCATTGTGATCTCGCCGAGGATCCGATAGATCGGTTTTTGAACTCTTGTGGTAATGGCGGCGGACTCTCCACCTCCTTTCACCTTGGTCCTCACCGTTATCCTTCTGCTCGCCTGGCCCTCGCTTGGATGTTCTACCGTGTTGACTTTTGTCGTAGTCTTTTTATCCGGTATTGCGGTTGTGCGATTTTGCTTTAGTCTTGGCGCTATCCTCCTCCACCAATATGTTGGTGTACTCTCTCCATTAAGGCTTCCATCGTGATGGGTGGCGTCATGGTAATTGAGTCCTCAACTTGCTTCCGACCGAAGACCTCTTTTGTATTGCGCGATGGCGAGATTGGTTGGGCAGTCACCAATCTGGTTGAATGTCTCCCAGTAGCGACTGTTGTACGACCTCAGGGTCTCCTTATCGCCCATGTCGATGGAGAGTAACTGGTCGATCTCCATCGGGGTTTTTGTGTTTGTTTTGAATCGCGTTACAAATGCCTCGCCGATTCGCCAGAGGCTATCTCGCCCTCTGGTAGTTTTACAAACCAAGTCAAGCCAAGGTCCCCAAGGCTTGAAGGAAATAGGATGCACATCAAGGCCTCATTCCGCCGGTATACAGCCCATGACTGGAGAAAAGTGGCTCAAGCGCGTATAGGGGTCGTCTTTCCCTCATATGTTGTGAATTTAGGTCAGGAAGCTCGACGGAAGGGACGCGTTCTCTATTGCTGGGACGAATGGTGAGGTCTGCAGCCTCGCCAAAGCCTTGTCCGCTGGTTCGTATGCCGAGCGCGACATTGGCATTCCAACCTCGACGCTTCCATGCGTCCGAGGAGCCAACCGCTGCAAGGCAGGAACCCTGTATGGATCGCGCGCTCTGGCGTCCTCCTTCCATCGTGCCTTTTCTTCTAGCATGGATCGTAGGTCGGACGACCTGGGTAATTCCGTCTGTTTAGACCTCGTCTGGTGCGTATGTGAGGGCCAATAGGTACTTCCCTCAGTGTATGACCTCTCAGACCTCGTCCTCTCAGACCTGGAGTGACGAGTCTTGGAAGATACGGATCGCGTGTCGCTTGTCCTGCGGCTTCTGATCTCTGGTTGAGAGGGTGTAGAATTCCTACTACGACCCTCTGAGTGGCGAGGGGGCGTCTTGTTGTTGCGCCCCTCTCCTGTCGCCACTTCTTTACCCTTCATCTGGCGCTTTAAGGATTCCATGTCCGCCGCCATCCGCCGTATTAATTCGTCTTGTTCACGACCACGATCCTCGAGCTTGAGGATCTACCTGCGCTTTTGTCTTTACGGGCTCTGCGCGAGAGGGATGAGGGTCATTATTCCTCCTTCTACCTGGCATCCCTCACGAAATCTTGTCTATGTGGTTCCGTGTTCGCCACGGGAGGGACCAAAGGTAGGCCCTCGCGCTTGCACCTCCGTCTCGAGTTTGTCCGTCAATGGCGATCGAGAGGTAGTTCTTCGTTGTTCGCCATCGAATTTTGAGAGAAAAAGCTTAATCAAGAGGTTGTTTGTCTGAGTTCCCACAGACGGCACCAATTGTACGGGAAAGAAATACGCCTTCTCGTATAATCCTGTTGATCAAATCTGCGCTCCTCCGTACGACGTCGCTTTATCACCTGAAAACACAAACGTAAGCTAGCCGGCGGGTGTGTGCCGGAAACCTCTCCGATGCCTAAGTCAGTAAGCTTGACAATAGACAAAAGCTTTGTGTATTCAGAAAACAAAGTTGTGTTACCTCTTCAAAGGTGATATTAGTGAGCTTATATAGGTTTCGCGTGGCACAATCCTGGTAGGACTCTTATTCCTTCATGTACAGAGTCCTTCTAGGATTACTCCTCCTCATGAGAGTCCTCCTTGATTCATACTCCTGGAAGACAATGCTTATCCTCCAACACCCCCCCTCACTGCTTAAACCAAGTGAGATGGTTTTACCTCGGTTGAATGTCAATACAGCCGAACTAACATGACCATGCTTAAGCCGCAAAGTAGACCGAGCTCCAGACCTCACTCCAACCGTGGTGACCACCTTTACACTTGGACCGAGCTACCACTCTTCACTCCGACCATGATGACCGTCTTTACACTTGGACCGAGCTACCACTCTTCACTCCGACCATGGTGACCGTCTTTACACTTGGACCGAGCTACCACTCTTCACTCCGACCATGGTGACCGTCTTTACACTTGGACCGAGCTACCACTCTTCACTCCGACCATGGTGACCGTCTCCACACTTGGACCGAGCTACCACTCTACCTCGGCTGACCATTTTACCTCGGCTGATATCTTTACCTCGGCTAACATTGCGGTCAACCAAGTTACTTCGGTCCTTCTCTCTGTTTGACTACCTTGCTTGGTAGCTCGGCCATAGCATTGACCGCCACTAGGAAGTAGCTAAGTCCCGTAGCTAGGTCCCGTAGCTAGGCCGCGTAGCTAGGTCCAATAGCTTGGTCCCGTAGCTAGGTCTTGTAGCTCGGTCTCGTAGTTAGGTCATGTAGCTCGGTCTCGTAGTTAGGTCCTGTAGCTCGGTCTCGTAGTTAGGTCCTGTAGCTCGGTCTCGTAGATAGGTTCCATAGCTCGGCCCAACTTGTTTACAAATTACCCTCTCAAATATGGAGGAAAATAAAAAAAAAATAAAAAAATAAAAAAGTAAATTGCTGAAAAATCCAAGGTAAGGAGTGTATATCCAATAGATATTTTTTTATGAAAAAAGTTATAGATCCCAAAAGTTTTATTAAAATTTTTACCAAATGTTTCAGTGTGTGACCCATACCATGTGGGTCCCATACTCAATGAGACATTTGGTAAAAATTTTGATAAAACTTTTGAAATTTCTAGCATTACTCATTTTTTATTGGTGAGAAGTCTACCATTTGTAAAATAGTTCAGTGAGAAGTCTTTTTGTTAGTTTTAGAGGACATATTGTTCCAATTTTATTCCTTAATTTATCTGTAGATTTTTTTATCTATTTAATTTTTGTTGACTATTTGTTCAAATTTATATCTATCTATTCAACTTTTATATTCAATTTTATGACTATTTGTTTAATTTTTTTTTGTCCAAATTTTACTATCTATTCAATTTTTTCTCCTAAATTCTATCTATCTATTCAAAATTTGTGGATTTCTCTCTCTATTTGTTTAAAATATATGGGTTTCTCTCTCTATCTGTTCAAAATCTGTGAATTGTTTTTATCTGTTCATTTTTTATCTCAACCTATTTGTTTAATTTTTTTTTTGAAAATCTGTGAATTTTTTTTTATCTATTCAAATTTTAATTCTATCTATTTAATTTTTTTTTATCTTTATCTGTTCAAATTTTGATCTGTTCAATTTTTATATCTATTTCTTCCTCTATCTCTCAAACCAAACATATGGACCAATGTTTTTGATTCTATACAAATTCAACAATGACAACCAAAAAAAAAAATTATCAGTGCAAATTCAACAACAACAAACAAAAAAAATATTATCTGTACAAAAAAAAAAAATTTCTATATATTCACAGCAACAATAACAAAAATATGTTCAACAACAACAAACAAACAAACAAAAGTCTATTATTAGTGTATCTGGAGAGCCTATTGGTACTACATTCATGACCCAGACGTTCATGTCTTTTAGAGCAGCATCAAATCTGCAACCATAATAATTTATATCATAAAAAAACACAGAAGAAATTAAATGAAACTAACATATAATAAAGATTATTTCATAGTGGGCACAAAAAATATTTTGCTTTCCCTCCATAGATAGTTTTCATGTCGATGACATTCCTCACAGTAAACCAACTAATCCTCATCCCAATAAGATATGACCTAGTCACCACACGTTTGTAGTGTTCACAGTCTACAATGAAATCCTCACCACATATTTCTAGTGTTCAGACACCTCTGGTGTGCTTGCCGATATCGGAGTAGATATCTAAACCTTTTTTGATCTCTGATGAAACGAGAAAAGAAGAGAGAGAAAGACAAAGTTGTAAAGAGAAAGAGAGTCAAAAAGAGAAATGAGATCTGTGTGTGTGTCGATGACTTTCATATCCGAGGAAGAGCGCAAAGACAACGACGATGACTCGGGATCTTACAACGGTGGTAATAGTTTTAGATATCAAAGCCAGGGACGATGGAGCTCTAGTGTACCAATCTTCAGAGAAAAGATGGGGAGTGACTTTAGGGTTCATGTTAGTGATAGGGAAGAAGAGGGAGATGGAGGACATCGTCGTAGAGGAGGCAACATCGGAGACAGGGAGAAGAGGAAAGTGGTGGCAGAGACGGTAGTGGTTATAACAATTCTTGTTTATTTTCATGATTTTGGATCTGAGAATCCATTTACTTAACTGTTATTCATCTTATTTCCATCTTATTGCTTGTTGAGTTTGGCTATTGGGAGTTTTGGTGCTTTTAGAACAGGTTGGGAAGTCAGTTTTCAATGAGTTATTGCCAGATTTTTGTTGGTTCGCTAGAGCGGTCTTCCTTGCGCTCGAGTGGCCTTTTACAATTTGCAAAACTACTGGAAGTGCGATATCTATGCTCGAGTGATACTTCTTGCACTCGGGCGATCTTTTACAATCTATAAAAGTACTTGGAGGTGGTCATTGTGCGCTTGAGTAGTGGTTTTGGTCGCTCGAGCGGTGCCACTTTTTGTGTCTATTCGCTCGAGCGGTGTTTTGGTCCCTTGAGCGGTCTGTTCGAATTCAGTATCTATAAAAGTCAGTTTTGGTCACATCTGGATCATTTTTTTCTCTCTTCCTTCTCTATCCTTCCGCCATTTGCGAGCCTCCAAGCTCTTCATCCCTTGATTTTATCTACTTCTACTCATCTTTGACCCATAGTTCTTTAGATAAAAATGTAGAGCTCAGCGAGGGCTTTCTTTTAATCTGAGCAGATCGTTGTTTCGTCGTCAGTGATTTTTGGGTCATCTTCTCTGTGCTCCTTTTCAATACTTCGTCTATAGATAAATATGTGGTAGTTTTGTTGCATAAAAACCATATTTATTATGAATTTTTGAAAAGCATGAAAGAGGGATCAAGGGTTTGATATTTAGGGGTTTTAATTGTTAAATTGATAGTTATTTTGGTTAATTGGGAAGTAGTTTTACGTATTTATGTAAAAGGCCCTAATTTAATATTATTACCTTAATACATTGAAAGGGGTAAAGTTGAATTTGGTTATGTTTTGTTTGATATGCCTTCTATAATTGTGTTAATGAAATTGGGACTAATTGGGATTGATTATGTTGAGTGGAGTTGAGTTGTGGCTTTGACATCATGGATGTGGTTTTAACGAAATGTAGAAAATTGGCTTTTAGAAAACGATTGGAGTATTGTGATTTGGAAAATAAGGAAATAGGTCTTGAAAAGAAAATGAAATTATAAACCTTTGTAAAGTAAGAATGAACTTGAGGTTGGATTCGAAACCTTTAAATATTATTATTATTGTTATTGGACTTAAAGTCTCATGAGAATTAGATTATTGTATGACATGTATTCAATACATATGCTTAGAGGTTTTGTCCTTGGTCGTCGGTGAAGGATGACATTGTGATGTCGAATAGTTTATATGTATGTAGTACATTTGTATTATTCATGCGTGTGCATATTGTGATGGTTGGTCATATGCATGCTCTGAGAATAAGAGATATCATTACCTTCCAGTTATCGCATGAAGAATTGGATGTGCTTAGAATGAGAGGTGCTAGTACCTTCTAACTAGTGCTTGGAGAACTTAGCAGAGGTACCATTACCTTCCAACGGGTGTCTAGTAAATTGGCAGAGGTCTCATTCCTTTCCAGCTAGTGATTGGTAAATGGGCTTGTGTTATGGAAAGGTGTGTCCTTAACTTATCATGCTTAAGACAGGTAGAGCAGAGTTTTGTTTACCATTATTGTCCTAGTGTATCTGTGTAGATCATGTGTTATGATGGTTATAGTTCAGGAGGACTGAGTTGTCTTATATATTGAGTAAGCAGTAGTTGGGTGCTAGTTGTTTTCACTTTTCGTATTGGATGTTATGTATACATGTAAGCGTATCAAAATAAATTGTTGAAAGTATCTTTTTAACTTTGGACTTAAGGCCCGGAAAATGTAATAAACATACTGGAAATGGATGTAGGTTACGTACTGAGTTTGTAAGTAAAAGTGAGAAATCAAAACTTTTGTTAATGTATTTCAAAAATAAAATGGTTGTTATGTGATATTGTTAATATGGAATACAAGAAGGAAATGTGAACTATCTGCATTGTTTAACAAATTGGATGATTTTGGGAAAAGTACTTATGTAGATAGATATACTTTAGTACGAACTATCACATTATTTACATAGTATGAGTTGGAGCATTTATGATCATAGTTATCTATAAGTTGTTATTGTTTAGGATCATGTTAAAATCCCTACTGGATTTTATATTCATCATACGTTGCTAATCTGTTTTTAGGTGAACGACGAGAAATGTTTCAAGATCTAAGATCTTCTTTATTTGTTGGCCACGGGGCCTTATATCTGTTGGCGGAATGTTGTTATTGTAAAAGGGTTGAACCATTTTCCTTTTATGTAATGATGTAAACCTCCAGGAAATTTATTTAATTATGTTATATGTTGCATTAATTACATATACGAATGAGAGAATCTTCATTTATTTATCTTTATTAATGTATTAGAATTTCTGTTCGTTATCTCTGAAATTGTATTATAATAATGGCTTTTGGTAATGTTATCCGTGAAATAAAAAGTGGGCCATTACAGTGGTCTAGGGTATGCAAATCTAAGGAGACAGCAGCGAGAGATGACGGATGCGAGGGACAACAGAGGTTGCCTTGATGCGGTGGTCCACTCTAGTGCAGTGCTCCACTGCCGGAGCAACGTAGTGCAAAGAAAGAGGAAGACAATGACGGAACGAGGAGCAGTTGAGTTCGACGAGAAGGTGGTGGCAGAGGCAGTGATGGGGAGGAAAGGAGAGAGAGGGAGGGAGAGAGAGAGAGAGAGAGGAAAATGATTTAGGGACTAAAGGTTTGATTGGGGAACCATATACATGCAGGGATATTTTCATCATTTCGCAAAGGCTTGTCCTTATGGACATAAGAAAGTAGTGCCTGGACCTTTGAACAAGAAAAATTGAAAATTAGATTTATCACCCAAACGCCCATAAAAAAAAAGGGGGAGGAGAGGAAATAATAAAAAAATGTAAAGAAAATGAGGAATGTGGAATCATGGGATCATAAGAGAGTGGGTGATAAAAGAAAAAGGTAAGAGAGGAGCAGGAAAGTAAAAATGTACATGTAGAATATATTTTAAAAAATACATCTCAGTCTTTGTTTTGTAGTTTAAACAGATCTGAGCCATCCAAATATCCTAGTCTAACAAAAGATGTAGAAGATTCAAAAACTCTCCTATTTTATTATATAGATTTTAAAAATAATTATTGTACTTTTTTGCATGGATAGGGATATTTTATGAGACAAAGTGATTCATGTGTGTCGACATGAATGATATTTTGTAAAAGAATATTAACCTTATTAACAAATTTGTGTAAAATTAACTAATGTTAGCAGTTTAAAAAGAATAATTGTTCAAATGGTAAGGAGTAAAGGTTGAGATGACAATTTAGGTCTACTCGCGCCCACCCTCGCATGAATTTTCTCCTTTCAATTTGTGGAAATGGGGTGGGGATAGGTTTTTCCTCTCTTCACATTGTTTTATCCAACCCTCACTTAATTCATACTTATTAAATATAAATATAATAAGACTAAAACACTAAAACATTATATGTAATACTTGTTTTAAATTCTTTTATTTCTCATTTTATATATTTTAATTCTCATCACTTATTATATCTTATTTTTATTAATACGATGATTCTTAAAATTAAAAAAATTATCTTGTTCACACCCCGTTGACTTTCCTAGGTAAAGACACGTGTACAATAGTTTGAGGGGTGCAAAGTCAATTTTTTCCAAAATAAAATATCATATTTGTGCGAACCAGTTTCCGCAATAGAGTAAGATGGAACTTCGTGGACGAACCCTGGTGCATCGATGGGTGAAGGCCTGCACAAGGAACAAATGGTTAGGCTGCCCGACAGGGGGTTGGTCAGAAACCTCTCTGACGATTGAGTCAGTACCGGAGTTTGGTAGAGACAAGATAGAGAAGACAAGTGTGTTTCTAGAGTTAAGAGATCGCCCCTTTCAAGGAGAGCAGGGTTACCTTTTATAAGGATTGTATGAATTATTCATCAAGCTCTGTCATTCTCCGCCTGGTCCTCAGCCGTGATGGTAGCACATCCCTTAATAGAGGGGAGCAAGTTCTGTCATTCGTGGGCACCACGTGCCTTTTGTTAGGAAAAATATGTGATTTCCCACAAGTAAATCAATCAATGGGAATAAAAACTCATGCGGAAAAATTAAATCAAAGGCAACACAAGAATTTTTACGTGATTCCCTCAATGTGAGGTACGTCCACGAGATCGAAATTTGATTCTACTATCAACCAAAAATTTTCCAAACGATTACAAACGAGGCACGAATGGTCTCACAAAACCACCCTTAGGTGAATTCCAAATAATCACAAATAAATAAGAGGAAAGACCTCACTAAATAGATGAACCAAAATCTTCAGAACCAGAGTTGTAGAAGATCCAAAATAATTAACCAAAATCAGCTGAATCCAAAGCACCACCGAATTGATCATCAACAATTCTCTAGCAACCTCACTGTGTACCAAAAATCAATTAGCTACTGCTCCACAAAACAAATCCACCCTTGTTTTGCGTGATGACAAATTGCTCTCTTATCAGCCATTACTCCTCTACGGAAGTACTAAACAATATCAATATATATATATTGTGAATCTAGGTTTTTTTTTTGTCAAAACTCTAGTTGTATCCAAATTGAATTGGGTCTCCACAAATTAGATATAATATATAAAAATATATTATAACTAATACCAAACTAAATTAAACTCTTTTAATAAACCAATTGGGTCCCACACTCCAATAAGGAGGTATACCCAACAATTCTCCCCTGACCAACTTAGGTGGAGACATCAACCATACCCGCCAAAGTTCGACACTTTAAATGTTTGTCCCTCGACAAAGTCTTTGTCAATATATCTAAAATATTATCATCTGTGTGAACCTTTTCGAGTTGCAACAATTTCGAATCTAACACATCACGAATCCAATGGTATCTCACATCAATGTGTTTCGATCTCGAATGAAAAGTAGAATTTTTACTCAAGTGAATAGCACTTTGACTATCACAATAAAGCACATACTTTTCTTGCTTCAAACCCAACTCTTGTAAAAATTTCTTCAACCATAACTCTTCTTTGCAAGCTTCTGTAATGGCAACAAATTTAGTTTCGGTAGTTGAGAGAGCAACACATTTTTGTAATTTAGATTGCCATACCACAGCTCCCCCTGCAAAAGTCATCACATACCCCGAAGTAGATTTCCTAGAATCAACATCACCGGCTATGTCAGAATCCGTGAACCCATCAAACATCAGCTTACCATCCCCAAACACAAACACACCTTCGAAGTCCCTCGAAGATATCTTAGAATCCATTTTGCCACTGCCCAATGTTCTTTACCCGGATTAGAGAGAAAACGACTAACTACACCAATGGCGTGAGCAATATTCGGCCTTGTACAAAACATGGCGTACATCAAAGAACCAACTACTAAAGTATAAGGAACTTTCAACATCTCTTCTTTGTCTTTCTCACTTGTAGGACATTGATTCGAACTAAGTTTGAAGTGACCCGCAAGTGGACAACCAACTGGCTTCGCTTTATCCATATTGAACCTCTCAAGAACTTTCTCAATGTAGCTTTCTTGAGACAACCAAATCAGCCCCTCTTTACTATCACGAACAATTTTCATACCAAGTATTTGTTTTGCCGGTCCCAAATATTTCATAGCAAAAGATTTACTCAACTCTAACTTCAACTTGTTAATCATAGTAGAATCTTGACCCACAATTAACATGTCATCAACATAAAGCAAAAGAATAATAAATTTATCATCTGAGAAATTTTTCACAAACACACAATGGTCCAAAGTGGTTTTAGAAAAACTATTATTTATCATGAAAGAATCAAATTTTTTGTACCATTGCCGCGGGGCTTGCTTGAGGCCATACAAACTTTTCTTCAATTTGCAAACAAATTTCTCTTTCCCTTTTTCCACAAAACCTTCCGGTTGCTGCATGTAAATTTTTTCTTTAAGGCCACCATGAAGAAATACAGTCTTCACATCAAGTTGTTCAATTTCAAGGTTCATACTTGCAGCCATGCCAAGTACAACCCGAATAGAAGACATCTTTACAACCAGTGAGAAAATCTCATCAAAGTCAATACCTTTCTTTTGCCCAAAGCCTTTCACAACAAGACACGTTTTGTATCTCAAATTCTTGCCATCATTCTTTAATTTGAAAATCCATTTATTTTTTAGAATTTTCCTCCCTTTAGGCAATTTCACTAAATCATAAGTGTGATTTTCAAGTAAGAAATTCATCTCATTTTCCATGGCCTTTTTCCAATTATCTTTCTTTGCATGCTCAATTGCTTCTTGGTAACTCTTAGGCTCCCCTTGATCGGAAATCAACACAAATTCATTGGGAGGATACTTTCTTGAAGGTTGTCGGTCCATTATAGATTTTCTTAACTCAAGTTGTGGTGGCAGTTCTTGAGTTGGATGCTCTTCCTCAATTTCTGGCTTAACTTCATTAGGATTAGCATCATCCTCTACATCTTCAATAGGTGGCTGCACATCTCCCCCGTTTTCATCATCACCTGAAGATAAAGGAGATAGATCCATGTCAATGAGGTCACTAGTTTTTGGCTCCGGTTGATCACCTTTGCCAAAGTCTTCAATTGTTTGGTCTTCAAGAAACACAACATCACGGCTTCGAATAACTTTCTTGTCGACCGGATCCCACAATCTATACCCGAATTTATCACGCCCATAGCCAAGAAAAATACATTGTCTTGACTTATTATCAAGTTTGGACGTCTCATTTTTTAGAATGTGAACAAAAGCTCAACAACCAAACACTCTCAAGTGCTCATAAGACACATCTTTACCGGTCCAAACTCTTTCTGGAACATCACCATTCAAAGGATAGGAAGGTGACAAATTGATCACGTCAACCCCTGTCTTCATTGCCTCACCCCAAAAGGATCTTGGCAATTTAGCTTGTGAAAGCAAACACCTTATTCTTTCCACAATGGTGTGGGTCATCCTCTCGGCAACCCTATTTGTTGAGGAGTCTTCTTAACTGTCTTTTGGTGCCGAATACCTTGGCTACGACAATACTCATCAAATGGCCCAATGTATTTACCGCCATTGTCTGATCGGATGCACTTCAATTTCTGTCTTGTTTCTCTTTCAACCATGGCCTGAAAATGCTTAAATACTTCTAGAACTTGATCTTTAGTTTTTAGTAGAAAAGCCCAAACTTTCCTTGAATAATCATCAATGAAAGTAACAAAATAAAGTGCATCACTATGTGTTCTAACTTTTAAAGGACCACAAACATCCAAATGAATCAACTCAAAAACATTTTCTTTTCTAGAAGCAATATTTTTATGAAAAGAAACTCTATGTTGTTTACCCGCCAAACAATGAACACAAGTTTTAAGATGTGTACCTTTCAAACCGGGTATAAGCTCTTTTTTCAACAAAACTTGTAGGCCCTTTTCACTCATATGACCAAGCTGCTTATGCCACAATTCAGTAGAAGTATCATCTTCAAGTGCATTGACAACACCTTTACAAATTTTTCCTTGTATTGAATAAAGTGTATGAGTCTTCTTGCACTTAGCCACCACCAAAGATCTCTTTGTGAGCTTCCATATTCCATCACCAAATTTGTTGTTGAAGCCTTCATCATCTAGCTTCCCAGTAGAGATCAAATTGAGGCGAATGTCGGGAACATGCCTCATATATTTAAGCAACAACTTGCAGCCCAAATTTGTTTCCAAGCAAATATCACCCATGCCAATAATCTTGGACAAACCTTCATTACCCATTCGAACAGAACCATAATCTCCTTTGGTGTAGGTAGTGAAGAAATCAACTTGAGAATTCACATGAAAAGAAGCACCGGAATCAATCACCCAATTGCTCTCTTGGCCCACAAAATTGATACAATCATCTTCACAAACGACCATGAGATCATCGGTAATGCTTCTTGTTGTGTCTTCTTGCTTCTTATCCACACTTTTGTCACGCCTTTTCTCCTTGTTCTTGAGCTTTCGGCATTTTCGCTTCATGTGCCCTTTCTCATGGCAATAATAGCACTCAATGTCTTTTTTTGAAAAAGAACCATCTTTTGATTTGTCACGGTTTTGATCACGACCATGAGGAGTCTTACTCCTCCCCCTTATTTTGCTTCGGCCTCTCACAATGAATGCTTCTGAATGAGAGGAACCCGCTGATTTTCTTTTAGTTTCTTCATTCAACAAGCTACTAGTGACTTGGTCCATTGTGACAACCCCATCGAGCGTCGAATTATTAACTGTCACAACCAAAGTCTCCTAACTTTCGGACAAAGAACTAAGTAGTATCAAAGCCTGCAACTCATCATCAAAAATAATTTTCATAGAAGCAAGTTGGTTAACAATACTCTTTATTTTATTCAGATATTCCGGAATAGGGCTGCCCTCTTTATATTTTAAATTAACCAACTTACGAAACATAAAAGTTTTATTTGTGGTTGATTTCCTATCATAAAGGCCTTCTAATTTTTTTCCATAAATCATGTGCTGAAGTTTCAGTAGCAATATGATGAAACACACTGTCATCAATCCATTGACGGATAACACCAACGGCTTTTCGATTAAGCCTCTTCCATTCATCATCTTTCATACCTTTAGGTTTGCCACTATCACTCTCAATAGGCCCGTACAAATCTTTACAAAGTAATAAGTTCTCCATTTTAGTTTTTCATTTTACCCAATTGCTTCCATTGAAGCTAGAGATACGACCCACATTCCCCTCCATTGATTGACACAAATAAATAAATCCAAATAAACCGTAAGCTCTGATACCAGTTGTTAGAGAAAATATGTGATTCCCCACAAGTAAATCAATCAATGGGAATAAAAACTAATGCGGAAAAATTAAATCAAAGGCAACACAAGAATTTTTACGTGGTTCCCTCAATGTGAGGTACGTCTACGGGATCAAAATTCGATTCTACTATCAACCAAAAAGTTTCCAAACGATTACAAACGAGATACGAATGGTCTTACAAAATCACCTTTAGGTGAATTCCAAATAATCACAAATAAACAAAAGGAAAGACCTCACCAAATAGATGAACTAAAATCTTTAGAACTAGAGTTGTAGAAGATCCAAAATAATTAACCCAAATCAGCCGAATCCAAAGCACCACCGAATTGATCATCAACAATTCTCTAGCAGCCTCACTGTGTACCACAAATCAATTAGCTATTGCTCCACAAAACAAATCCATCCTTGTTTTGCGTGATGACAAATTGCTCTCTTATCAGCCATTACTCCTCTACGGAAGTACAAAACAATATCAATATATATATTGCGAATCTAGGTTTTTTTATCAAAACCCTAGTTGTATTCAAATTGAATTGGGTCTCCACAAATTAGATATAATATATAAAAATATATTATAACTAATACCAAACCAAATTAATCTCTTTTAATAAACCAATTGGGTCCTACACTCCAATAAAGAGGTATACCCAACACCTTTTACTTTACATGGTATTGATTGATTTGTTAGCACTCACGTGTCGTGAAGTGGGAGCCTTGAAGCCCAAGTTATAGACTTACCCACTTCGGAGTGGGGAGTGGTGCTAGGGCCAGGCCCATGGTCTTTCCTTCTTCGGAGTGGGGAGTGGTGCTAGGGCCAGGCCTATGGTCTTCCCTTCTTCGGAGTGGGGAGTGGGCCAAGACTGATCCCTTAGCTCGGCCCATCATAGAGTAGGGAGAGAGAGCACACTTCGGAGTGGGGACTTTCATCCAATCCAACGAGGCTCCATGCAAACAGGCTTGAGTACAGAATAGGGACCTTCATCCAGTCCAACAAGGTTACATACAAATAGGCTTGAGTACAGAGTGGGGACCTTCGTCCAGTCCAACGAGATTCCATACAAATAGGCTTGAGTACGGAGTGGGGACCTTCGTCCACTCCAACGAGGTTCCATATAAATAAGCTTGAGTAATTGTGCCCCCTTCATTATTCATACATCTTCGGGAGTTAGTCATAAAGTTAATTTAATAAGTACAAATAAACTTTTAAAAAAAAATACTAAAAAGAATTAGTACATTCCTAACTTTTTTGGGTTTTCTAATAATTTTTAAAGTGACTAAAGTGAATTTTTTTTATAAAAAATATAAATTTATCAAATAAGTTTATGTTTTACAAAATAAAATTTTTAAACTATAATTTGATTTTTAAGGTATATCCAAAGTCTGTAGAAATAAAGCAGGTAAATTACACTGACCTCCCTTAAAGTTTAAAAAAATATAATAAGTTCCACAATTTAAACATAATTATACTTATATTTCATTTAATAAAATTAAATGGTTCGAAACTAATGCAAATGATGTAAAAAAATAAAAATAAACAACATAAAGTAGGGTTGGGCAAGCATCCATTTGATATGCCAAAGCAGAATGGCTCAAACCAATCTGCTATAGAATGGACTGTTTCAATGGTCATAGTGGACATATGCGGATGCCTTTTTCCTAATCCGCCCAAGTTCGGATGGATGACAGATAGGAGACCACTCAACTTAACTCGATCTACCAACACCCTTATGAAAATGATATTATGCTTTTATGTTTTGTGTGCTAAAAAAAAAAATTTACTAATTAAATTTACTATTTATGAAATATGAAAGTTGAGCTTTTATTTTTATTATAAAAAATAAAAAAATTTGGAACAAAATAATAAATAATTATTGAAAATTTGTTTGAAAAAAAGCTCAAAATAGTAAAGCTCAAACTGCCAAACTGATCTGTATCTACCTACCAACTCACACAGCTAGCATCCGGTAACTAAGAGGATGAATGTGAATTGATTTTTTTAATCCGCCTAAGTTCGGATGGATAACGGACGGATGCAAATTATTTTTTTCAATCCACCTAAGTTCGGATGGATAACGGATAAAAGGTCACTCGAGCTAACCCGATCCATGAATACCTCTAACATAAAATATATATTTTTGTATAAAAGATATGACAATATTCTATTTTCTTTCATATAATTAACAAATTATTAAAGAAAATGGGACAAAGTGTTACACAAATTAAAATTTTAAATAAATTAAATATAATTATGTCAAAATCATAAAATTTATTATATATATTTTAAACTTTAAAGAAGTTTATAATTTACCCAAATAAAATTGGATTCAGCTAAACGATAATGAAAAGTCAAAATTAGCTGCAAAATCTCAAAAAAAAAAAAAAAAAAAAAATTGTGGTGGGCGGAATGGTTTGTAAACTCTTAGCCTGTCCAACATCAACAGGAATCTGAATGTAATGAATGATGTAAATTTAAGGATCTAGCACCTCTCCAATCTGGAAGTAGATTGGATAATATTGTTAGGCTATGATGGGCCCGACTCCGGGTCCATATTGATGACCAAAACTGTTGAACTTATAGCGTTTGTTGAGTATATTATTGTTGCAAAAAATTAAGTTAATTTGACATCGATATCCACTTGATTCCATTCGTGTTTGTAATTTATTTTTAAAATCATAATTGTCGTTGAAACAAATACAAGCTAATCAAATCACTATTGATATTTGATTAACGTAATTTTTTACAGGGTTAACATACTTATTGAAAATGGATTGGATCATCATGATAGGCCCGGAATCAAGCCTACCATGGCCTAAAAACACCGTCCAATTTGATTTTAGACTGAAAAGAAGTTGTTGCCTAAATTTAATATTAATAAAATGCGAGTCTTACCGTTATTTGACAAAATTTTACTGTGTCATATCACTTGTCACATTTAAGTTCAAATTCTTTCGTGATTTTTTATATGATTAATTTCTTTTAAAGTGATTATAAGTACTATTATCCTTAACTCAGTACTATTATCTTTAATTTTTCTAAAATTAAATCTCAATTGAAAAAAAAATAAAAATAAATAAAACAACACAAAACAAAACAAAACAAACAAGCTTTCACTTGGCTGCGTTTAAGAGTAGTAGGGGACTCTCACTCAATCCCACTTCCCATACATTTGAAACGGCAGCATGATATATTATTAAATTTTATTTTATTTCTTTTTATTAAATTAAATACTAAGATAGTTCCTTCTATTCATTAGTTTGTCGTATCTATATTTGGTCAGTAAAAACATGATGTCAATTCTGAAAATGATTTCAACCTCACTAATAATCTCGACAGACAACATAATACCACAATATATCTATATAATAATAGAATGATTAATTTAAAAATATATTTTAAATTAATGATTTAAATTTGTCTAACTTAAAAATAATGGCTCAGATCAGGAATGTAAAAATAACCTGCGGTCTGTGGACGGTCATAAATTCGCCCACGGCCCGGGGTGGGTTCGGCTCATTTAGGACTGGGCTTGAGCCCAGCCCAACCTGAGACCCTGGGCCTAAGCCTAAGCCATCATTTTGAAACTTGGCCTAGCCCATAGCTCGGCCCATCAGCTTGTTTAAGGCCAACTCAAGGCTTGGCTTGAGGCTCGCCCCGCCCCGGCTCGCCCAAGACCCAATGTCTTTTTTAGTGGAAAATAATAAAATTTTGTTAGAAAAAAAAAAATGTTTAGGCCCGACCAAGCCCAGGCTTGGGCTTAGGCCTAATTTTCTTTCCCGCAAGCCAGCCCAACCCGACCCGACCCCAAATTTTGATGGGAGCCCATGAGGCCCAACATGGGTCGGGGCGGACCAAATTTACACCCCTAGCTCAGATTAACTTTTAAAAATATTTCTTTCACAAATTATTTTCAATAGTCTAGATTTGTCTAATTTAAAAACAATGGTTGAGATTCAAAAGAGATTCAATGGTGTACAGTAATCTAAGAAATAAGATTCAATGGTGCAAATTTGTTTAACTATCAAATCTTACCCACCCACTGCCATTTACATCATCACCGTGAGCTCTCTCAATAAAGAAGCTTTGAAGAAAGAAGCTCTGAAGAACAATCGAAAGCTTTGTATTCAAAAGACATTCAAGCTTTGTACTCAATAAGGAGAAACAAAGCTCTCTTAATAAGGAAGAACAAAATTCTTTTTAATCTTTTTTATTTTTTCTCCACCATCACTAGGTAAGGTACTCTTATCTCACTTTCTTTTTGTTTTTCCATTAATTTTTTTTTTTTTTTTTCAATTCATAGCCCTATGTTTTTTAACAATCATTTTTTTTTATTTATCTTAATGGCTTGAGGTTCCAAAAAACTCTAAGTTAATGTTAACATTAATTGAGTTGAAATTCTCTTTAATAATCAATGAAGTTTAAGCACTCACTTCTCTCCCTATTAACCTTAAAGGTTGAGATGACAATTTATGTCTACTCGCGCCCACCCCACGTCGCATGAATTTTCTCCTTCCAATTTGTGGAAATGGGGTGGGGATATGTTTTTCCTCTCTTCACCTTGTTTTAGCCTAACCTCACTTAATTTATATTTATTAAATATAAATATAATAAGACTAAAAGACTAAAATATTATGGGGGAATTAACCTATAAATCCCATATGGATGAATTATAAACCATTTAGTCCTAATTGTTTTATGATGATCTCAAAAGTCCCATTTTTTATTGTATTATGTTTTTGCCCATAGTTAATGAGTTGAATGTTAAGTTGTTTAGATTGGCCTACCACGTTATGGAAAAGCTTCCTATAGGCTTTTTTGCTTTGGTACGTTGGATTGGTATACTCACATCACCACACTGAAACCTAATTTTCAGCCGAGAATGTTTTTTGACGGTAATTCCGTCGGGTCAACCCACTCCATATCCAAGGCTAATGATACGGTATACGTGGTCCACACCGTTTGATTAACCTTGTGATGTGGTAGAAGTTTCGGAAAACCATTAGTCGTTGACGTTGCTCGAAAACTGTCCACCTTCCATTCTATAAGCAGGAATCAACCCTCATGGTCGTCGTGATTGGTGTCCTGAGGCCAAACCAGTTGTGACAACCATGTAATTTAGGAAAATTGTTTGGAGAATCCCTTCTTTTTGGGTTGGGGGTGTTTGTCAATGGACAACATCGAGTTGGGACTAATAGATGAGGCAATCTTGTTGGCAAATTTGTAAAGGATGCTGTGCTGGTGTGGATCACAATGTGAACATGAATGCCGCGTCGAGCATCACGACAATGTTACCACCATACGCACAGAAAAACATCAGGTATGTTGTCCAACATTCAGTCCAATCGAGGAAAACACAAACTTCAATAGTAAATTTCATTCTGATTCCAATTGTGCAAATTTTAGGGTTTTTTGAGACTAGATCGCATCCGGTTTGGTCTGAAATTCCATATGCGAGTTTTGGCGTGGCGATTACATAAGCAAACCACATTTGCAAATTTGTTCGTAATTTGTTCCTGGATTTCCAGGGATTTAAGTTACGGTGAATCGCAATGTTAACGGATTTGTATCCTACATTGAAAAAATGGAAACCCCCTCAAATCCCACCAAATCAGCTTCTATTTTGGAAAATACCCCAGTGTTATGTTGGGGGTCCTGGTATTTGAAGTGTGGGTAACACTTTTGGGATGTCACAAACAACGTCCAAAACCACAACATTGTGCCATTCTTATTTGGAAAGTACATCGAAGGTTTTCAAGCCCAATAGAAATTGAGAGTTCTAACCCATATCCTTGATTCGGTGTGTTTGTTGTCAAGTGATTTGTCACAAACAATGCTGCATTCGTCGTCTTGGTTTGGGTGTTCCACATTCAATTGGGTCATGGTTTTTGCCAACTCCAGAGGACGTTGCATTTGCAAGTGGTGACCACATCTGTGAGATCCAAAATTCTGGAAGCGCCATGTGGGTTTGGATCCAACCCAAATGCATCCACCACAAAATTGAGGAAGCCGATAGGTATTGGTCATCTAGGATTTTGCCACAGCAACGTTTTACCATTCCCATGTGGTTATTTCACACTTGTATGGACCATCGATTCACGTTCAAATCTTCATCCCAAATGTGGCAACCACATCTCCATACTGCAAGTCAAGATTCCGAAATCAGCTTCATTAGTTTTTAGGGTTTTGAAATTGTTGTGAATCTCGCTTTGAGCGGAATTGGATCTCACATTACACAATGTAGTCAAGGAAACTCCCCATCCCACATCAACCAAAAATACAGAATCTCTCACAAAAAAATCTTACTGATGGTCATGTGTTTTGTGTTCTTTTTTTAATAGATTTGTGTTGGGTGCTATTTGGGGTGTAAATGTTGTCATGTGGTTTCCGCAATTGGTCATTGTGTGATGTTATGTGGTGATGCGGTGCCGGGGAGCCACGTTTGAAAATCTGTGGCACCAAACACATGGTCACATTGCAACGGTCACACATACTAACACCTATTGTGTTGATGCGATTCCGCAACAAATCATTGTATTATTTTTTTGGATTTCAATTTTCAACGTAAATGGTATGTTCATACACTCAATACATATGGATGCTACATCGCACATTCACATCATTCAATAATGTACATGCAATGTGACCTCGGAGAACGTTCACGATCACTTTTACATTCACATTTAATTACATTTTTCAAAATTTAAATACTCCTGAATCCTAGAAACCCACAAAATCCTACCTATATTTGATCTTTCCAAAAATATGCACATCAAAACAAATGTGAGCAATGGAATTAAAAAAATCCTTTTAAAAACATTACATGAAGAAAGGGTAAAAATGTCACCAAATCCATTCCAAAATTAGCAAATGGGATCTTGTGGATCATATTACCAAAAAGAAAGGATTTCCCCGAGTATTAAAAAACAAGGACTTTTTAGACTAAAACTCTCCCAAATGGGATTTTTCAATAATTTCTCCAATATTATATGTAATATTTGTTTTAAATTCTTTTGTTTCTCATTTTATATATTTTAATTCTCATCACTTATTATATCTTATTTTTATTAATACGATAATTCTTAAAATTACAAAAATTAACTCGTTCACACCCTCTTGCCTTTCCTAGGTAAAGACACGTGTACAATAGTTTGAGGGGTGCAAAGGCAATTTTTTCCAAAATAAATTATCTTATTCATACGTCTTCCTTTGGGAATTAGTCATAAAGTTAATTTATTAAGTACAAATAAACTTACCAAAAAAAAAAAAAAGAAAAAGAAATAACTAAAAAGAATTAGTACATTCCTAATTTTTTTGGGTTTTTTTTAAAAATAATTTTTAAAGTGACTAAAGTGAATTTTTAATAAAAAATAAATCTGTCAAATGAGTTTATGATTTTTTTACAAAATAAAATTTTTAAACTATAAATTGATTTTTAAGGTATGTGCAAAGTGTGTAGAAACAAAGCAGGTAAATTACACTAACCTCCCTTAAAGTTATAAAAAAAATATAATAAGTTTCACAATTTTAACATAATTGTACTTATCTTTCGTTTAATAAAGTTGAATGGATCGAAACTAATATAAATGATGTAAAAAAATAAAAATAAACAACATATAGTAAGGTCAGGCAAGCATCCATTTGATATGACAAAACAGAATGGCTCAAACAAATCTACTATAGAATGGACTGTTTCAATGGTCCTAGTGGACATATGCAAATGCCTTTTTCATAATCCATCCAAGTTCGGATGGATGATAGATAGGAGACCACTCAACTTAACTCAATCTACCAACACCCCTATGAAAATGATATTATGCTTTTATGTTTTGTGTGCTAAAAAAAAAAAAAAATTTATTTAATAATTAAATTTACGATTTATGAAATATGAAAGTTGAGTCTTTATTTTTATTATAAAAAATAAAAACTTTTGGACCCAAAATAATAAATAATTACTGAAAATTTGTTTAAAAAAAAGGCCAAAATTGTAAAACCCAAACCGTCAAACGGATATGTCTCCACCTATCAACTCGCACAGCTAGCATCCGCTAACTAAAAGGACAAATGTGAATTGATTTTTTTTAATCTACCTAAGTTTGGATGGATGACGGACAGATACAAATTGATTTTTTTCAATCTACCTAAATTTGGATGGATAACGGATAAAGGTCACTCGAGTTAACCCGATCCATGAACACCTCTACCATAAAATATATATTTTTGTGTAAAAGATATGACAATATTATATTTTCTTTTGTATAATTAACAAATTATTAAAAATATATGAGACAAAATATTATATAAATTAAAATTTTAAATGAATTAAACATAATTATATTAAAATCATAAAATTTATTACATATATTTTAAACTTTAAAGAAGTTTATAATGTACCTAAACGATAATGACAAGTCAAAACTAGCGGCAAAATCTATCCACACAAAATATATATATATATATTTGTGGTGGGCGGAATGGTTTGTAAACTCTTAGCCTATGTTTCAGGGAAAGTTGTTATGTTACAATCAAGATCAACATCAACAGGAATCTGAATGTAATGAATGATGTAAATTTAAGGATCTAGCACCTCTCCAATCCGGAAGCAGATTGGGTAATATTGTTAGGCTGTCATGGACCCGTCTCCGGGTCCATATTGATGTCCAAAATCGTTGAATATATAGAGTTCGTTGAATACATTATTTTTATAAAAAATCACATTAATCAGACATCTATAGTCACTTAATTATATTTGTGTTTGTAATTTATTTTAAAATTATAATTGTCGTTGAAATAGATACAAGCTAATCAAATGCTATCGATATCTAATTTACGTAATTTTTTACACAGATGACGTACTCAATGAAAACGACTTGGATTATCAAGATGGGCCCAGAATCAATGGCCTAATAATACCGTCTAATTTGATTTCAGACGAGAGAGACGTTGTGGCCTAAATTTAAAATTAATAAAATGTGAGTCATACCGTTATTTGGCAAAATTTTACTGGTGTCATATCACTTGTTACATTTGAGTTCGAATTCTTTAAGTGATTTTTTATATGATTAATTTTTTTTTAAAAGTGATTATAAGTACTATTATTCTTAACTCAATAATATTATATCTTTAATTTTTCTAAAATTAAATCCCAATTGAAAAAACAAAAAAAAAACAAACAAAAACAAAATAAAACAAAACAAAACAAAACAACCAAACAAACAAACAAGGTTTCACTTGGCTGCATTTAAGAGTAGTATGGGACTCTCACTCAATCCCACTTCCCATACATTTGAAAGAGCAGCATGAGAAATTATTATTATTATTATTATTGTATTAAATTAAAAATTAAGATAGTTTCTTTCTATTCATTAGTTTGTCGTATCTATGTTTGGTCAGTAAAAACATAATGTCAATTCTGAAAATGATTTCAAGCTCACTAATAATCTCGACAGACTAAGCATAATATTACAATATATCTATATAATAATGAAAAGGGTTAGTTTGAAAATATCTTCTAAATTAATGGTTTAAATTTGTCTAATTTAAAAATAATGGCTCAGATCAGGAGTGTAAAAATAGCCTACGGTCCGTGGGCTGTCTGAAGCCCGCTCACGGCCTGAGGTGGGCTCGGCCCGTTTAGGCCTATTTAGACCAGGCCCAAGCCCAGCCCGAGACCTTGGGCATAGGCTATCATTTTGAAGCCTAACTCGGTCCATCGACCTGCTTAAGACCCACTCAAGACTCGACCTTAGACCCGGCTAGCCAAAGGTCTAATGTCGTTTTTAATGAAAAATAATAAAATTTTGAAAGGAAAAAAAAAGACAAAACAAAAAAAAACAAAAAAAATGTTCAGGCCGACCCAAGCTCGAGCCCAGGCCCACCGGCTCGGCCTGAACTCAGCCCACTAGCCGGCCCAAGACCTGAATACCCCTTGGGCTTGGGCTTAATTTCTTGGCCCGTGGCCAACCTGGTCCGACCCGATTTTTGACAGGAGCCCACGAGACCCAACATGGGCCGGACCGGACCAAATTTACATCCCTATCTCAAATTGACTTTTAAAAATATCTCTCTCATAAACTATCTTCAATAGTCCAGATTTGTCTAATTTATGGCTGAGATTCAAAAGAGATTCAATGGTGTAGATTTATCTAAGAAATAAGATTCAATAGTGCATATTTGTTTAACTATCAACTCTTACCCACCCAGTGCACTTTACATCATCACCGTGAGCTCTCTCAATAAGGAAGCTCTGAAGAACAATCAAAATCTTTGTATTCAAAAGACATTCAAGCTTCGTATTTAATAAGGAGGAACAAAGCTCTCTCAATAAGGAAAAACAAAACTCTTTGTATTTCTTTTTATTTTTTCTCCACCATCACCAGGTAAGGTACTCTTATCTCACTTTCTTTTTGCTTTTCCATAAAGTTTTATTTATTTATTTTTATTTTTTTAAGCTCATAGCTATTTGTTAGCGCCCTTTTTTTTTTTTTTTTTTCAGTCAAATGGGTTAAGAATCATAAGAAAAACAAAAATAAAAAAATAAAAATTGTGTTTTGTTTTTAGTTCCATTTTTTTTTCCACTCTGTCCTCTGTTTTTCTAATTTCAATTAAATGAGTTAATACTAATATTAATTGGGTTGAGGTTTTCATTAATAATCAATGGGGTTTTAACACCCACTTCTTTCTGTATCAAATGGGGGTTAAGGAAAAATAAGTGTCATCTTAACAATCATTTTTGTTTCATCTTAATGGCTTGAGGTTCCAAAAAAACTCTAAGTTAATGTTAATTAGGTTGAGATTCTCTTTAATAATCAATGGGGTTTTAGCAGTCACTTCTCTCTCTATCAAATGAGGGTAAGGAAAAATGTGTTTCACGTAAACAATCATTTTTATTTCATTGTAATGGGTTGAGGTTCCAAAAAAAAAAAAAAATAAACAAAAAAAAAAATTGAGTTAATGTTAACATTAATTGGGTTGAGGTTCTCTTTAATCATCAATGGGGTTTTAACACCTACTTCTCTCTCTCTCTCTCTCTCTCAAATGGGGGTTATGGAAAAATGGATTTCATGTTTCAAATGAGGGTTATGGAAAAATGGATTTCATGTCAATAATCATTTTTAATTCATCTTAATGGGTTGAGGTTCGAAAAAAAAACTCTGACTTAATGTTAACATTAATTGGATTGAGGTTCTTTTTAATAATCAATGGGGTTTTAATAGCCACCTCTCTCTCTCTCTCTCTCTCTCTGTCAAATGGCGGTTAAGGACAAATGGATTTCATGTTAATAATCATTTTTATTTCATCTTAGTCAAATGAATTGAGGCTCTCTTTAATTATTATGGTCATATTTTTACTCACCAAACATGAAAACAGATTTGTATACATTTTTAGTATTGAAAAGTGCTCTTAATCAATGTTAACATTAATTGGGTTGAAATTCTCTTTAATAATCAATAGGGTTTTAACACCCACTTCTCTCTCTTTATCAAATGGGGGTTAAGGAAAAATGAGTTTCATGTTAATAATCATTTTTATTTCATCTTAGTCAAATGGGTTGAGGCTCTCTTTAATCATCAATGGTCATATTTTTAGCCATTAAACATGCATATAGATTCATATACATTTTTAGTGTTGAGGAGTGCTCTGAATTAATTTTAATATTAATTGGGCTGAGGTTCTCTTTAATAATCAATGCGGTTTTAACACACACTTCTCTCTCTTTATCAAGTGGGGGTTAAGGAAAAATGAGTTCATGTTAACAATTATTTTTATTTCATCTTAGTCAAATAGGTTGAGGCTCTCTTTAATCATCAATGGTCATATTTTTACTCACCAAACATGAAAATAGATTCGTATACATTCGTATCCATGGAAAATGGGTTTCATGGTAACAATCATTTTTATTTCATCTTAATGGGTTGAGGTTAAAAAAAATAAAAATAAAAAAATAAAATAAAAAAATAAAAATAAACTTTGAGTTAATGTTAAACATTAATTGGGTTGATGTTATATAGAATTTTATTTGATCTCAGTCAAATGGGTTGAGGCTCTTTTTAATCATCAATGGTCATATTTTTACTCACCAAATATGAAAATAGATTCGTATACATTTTTAGTGTTGAGAAGTGCTCTTAATTAATGTTTATATTAATTGGGTTGAGGTTCTCTTTAACAGTTGATGGGGTTTTAACACCCACTTCTTTCTTTCTCTCTCTCTCTCTCTCTCTCTCTCTCTCTCTCTCTCTCTCTCTCTCTCTCTCTCAAATGTGGGTTAAGGAAAACTGAGTTTTATGTCAACAATCATTTTTATTTTGTGTCAATCAAATGGGTTGAGGTTCCCATTAATCATCAATGGTTATATTCTTACTCATCAAACATGAAAATAGATTCGTATACATTTTTAGTGTTGAGGGGTACTCTTACTAATTATGTTTTTCTTTTTATTCTTCTGTCTCTGATTTCTTTAATTTTGCTTCTCATGCAGATACACAAGTTAGGAAGTCTCTCCCTTGCAATTCTTATTAGTTCCTCACTTTTTTTCTTGAGTTGCAATGGGTTAATAAATATTCTATGTTGATGAATCTTCATTAATTGGGTCAATGAATGAACTCTAACAGATTTCTTTAATCCTCTGGAATTTTCATGTTTGGTCTTGGAATTTTCAATAATTAGTTTAAACATTAAGCTTTTAATGTTTGGTTTAGAAAGAAGTCTAATATAGTGTGTATAGTTATGTATTTTCATATATAGTTGTTAAATTTCTAGAGATTATGTGGTATGTTTGTTATAAATAATAGGAATGTATAATGAATTATGTCAATACTTATGTTTTTTTTTTAATTTAGAAAATGATATACAAGTCCATCTTTTTGTACCCATTTTATAAACCGATGTGTGAGGAAGATGATTAATTGATAATTAGAGCATATTTAATTATCAAATAACCATTTTCTTGACATATCATTGGACCTATAAAGTAAGTCTAACTTTTGGGTCTGAATAGTAATTCTCTCTCTCTCTCTCTCTCTCTCTCTCTCTCTCTCACAGGCTGCATTTGGATTTTGAATTTGAAGGGAATTTGTTGATGGAAAGGAAAATGAAACATTAAAAAAGTTAACCTTTTTTATTTGCTTTTAGTGAACTATTTTTAATTTATTTTATATTGAACTGCTATTTTAAAAAGTTTAAGCTTCTTTCTTTCTAAAAAAAAGTCCAGTTTATTTAGCTCTTTTAATTTTGTTTTTGAAATCTTTCAAAAAAAAAAAAATTTACTTTTTAGATGTTTATCAAGACTTCTGAAAAAATTGAAACTGATTTTAAAATTTTATTTTAATAATTTTTTTTTATGATTTTTATTAAGTATTATCCCTTGGCCAAAATAAGCTACAGTGTGGTATGATTTTTTTATGATGTGTATTGAAAAAGCCATTTGTAATTATATAGAGAAGAATAAAGATATTTGTAATTATCCAGTTACAGTGTGGTGAGACATTTTATAAACTTTTATTGTAGTTTTTTACTTATTTTTTTTTTTCCACATTTTAAAATCCAAAATTAGTAATTTAAATTCTATATTTAAGTTTGGCTAAAATTTTATTCATAAGTAGTATAATTTATTTTATTTTCTTTTATAATTTACTCTTTTGTGGGTGGGTGGGTGGGTAGGTAGGGGGGGGGGTATACATTAGTTGTTAGCAGGAAAAGTGGGCAATACAATCTATAAGAATTAACTGTTGTCAACGCAAAATTACTATATAGAATCAACCACAAAATCATGTGTTGTAATAGTTCTACATTTTGGCCAAGAGAGAAAAATGATGAAGATTTGTATGAGAGTATTTAATTTTTCGTCTATCCTTTTTCATGTAAATTGAAGACATGAAAAAGAAAACTACTAAAGAAAAACCCACACCATTTAAGTTCAAGAAAACTACTCAAGGCCACAATACCAAAAAGGAAATTTTTGTTTTCCTCGAAATCATTCCTTTTTGTTCTTTCGGTGACTCACAACACAGTCACCTAATAAAATCCATCACATCCATGGCGACGCCACAAAATCAACACCAATTTCCACGATAAAAATCCCTGGAAAATTCCAAAATGCTAGCAATGCAATAACATAAGAGAAAGAAATTTCATACCCACTAATCACCTAAATGACGCAAAAGCACAACATAAGACCAAAGTTCCCAACCGTAACCCCAAACCGGTTACCATAAACTCAGAGCGACTTCCCAACTGTCCATACAGGACTTACATGCCACTCCATGACACCATTCAATTACATAACCCTCAATTCCAATCTATTTCCGAGGTGACTATATATCAGCCAATCCAAACACTAACCAATCAACTATCTAACACCACTATCCTGCACCAGTCTCCAAACACCGACATGCAACTTAACTTCATATAACCCAACACCAACACCAACACCAACACCAACACCAACACCTTGCCCAACCTTACTAATTCTGAAATGGAGTTCCATACACAATCTCACGTGTTCATTGAATCCTTCTAGATTCCTCAAAGTTAAACTATAGTACTTTGGTTCTCAACTCACCCATCATACATATGCCTATGTGGCATGCACATCCTCACTTCACATTTGGGTCCAAAATGGACTTCTCAAGTTAAAACACAACACTCCTCCTCAAGTCAACGCATACACTAACATTTCACACCACTCGCACAAGGACCGATAAGGTCAAAACAACTCTGACGGAGCATACCAATCACTCCACACAATCTTACTACTTCACTCTGAGTTCCACTATCCAAACCAAACAACAAACACCCACCAAGGTGACTCAGCACTACCGGACATTTGACCACTCTTAACAATACATTAAACATACTATTGCTACACTAAGACAACCTCCTAGCATAGTCCCATGACCAATCCCCTTTGATACATCATCGAACAAGCCCAACCATGCACTGGTATACACACCACACAAGCAAAACCCATTACTTACTGCACAACGTCTCACCCTTAACCCCAAGTGGGTTATCTCAACACTAATGCCCTCACTCTGTCAATGTACTCACAATCCCGACCAAGTTCACAACAACAAGTTTCAAACATTTATTCTCTCGTACCAAACTAATTCGCAAAAGCCTACCACACTACAATGCCACCGACACCACGTAACAACCCAAGCCGAACAACAAGTAAACACAACACTTCCATCCATTAGTGACCAATAAAGTCAACTCTTTAATCTACGTTCTATCCCATCTCCCATTATACGAATACAACCAAAACACTAAGTCTCCTAGTCAATCTACTAGCAGTTGATGCTTACTGAACAATTACCCTAAACCAAACCCCGATACATACACATGACATTTACAAGGCTTTCAAAGTCATACGATCCTAACTCCACAGAAGAACAAAAGAAGTTCTCAACCTCCTCCGACCGAGTCACTACATTCCCAACTACTCTCTCAACTAACCTAGAACGCTACATGAGCCAAGACACGACCCATCTCCAAAGACAATCACTTTCTCACCGTCATTCCAAACCTTGACTAATAAACACTAAACCACTGTGACCCTACACATAGGTCACGCACCAACCATGGGTTACATACTTGACAAACCCTTCCGAAAACATCTCTTAACTTAACCAGAATTGAGGTACACATCTCTCGCACCCAAATAAAATAAATAAATTCTAGAACTTATGAAATGTCTGCAGTACCACTGCCCAAATACAACACAAGGTGTTCAGAACACACCACCCACCAAATACTAGCAACCAATACTACAATAAAGGACTAACATCCCTTCACAAGAAATAACCAACCAGATAATTCCAAGATCCGTGCAAGTCTATATCCAACGAAACTATACGCTGTTCTCAAAACACAAGTAATCCTAAGTCTCTCTATACCCAGAATAGAGGAATACTCCATCTTTGCATACATCCCTACACTACTCCGTACCAGTTCACTAGGTCAACCCTAGACCAACCCATTGCGACAACCCGTTGCCAAAACATCAACTTAAAATCAATCACACCATCCATGATCTCCTAACACACCTTGTGCCTTACTGAATTGCCAGCAACAATGATAACTTTACCTGGTATTTAGCCAATTGTCTCACCCAACTACATGAAACAACCATGCCTATTCTAACCAACAATGCCTAAATGGCCCAACTAACTTCACCAACCCCGAGGGAAGTCAAACCACAATACTACATCACAACCAACCACACCCCACAACACGGGTTTCTAGGTTACCAACACCGAAGTCAGAACCATACACCACCACTACCATACATACAAGTTCAAACCTAACTCTTTGTGTTTCAGAAATTCTGACGCCATCTACATCCCTTACACCTGACCGACCGAGGTCATGACTAACTCCAAAACCGTACTAATCCAAAGATTACCAACCAACACCAAACTTACACGATACCACCTAAGTGAGCATCAGAACTCAACCCTCACACGCCGTCACGAAGGACTCGAAAACACTACCGTCTCTCAAAGACGTACCAATCGCCACCAAGGCAACCAATGCCAACTCATAACTGACGTTAATACATAACCGATATAGCACACACTGAGGTACCCACTATGAGTTCACTATTTCTTTCCACATGTCTCTATAAAAGAGAGAATACCCACAACCTAGGATACATAATACTAGTACCCTTCTCCAAAAAACTAACACAATCACATAATGATTGTTCGAACAACCACATTGAGACTCCACTCAGGTCACGCATCACATAAAACATAACACATAACACATAACACATAACATATAACACATAATCATGCTAAGTTTACAAAGATAGTTATCCATTCCAGCGCTCGCTTAGATTTCCCATTAGAAACAACGTTGATCAAGTGCGTTTCCAACAAGACCCGAATAATATCTATGAGTCTCAACACCATACCCACATAAAATGCAACATATAATCATGCTATCACTTAGCACATAACATACAAATGTCCTCACTAAGCATGATAAACCCACTATAGCTAACCACTTTCTACGAGCCCAAGGTTTTCAAACCCGGTTAGCTTTGATACCTAGTTATCACGTCCTGAATTTACAGGGTCTGGCTCACGTGAATAAACCACCCATCGATGAATAATAGATAACCACTTTTATGCAAATGAATATAATATAGTCACACAATACATGTGTTTATCCAATTTTATAATTTCCAAGAAACAATATCTAAGTCAGATGGATATTTTCTAACTAAAACATGCACAGATGTTATAAAATCAAATTAAACGTCCTGACGCTTACATCATACACAAGGATGTAACCCTTACAACAATGGCACATGGACAACAAATAACATAAATGGCTCTTGGCCTACAAATAATAGAACCATCCAACACAGTTCCAAACACAACTTTACGTCTTAGTCCACATCCACACATGTACACTAGAAAAACATTTTTAGCCACGTAGGGTAAGCATAAAGCCTAGTAGAGAATACTTCAAAAAACTAAACATGCTCCACTAGAATAAATGATCATGATGCCATACATATATATATATATACAATATGCCCAAATGCATTTTCAAATCCATCAGATTTCTCAACAAAATCTTCTATTTCCAATTACTAAAACTTTACATTTTATCAAAACGTTTTCCGAGTCCAAAACATCAGTTTGATATAAAATTCATTTCCAAAAATCAATCCCGGTACCTCAATACCAATCAGCAAAAAAATTGCTAAATCAAATGCGAATACATCGCTAGACAACAATAAACACATTGTTAAAACCCTTTTCCAAACATCCTGTTCCAAACCAACATAATAGTAAATAAAATGAGTAAATCTCCAAAACAAATAAAACCTTTCACAGAAATTTCATCCGCGAGAAACCATAAATCGACACCCATGTAAACATAGGCTATACAAGCACTGCTATTGTCATTTTACGGATATTTTATCCACAAGATTGGCACCCATGTATATGCATGATTTTTAGGACTTTCACCATAGACACTCAGGCCAACTTATTTCAACGAGACAATACTGACTTTCCAGATTTACCATTTTATTTACCCTTTTCAATAGTACAATACATGTAACTCAAAATATTATTTTTCCAAAATAATGCAAAACCTCTTTCCAAAATATACAGTTTCAATTTTCAAAATCCATTACATGCTCCATGATATGAATGATTTCAAATTGCCTAATCCACATGTAATTTCTAATACACGACAATGCTATCCTCCACCGATAAACAAAACAATTATCTCTAATGCAATAGTTGAAAGATATCAATATAAATATATTTTTCAAAAGAGTAACAACACCCATTTTCAAAATCCCACAACCATTTCCTTCCCATCTCTTTCCAACCAAACCATTTATCAAATCAATCCAACTCCTAAAACAATATCATTTAGGGTTTTTCTACAAATTAGGGTTTTTCTCTTTTAGAAAATCAAATGTAAGTTTGTTTACCAAAAATAGATTTAATAACAAAATCATAACCAAACAACCCCCAATTTGTACAAACCCTTAACCCACAAAATATACCCCAAAAGCAATCTAAGCACCACAAGATCTACATCTCAAAATATACCACAAATACACTGATGAACTCATGTTGAGTTATGGAAATAGACCCTACCTCTTGAAGCGAAGAGGAGAACTTGAAAAAAACTCAAAGTCAATGAAACCACGAAACTCTTGAATCAAAATAAAACCCTTGACGAGATTTACAATCTTTCTCAAAGGATAGTAGATCTAGAAATCTATGTAAGAAAAGTTGAGTTTCTAAGAGAGAGAGAGAGAGAGAGAGAGGGAGGGGAGGGAGAGAAAAAGTGAATGATAAAAGTGTGTTTTGGGGTCTATTTATAGTGGTAGAATAATAGCCCTAAAGTCAATGAAAAGGATAAGTCAAAACCCCAAAAAGTTAGGCCCAAAATCGAACCAAAATTTCTGAAAATAACTCACAGGGGTCGACCTTCAAAACAGTGGTATCGACTCTCAAGAAGAAAAGCTGAGACACTAATGTGTGCAATAGACAAGGGTCAACCTTAGGAAGCAGTGGTGTCGACCCCATATTTCAGTAGCAACATCCAGAACACAGCAGTAGACAAGGGTCAACCTTGGGACCCGTGGTGTCGACCTTATAAACCAGTAGAGACACTAAAATCAAGGCAACAAGGTGGTGGTGACCCTTAGGAAGACTAGGGTTCACACCAGAACAAATTTTCCATGTTCCCAAAGAACTTTTTAATGAAAACAAGCGTGAACGAACAATCCCAACAAGTCTAAATCGAATTGTACTCCTTCAAATCTAAGATACAACAACTCCAAAGACACCCAAAATGAAAGTGAAGGATTAAATACACTCTTCAATAGTTTAAAGGACACAAGTGCTACCCATTTTTTAAACTTTCTAAATATATATATATATATTGTAGGCAAAGGAAAAGGAAATTGCCAAGGCATTGTTGAAGAAAAACAAAAAGACCACTGTTTCGGGCAAGGGAAAGGAAATGCATGTTCAGTAGTGTCACTCTTCGACATTTTCATTCTAAGTTCTTTTTTGAAATATTTATTTTGGAGCATGGACCTCGATCATGTTTGTTTTTTAATGTAAAATTGACATAATACTTGTATAATGCCATATACAATTCTTAGAGTAAACAATTTCATGTAAATTTGTGAAATGCTCTTTTTTTTTTATTTTTTATTTTTTTTAAGCATGCTAAAATAGCATTTGTACGAAAACATTATATGTGTTTTAAATTATTATTGTTCTTTTTTGTCTTTTTGATATTGGCATGAACATTTACAAAAGAAGAAGAAGGAAGAGAAGAAAAAAGAAATGAGGGAGGGAGGGATACAGAATGAAAATGTTTTCAAATTTTTTTCTACAAAATATCATAAGGAAAGGAAATTAAGATAAAGTAAATTAATAGAATTGAAAAAGAAAGAGAAAAGTATAAAACAAAACAATATATAATAATATTCATATTTTAGACATATTATGAAATTAATCTTCATGTTTTAGGCACATAACAATAATGTTATATTGAAAGCTGCGTTGGCTCAACGTGTACGGCGGGAACGTGAAAGAAATGAAAAGGCAAGCTTTGCATATCAATTGAGACAACGCTTGCGACATGAACGAGAGAGATCAAGAGAATTGATTCCACCAAGCATAACTAATACTCCATCAACTCAAAAAGGAGCAGTGCTTACACATCTTACTTCGCCAAGCACATCTTTAGCTTCACAAAGGAATTGGTAAAACACTATATTTAATTCTACAAATACATATTCTTATTGTTAAGATTTTATTTTGTACACAACAAATATTTGTAGGCCTACTCATGTAAGCCCATTCCTTCATGAGACTAGGAATATTGGTGTTCTTATTCATGATGAGTGCAATCTTAATATTATCCGCATTTCTAAGGTAAGTTGAAAAATCAAGTTGAACATTATATATTTTGTTTACATTTTTTTTGTATTCTAAATAAATTTTATTTATTTTTGGTAGGCAAAGGAAAAGGAAAAGGCTAAGGCAATGTCTAAAGGAAAATAAAAAGGCAACTTCGTTTGACAATGGAAAGGAAAACACATGTCCAATGGTGTATTCTTCAACATTTTTATAAAAAAAATATTTATCAAGTAAAACAAAGCCAATCATATTGTTAAAGTGAACATCAATCATGTATATTTTTCAAAATGTAAAATTTGTGTTGTCAATTTTATTTATTTATTTATTTTTTGTGTGGATTTTTTTACATTTTACTAAAAAATCAAAAGGACGAAAAAAGGTATAGTTGAAATTTATTTTTCAACATTCTTTGTTTTCTATACACTCAAATTGAGTATTTTTAGCTCTCTTTAACATTTCCTAAAAAATAATTGTAACCTTGATCAACTCCAAAGAAAACTTTATAACATCTGAGCAAAGGAACAGAGGAACATAGGCATAGAAAATATTTCTAATTTTCTTAAAATTATCATGAGGCAAGAAGAAAGAGAAAAAAATAACTAAAAAAAAAATTGTACAAAAAAATAAAAGAGAGAGGGAAAATGATGAAAAATGGAAAATGAAGCATGGCAAAGAAAATGTTTCCAATATTCTTAAAATTATCACAAGGAAAGAAGAAAAAGTAAAGTATAACTAAAATAAAATAAAAACTATTGAATCAAGAAATAAAACAGTAGATGATAATATTTGTATTTTAGGCACCAATGATATAATGTTCACAATTTAGGCACAAAATAATAATGTTATATCAAAAGCTACATTGGCCCAGCGTGTACAACGAGAATGGAAGAAATCAATAGAATGTATTCAACTGAGACAAACTTCTTTAATACTGTGTCATCGTAGTCCTGCTTGCTTGGAACTAGGAACAAAGGCAACTAAGGATACTAAGTCAGTGCAAAAATGAACAATGGTTGCACATCCTTCCACATGTTTGTTCTCAATGCCAAGCACATCTTTAGCCCCACAGAAGAGTTGGTAAAAGACCGTGTTTAATTATTCAAATACATACTTCTACTATTACCATTCTTTTTAATTTACATAGAGCCAATATTTGTGAGCCTACTCTTACAACTCCTTCCTTTCAAGAGGATCTATGTACTGATGAGGAATTGTAGGATATGCCTATGAGTCCAATAGTTGGTACTCGAGCACATATAAATTCATGTCGTCATTCTCTTGGCTATTACGTCCTTTATGTTCAGCATTACATTGGATGGATGAAAAATTAGTAAAATCATCTTCAAACCGTCCTCTATTTGGAACATGTTGTTCAAAAGGAAAGGTTAAGCTTCCTCTACTTAATAGACCCCCTTCACTTCTTCAAGCATTATATGATGGGAATGATGATAAATCAAAATTGTTTCGACGTTATACTCGAGTGTACAATGCAACCAATGCCTTTACAGCTCTTGGTGCTAGATTAGATCCAAGAGTACTTAGTGGAAAAGGCCCTACATCATTCACTATCCATGGAGAATTACGACATCAAACAGGATTATTACTACCATAATTAGGGCAGCATATAGCTTATGTGCAATTGTACATTTATGACCCTGATTTAGCTTTAGAAGTTCACAATCGTAGAAATCCTTAATTAAGAAGAGATGTTCTAAAAACTATTACAAGTTAATGCATTCGTTGCTAAATTTCGCTCATGCAATTTTAAATCAATTAGCCTTGATAAGATGAAATTTACCTGCTTATCTCTACTACAGTTCAGTGATAGATCAACGACGGTATAACCTGCCAACTACAGATGAGATTGCAGTTGTAATGCCAAGTGATAGAACCAAGGTTAGTGGAATGAGAGATGTTATCTTACATCAACAAGGAAATAATGAGCTGGTGCAAATCAATGAATGTCACCCAGCATATTTGCCATTACATTATGTTTTATTATTTCCACATGGTGAGCTTGGATGGGAACCTAAGATGAAACTGTGGGATGTTCAACGTGATTGACCTTTAACTGATCGGCCAAATGGATTTTTATAGTTGTCGTTTGTTTGAACGACCCACAGAGTATTCAACAATTTTGAGAGCTGGGAAATTGTTCTAAGAGTTTTTAGTAAATGCTTGGGCCACAACTGAACAAAATAGGTTGACTTACTACAAGCCTAATTAAGGGAAAATCTGTGCTGAACTTTACCAAGATTTGACAGATATTGATCCAAATGACCTGCGACCCATTGAAATTGATCAAAGGTTTGTTTTGCCATCTTCATTTCCTAGAGGTCATAGACACATGTTTGAAATCTTTGAAGATTCAATAGCTATCACATGATACAACCAACATTCAGACATTTTTCTCACCATGACTGCAAATCCTAATTGGCCAGAAATTACTTCAGCCTTATCATTGCACCAAAAACCTATTGATCGTCTTGATTTAATTGATCGTGTTTTTGAGTTAAAGAGAAAGTGTTTGATGAAGGAGATAGAAACAAACCAAATGTTCGGTAATAAAGTTGCGTATGTTTTTACAATTGAATTCCAAAAATAAGGCCTTCTTCATATGCATGCACTTCTATTTCTTAAGGGTCTAGACAAAATTCGAACATGTGCTTAAGTAGACAAATTGGTTTGTGCAGAATTTCCAGATCCAAAAGATGACCATGTGGTGCTCGAAATCTACAAGCACCATCTATGGAAAATGGTAAATACATTAAGAGATACTCTCGAGTGTTTGTAGAAACAACTACTATGGATCAAGATGGATATCCTAGCTATCGTCATTGCAATAATGGTCAAGTTTATATTGTGAGGGGGGCAAGAAGTTGATAACAGAGACGTCGTACCATACAATACATATCTTTCTAAACATTTCAGCTGTCACATAAATGTGGAAGTTTGTGCCAAAATAAGATGTGTTAAGGATATATACAAGTACATTTACAAGGGTTATGATCGTACAACGATGGTGTTGGGATTGATAAATGACATCCAACAATATCTCGATACGAGGTATATTGGACCTCTAGAAGCTGCTAAGTGAATATTTCCTCATCCGTTGCATGCAGAGATGCCAACAATTGTATGCTTAGCACTTCATTTACCTGGAATGCACTGCGTTCTTTTTAATCTTGATGAATCATTATAAACAATTGTTTCTAGAGCTGGGCAACAAATGTCAACTCTTACTGATTTTTTGGCATGTTGCTTTTCTATGGAAGATGAATGTTCATTTACTTACCAAGAATTTTCACAACATTTTGTTTGGCTTAATTCATAAAAGAGATGGAAAACAAGACAACAAGGACATGCAATAAGTAGAATGTACTTTGCTAGCCCTAACTGTGGTGAGATATTTTATTTGCGTTTTCTAGTAACTGTTGTCATAAGACCAAAATAGTTTTAATACTTACGCACAGTCAACAATGTTTTGCATGATACGTTTAAATATGTGTTCGAAAAGGACTTTTAGAAGATGATGAAAAATGAATACAATGCCTTAAAGAGGCTACAGTTATGAAAACTGGTTATCAATTGAGGAGATTGTTTACTATTATTCTTATTCAGTGCTCTCCATTACAACCATATGCGTTATGGAATTAATTTTCAATGCATATATGCGAAGATCTTGCACATAAGATTCGAACATTGTTTGCCATTTCTGAACCAACTGAGGCTCAAATTGAAGACTGTGATCTATCTTTTGAATCAAATGCTCTAAGAATTAGAAAAAAGTTTAATTGACTTCCCGCCAATGCCACAACCTTCTACAAATTAGAGTGCAGTAGTTGGTAATAGGTTGATATTCGAACATCAACAACTACAGAATGAGGCACAATAGGTAGATGCAGAAATTATTATTGATCACCTCAACAATGAGCAATGAACAGCTTATGATGCAGTCACTTCCTCAATTTTTGAAAATAAAGGAATTATTTTCTTTTTGAATGCAGGTGTCGGAACAAGGAAAACATTTTTGTACAATACGATTGCATTGAAGTGTCACAACCTTGGCCATATTGTTATTACTGTGGCTTCATCTGGAATTGTATCATTGTTATTACTGTGGCTTCATCTGGTAGGATGTCGCACTGCTTATTCAACATTTTCTATTCCGTTGGATGTATTAGAAATTAATTTGTAGATTTAGCAAGCAATCATTACAAGCAGAATTGTTTAGAGAAGCAAAACTTTTACTTTGTGATGAAGTTCCTATGCAGCATAGACGTTGTGTTGAGGTAGTTGATCACACATTTTGAGACATTTGTGATAGTGGAAAGCCATTTGGGGGTATCACTACTGTTCTTGGTGGAGATTTTTGACAAATCTTACTAGTTATGACCAAAGTAGTTCGTGAGCAAATTATGAATGTATCATTAAGACACTCTTTTCTATGGAAGGATATACATGTTTTGTCTTTAAATTTGAACATGCGCTTGAATCATGCAAATCTTGGAAATGCTAATTTTACAAAATTCTTGATGGAGGTAATATTTCTTCAAACTTTTTCTCTATTATACGATGCTTTTAAATTGATGAAATACATTTACGTTTATGTACTTTAATTAATTTTACTTACTATTTTATTTATTTATTTATATAAATAGATTGAGACTAATCCTCAAGAAATTGTTAAACTTCCATTAACAATACACAAACGGCAAGATCTAAAAGAAATAATCTCAGTAGTTTATCCACAACTAGATGTGGCAAAGACATCAATTGCAACATTTTTAACTAAACGCACAATTCTTTGTGCACAAAATGATGGTGTTAGTTCTATTAATACTGCTGTATTGAATATTTTTCCCGGTAAACATATACTTATCTAGCAGCAGACAAGATGTCTGAAGATAATGAAATTGATAGTACTAATGAGTATTTAAATTCATTAGATCCTCCTGGGCTATCAGCTTTTAAGGTAGAGTTGAAAATGGGTTATTATATAATGTTGTTAAGAAATATTGCACCAAAAGATGGACTGTTCAATGGCACAAAATTGATGGTTTCCAGATGCAATACTCGCATAATTAAAGCTCAAGTTTTAACTGGATAAAAATTTGGCAATTTGGTATTCATACCAAGGATATCCTTGACATCGTCTTCTTCAGAAATGCCTTTCCGAATGACAAGACATCAATTTCCAGTTCGATTGGCATATGCCCTGACCATTAATAAATCTCAAGGACAATCTATGAGATTTGTTGGAGTTGATTTGCGCACACCAGTGTTTAGTCATGGACAACTGCACATGGCCCTATCTATGTAACGTCCCGAAATAATTAATAATAACTCATTCATTAAGGATGTTACAGTTGATTAACAATCTCATAATTTCTATTCATTATATCTTTGATCATTACAAAAGGTGACACCTGCAATATATATTCATAAATCCTAGATTATGAATTTATAGCATATGACATCACTGCAGGAGTAGAAAGGAAATTAAAATCAAATAAAGAAATACCCTAATGGCTTACAACTTTCCAAGACGATGTTTGGTTACAACAAAATGAGTTTAAACTCAATACGAATAAAGCTTGAGGCTTAAACAAAATAACTACATCAAAATAAAGCCAAAAAGAAGCCTTAAGCTCTAAGTCCTCCCAAACTATGTCCTTAGCGGAGGCATATCATCAACACCTAAAAATTATTTTCTACATAAGGTGAGCCAAAGTCCAATAGGAATACTCTAACACAGTATATAAATCTTAGCAAAATCATAAGGTGAATGCACAATGCCTGTCATTTTTTCCCCAAATATTTCTTGTTCTCCATCTCAAAACAATGTAATGCTAGACTTATAAATCAATTCATGAAAATAATCCTTTTACACAGAAAATAGGGCAGTGGATACAATACATTGGGAATCTCTAGGTACGTGTCTGAAAGTAGGCTATACAAGTACTACCAAAGCCATTTTGCTAGTACTAACTAGAAGAATCGACACCTAACTGCGTGGGTTTCTGGACTTTCACCAAGGACACATAGGCCAATATCATAACCATGACCGCAACCACAACCACACCCCTAACCAGATTCACCAAGGTATTCACCAATTTTTCTCAAAATAAATACATTTACAATGTTTAATGTATAATGATGCTCAATGCACAATAGATGAGAATTTAGTTTCAATTGAACCTAATTCTCATGCAATGTCTACAACAATCATGACTATCCGCCACCGATAGCCCAAAACAAATACTTCCATTCCATAAAAGAATCTAATTCAAAATATACAATTTTATCAATTACAATGGGAGTGATAATATAACGATTTCGATTTAAACCTGACCCGTTCATTGTTTTGGATTCCGGGATTTCTTGTCTTGATAGTTGTTCGTGTCTTTTTCCATCTTATTCCTTGTTAAGATTGATTATTGAAGTGTCTTGGTTGTGTTTCAAATAGGTTGGGAGTTAGTTTTTCAAAATTGTTGCTGCCCATATTTCGGCTTGTTTGCTTGAGTGAACTTTCTTGCGCTCGAGCGAACTTTAAGAAATTCCAAGTTTGTAAAACTATTGGGAATGTGACAATCTTTGCTCGAGCGGTTCTTCTTGTGCTCGAGCGGTCTTTTGGAACTCTCAGTACTTTTGCAGGTTTGCAAAAGTACTGGGAGGGTGTTGTTCTTCGCTCGAATAGTACTTTGTTTGCTTGAGCAATCTCTCTTTTTATGTCTGGTCGCTCAAGCGGTGTTTTGGTCACTCGAGTGGTCTGCGTGTATATCAATCCGTAAAAGTCATATTTTGAAGTCACTTTTTGAGTCAATTTTTCATATGCCTCTCTAAACATTTCAAAACCCTAAATCTATACATTTTCTCTCTAAAACTCACCATCAACCTCTAAATACTGTCAATCTATTGATCTCTATACCCTAGTCCCTTTGTTAAAAAGGTAGAGCTCACCTATAACTTTATTCTAATCAAAGCAAAGTTAGTTTTCGACTTCGTTAAGGTTTCTCCACTCTCTCTCTCTCTCGTCTTCTAGCTTTGAGGTAGGAATTTCTCCACACATTAGTATGATTTTTAACTTGTGTATTTGTCTTTTTAAACAAATCATGATATTGGAGATTTTGAACAAATCTAGGGTTTTGGTTTGAAATCAAATGAGGGGTTTTTAAATGGGTTCTTGAAAAGGATTGTGGAATTATAAATATGGTTGAGTTGTGGTAAAATGATGTATTTTTATCATTGGAGTTGATTTATAAAGAAAAAGGGAATTTTGCCCTAAAATGTGAATATTTGATTTTGTAAAGAGGAAATGAAAATGACGTGGGTTTTATGGAATTGGAATGATGATGATGATGATGATGATAGTGGAGTTGGATATGCATTATCACTCTCATCTTTGAGATTTTGGAAAATATATCTTTATTGAAAATTATATATCTGTTTAGAGATATCTATTTTGGGCTATCGGTAGAGGATAACTATGATTGTTGTAGAGATTGCATGAGAATTAGGTGAAATAAAACTAATTTCTTCCCCATTTGCATTGAGTATTGTAACTTATTTAACACATTGAAAATGTTTATTGTTTTGAGAAAAATGAGTGAATACCTTGGTGAATCTGGGTATAAGTGTAGTTATGGTATTATGTTGGCCTGTTTGTCCTTGATGAAAGTCCAGAAACCCATGCAGATAGGTGTCGAGCCTTCCGATTAATATCGGTAAAAATGGCAATTGGTAGTGCTTGTAGCATACTTGCAAACACGTCCTAGAGATTGTTAGTGTTGTATCAACTGCCTTGTTTTCTATTACAAAGGAAATGATTTCATGAATTATGATATAAACCTAGCATTGCATGTTTTGGCACAAACATTGAATATGCATTCACCTGATGGCTTTGTTAAGATTCGTACACTATGATAGAGTTTCTCTACTGGGTTTTGGCTCACCCTATGTGGAAAACTATTTTCAAGTGTTGATGATATGCTTCCGCCATGGCTGTAGCTTGGGAAGACTTAGAACAAAGAGCTTCTTTTGTTATTGTTGTAATTATTTTTATACAAGCCAAGAACTTTATTTGTAATGAGTTTCAAACTCACTTTTGTTGTAACCAAGCATCGACTTGCAATGTTATGGCCATTAAGGCATTCATTTATCTGTTAAACTCTTATTTCATATCTTTTGCTTATGACACATGCTATAAAATCAGAGTTAGGGCTTATAAATGTATAGTTGCACGTGCCATCTTTTGTACAATTGGATCATATGGATGTAAAGATATCATATTCTGAAATGTATTATTAATTGTTAAATATTGTCAGATGGTTTTATTCTTATATTTTGGGGGCGTTACAACTTGATATCAAAGCTACAGGGTTTGAATACTCTGGGATCATGGGAAGTGGTTATTACCACAATGGGTTTCCTTGCTCGATGAGATTAGAAATAACCTGGTATGCTATGTGATAACATACTTATGTGACTAAGTGGGTATGGAATTTGATTTCTAAGATATTGATCGGGTCTACGAGTTTCTAGAAGTCTTGTTAGAAGAGCACTTGATCACTGTTATTTTTAACTGGAACTCTAGCAACGTCGCGGGATGATCACTATCTAGAAAGAAAGTTCATATGTGGAATGTGGAGTGAATTAATTTTTGTTCACCGCATTAGGACACAAGTGAGTTAGCTTTGGCACATTTGTAAATGTGCTAATCTCTTGCGCTACCTTCATTAGGATGTTAGGACGTAGACGTAGACGTTGTGGTAGGCATGGCAGGACTAGACGGCAAGAAGTGCCGTTACCGGATGATATTCCGACATAGGACGAAAGGGTTGGTCAAGCCAGTGTGACCGAACTAGTTGGTCAGTAGGCCATGGGTGCTTTAGCCTGTGAGATGGCCAGAACTTTGCGGGAATCCATGGACATTCTTAGAGTTGAGAATCAAGTCTAGGCCCAAGTAGCTGAGACAAGGCCGTCATTTCTAAAGAAGGAGTTTTTCAGGTTGAATCCGGGTGAGTTTTTAGGGGATCTGAATGAGCCACCAAAGGTGGATGAGTTGCTAGAGCAGATGGTGAAGACGTTCGAGATGCTTGGCATCGAGGACGATGGGTTGAGAGTGACCTTGGCATCCTTCCCGCTAAAGGGAGATATAGGTCAATGGTGGAAGTATGTGCGTGAACGCATTAGGGTGACTTGGGAGGCTTTTGTCAGTGCCTTCTAGCACAAGTTTTTGCCTCCCACTATTAGGGAGAAGTTGGGGAAGTAATTTTTGAAGCTCAAGTAGCTTAACACACTGGTGGCCGAGTTTGAGGCTGTCTTTACCAGTTTATCGAGGTTTGCATAGGACTTGTGGCAATGGAGGAATGTCGTTGTTTGGAGTTTGAGAAGTGGTTGAAGACTGGACTCCTTTTCAAGGTGGTCACGTCCATGATTAGGGATCACGGTCATCTTGTGGAGGCGATGACTCACTTAGAGACCGTGATTTAGATTGAGGATGAAATGATAAGGGGCTCTAGGAAGAGAAGTCAGGAGGTTCAAGGGGAAACTCATGATAATAAAAGGCAGAGGGGTTCCAACCCATAGCAATCCCAAGGAGCACAGTCTAGTCCACTTTCTTGGTACCGAGTTTGGGTTCTAGGAGAGGTGGTCAGGAAGGGATCACTTGCTTTAAGTGTGGTCAGCTGGGCCACAAGTCTGTGGTTTGCCTGCAGAGGGGTAGAGGGTAACAGCTTGCGCTATCTTCGGCTTGTTCTCATAGCCAGAGTCAGAGGAGAGAACAGCCGCCTACCTATTATCAGTGTGGACAGTCAGGGTACTTGAGGAGGTTTTACCCTCAGGCAGGTGGCACATCTGGTGCATCTGGTGCATCTGGTTCAAGGTAGACACAGAGCCATCAGCCTACACAGTCAGTATAGGCCTTAAGGGCCAATCAAGGAGCCTCTTCGGCTCAATCCTTGTATCAAACTTATGCTCTGAGGGGTGAGCAGGTGGAGTAGAGACCTACAGGGCATGTGTATGCTGTTACCATGCCATATTTGTTGCTAACACCTTCGGTAGTGAAAGATAACTTTTTGTTGTGTAATTCTATTGGCAATATGTTGATTGATACTATTGTATCGCATTCTTTCATTTCGCCTGCATTCGCATCAGCATTGGGATTAGAAGTGGCTCAATTAGCATCTTCACTCAAGGTAGAGCCACCTGTTGGTAGTGAGGTAGTGTTGGACCAGGGGTGTCAGGGTTGTGAGATAGAGGTTGCCGATCGTCGACTTTCTTTTGCTTTTGTGTTGATTAACATGTCGAGTTTTGATGTTATTTTGGGCATGGATTGGTTGTCATCCTATTGGGCCATTATAGACTATTATCGTTAGAGAGTTATGGTGTGCACCTCGAGGAGTGATTGTCTTTATTTCTTGGGGGACCGAGTTGATAGGGCCTTGTTGGCAGTGTGTGAACCGTGTGGTCGGGGCGAGCTTAGTCTCCTTCCCACTACATTCTTGGGTCTTGAGAGTGATGTGGTCCGAGTTGAGTTACAGAGGGTAGTTTGTGAATACTCGAATGTCTTTTCTAAGGATCTCACTAGTTTATCACCTCACCGTGAGATTGAGTTCTCTATTGATTTAGTACATGGCATGGCATCGATTTCTATGGCACCATACAGATTTGCACCCACCAAGTTGAGTGAGTTAAAGATTCAACTCTAAGAATTGTTAGATAAGGGCTTTATCTGCCCTAGTACTTCGCCTTGGGGAGCACCAACTCTCTTTGCCAAGAAAAAGGATGGTACATTGCGACTTTGTATTGATTACCAAAAGTTGAATCGAATAACTGTTCAGAACAAGTACCCATTGCCTCGTATAGATGACTTGTGACCAGTTGAAGAGGTCTTGGTGATTTCTAAGATAGACTAGAGATCGAGTTATCACTAATTGAGAGTGAAGGAGGAGGATATCTAGAAAACGGCATTCCATACATGGTATGGCCATTATGAGTTCCTAGTGCTGCCTTTTGGGTTAACTAACGCATCGGCCATGTTTATGGATTTGATGAATCAGATCTTTTGTGAGTTCTTAGACCGTTTTGTAGTTGTCTTTGTTGATGACATTTTGATCTACTCACCCTCTGAGGAGGAGCACAAGAACACTTGTAGATTGAACTTGAATTACTTAGAGCCCACAAATTGTATGCTAGGTTCGAGAAGTGTGAGTTCTTGGTTAGAGGAAGTGAAATTCTTAGGCCATGTGATATCTGGAGAAGGGGTAACTGTAGATTCTTCTAAGATAAAGGTAGTGCAAGATTGGGAACAACCTAAGAATGCTTTTGAGATCCGGAGTTTCTTGGGGTTAGCGGGGTATTACCATCATTTTGTGAAGGATTTCTCTAGATTAGCCTCACCGCTGACTAAACTAACGAGGAAGGAAATTAAGTTTGTATGGAGTGAGACTTGCAAGAAATCGTTTCAAAAACTTAAGGTTAGACTTACCACTGCTCCAGTGTTGATTATTTCAGAGAGGGGTTTGGGCTATTCAATGTATTGTGATACGTCTTAGGAAGGTTTAGGTTGTGTCTTGATGGAAAAGGGGAAGGTAGTAGCATATAGCTCATGGCAATTGAAAACACATGAGAGAAACTATCCTATTGATGACTTAGAGGTAGCATCAATGATCTTTACGTTGAAGATTTGGAGACATTACATGTATGGTGAGAGGTTTGAGGTATTCTCCGATCACAAGAGTTTGAAGTATCTGTTTTCACAAAAAGATTTAAATCTGAAGCAGAGAATGTGGATGGAGTTTATGGGAGATTATGACTATGAGTTGCACCATCATCCGACGCAGGCCAATGTAGTGGCAGATGCCTTGAGTAGGAAATCCATTAGCAGTGTGGCTAGTACTGCCATTCGGGAATGGGAGCTATTGGGCACTATTGGCAAGTTTGACTTGCATCTTAGCGAGTCTATTGAGTTGTAGCTTTGTTTACTATGGTTGCACAACCTACACTTGTGAGCTGAGTTATGGAAGCACAGCGGGGTGATCATAAGGTAGAATTCATCCGGGAGAAGATATCTAGAGGGGAGGTAGAGAAGGGCTTGAACTTGTATTCTGACTCTAGTATTAGATATCTTGACTGTCTTTTTGTGCTGGAGTCTTATAGAGAGGAGGTACTCCGAGAGTTTCACCATTCACACCTTTGAGTACACTGAGGAGGCACAAAGATGTACCATGGCCTTAGTCACCAGTTTTGGTGGAGGGAAATGAAGAGAGATGTAGCCTTGTTTGTATCAAGGTGCCTTACTTGTCAACAATTGAAAGCCAAACATCAGAGGCTTGCAGGTTTGTTACAACCCTTACCTATAGCCGAGTGGAAGTGGAAACATGTCACGATGGATTTTGTGGTGGGTCTTTTGAGGACTCAACAGGGTAATGATGTCGTGTAGGTGATAGTCGACTGGTTAATTAAGTCAGCACACTTTGTACATATGCGCACGAGTGACTCGATAGATTACCTTGCCGACCTGTATGTTAGGGACATAGTTCGACTTCATGGGGTCCCTGTGAGTATTGTTTCAAATAGAGATCTGCGTTTCATGGCTCAGTTGTGGTAGAGCCTACAAAATGCCTTGGGCACTAGATTGACATTTAGTATGGGCTATCATCCTCAAGTTGAGGGGTAGTCAGAGCGTACCATTCAGATCTTAGAGGATATGTTTCGGAGTTGTGTTCTTGACTTTAAGGGGTCGTGGGAGAGACACTTGCCCTTAATGGAGTTTGCATATAACAATAGTTTTTAGGCGAGTATTGGTATGACACCATTTGAGGCCTTGTATGTCCGACCATGTAGATCTCCTATGTGTTGGGGCGAGGTGGTTGATGCACCTATGTTAGGTCCTAAGTTAGTCTGGGAAACAATGGAGAAGGTTGCACTTATCCGTAAGAGGTTGGTTTTGACTCAGAGTCGTTAGAAGAGTTATGTCGACCGTAGGAGGAGACTGTTATCATTTGAGGTATGAGATCACGTCTTCTTGAAAATATCACCTAGATGGGGCTTGATGAGGTTTGGAAAGAATGGAAAGTTGTCTCCTAGATTTATTGGGCCTTTTGAAATCTTAGAGCATATTGAGAAGGTAGCTTATAGTTTAGCCTTGCCGCCACAGTTTTCCTGGGTTCATGACGTGTTTCATATCTGTATGCTTTAGAAGTATGGGTCGGATCCGTCATATGTATTGGATTGGACTGAGTTAGAGGAAAATGAGGATGCCTCATACGAGGAGAGACCGGTTAGAGTCCTACGTACACGGGACCAAGTCTTGCGAAGCAAGACAATTCCATTGGTAAAGGTGTTGTAGAGACACCATGGTGTTGAGGAGGCGACTTGGGAGCGTGAGGCGGAAGTCCATGAGAAGTATTCGGACCCTTTTGTTAATGTTTGAAACTTGTAATGAAAATCTTGTTACGTTGATCAAATGTAAACATTGTGTATGTTTTGAAAAAGCGAATTGTATATTCAGTATTGAGAACCTTGTTTATCATTGCTATGAGAATGAATGATCGGTGGATGGGTCATGGTTATGAGTTGTTGAAATTGATTTAACTACAGTGGTTATTTTGTTAATTTTAAACTTTTGGGGACGAAATTCCTTAAGGGGAAAGGTTATAATGATTCTAGTTTAAACCCAACCCGTTCATTGTTTTGGATCTGGGATTTCTTGTCTTGATGGTTGTTCATGTTTTCTTCCATCTTATTCCTTGTTGAGATTGGTTATTGGAGTGTCTTGGTTGGGTTTCAAACAAGTTGGGAGTTAGTTTTTCAAAACTATTGCTGTTTAGATTTTGGCTTGTTCACTTGAGCGAACTTTCTTACGCTCAAGTAAACTTTGAGAACTTCCAGTACTTTTACAGGTTTACAAAACTACTAGGAGTATGGCATTCTTCGCTAGAGCGGTGTTTCTTGTTCTCGAGTAGTGTTGGCTCGAGCGGTCTCTCTTTTTGTGTCTGGTCGCCCGAGCAATGTTTTGGTCGCTCGAGTGATCTACACATATAGCAGTCCATAAAAGTCACTTTTCGAGTCACTTTTTCATTTCTCTCTCTTTCTTTCTCTCTTTTTCTCTCTAAACATTTCAAAACCCTAAATCTAGACCTTCTCTCTTTGAAACTCACCTTTAACCTCCATATACTCTCAATTTATTGATCTCTATACCCCAGTCCCTTTGTTAAAAAGGTAGAGCTCACCTATAGCTTCATTCTAATCGGAGCAAAGTTAGTTTTTGGCTTCGTCGAGGTTTCTCCACTCTCTCTCTCGTCATTTAGCTTTAAGGTAGAGATTTTTCCACACTTTAATATGATTTATAAGTTAATTATTTGTATTTTTAAAGAATTCTTGATATTGGGGATTTTTGAACAAATCTAGGATTTTGGTTTGAAATCAAAAGAGGAGTTTTCAAATGGGGTTCTTAAAAAGGGTTGGGGAATTATAAATGTGGTTGAGTTGTGGCAAAATGATATATTTCTTTCCTTGGAATTGATTTATAAAGAAAAGGGGATTTTTCCCTAAAATGTGAATATTTGATTTTGTAAAAAAGAAATGGAAATGATGTGGATTTTATGGAATTAGAATGATGATGATGATAATAAAGTTCGATATGCATTATCACTGATATCTTGAGATTTTGGAAAGTATATTGTTATTGGAAATTATCTATCTGTTTAGAGATATGTGTGTTGGGCTATCGGTGGAGGATAGCTATGATTGTTGTAGAGATTACATGAGAATTAGGTGAATTGAAACTAAATTTACATCCATTTGCATCGAGCATTGTAACATATTTAACACATTGAAAATGTTTATTGTTTTGTGAAAAGAGAATGAATACCTTGGTGAATCTAGATAAGAGTGTAATTGTGGTATTATGTTGGCCTGTCTATCCTTAGTAAAAGTCCAGAAACCTGCGCAAATAGGTGTCAAGCGTTTCGGTTAATACCGGTGAAAATGACAATTGTTAGTGCTTGTAGCCTACTTGCAGACACCTCCTAGAGATTCCTAGTGTTGTATCCACTACCCTGCTTTCTATTGTAAATGAAATGATTTCATGAATTATGATATATACCTGGCATTGCATGGTTTTTGGAAAGAGATATAAATGTTTTGGCATGAGCATTGCATATGCATTCATCTTATAACTTTGTTAAGATTCATACACTGTGATAGAGTTTCTCTACTGGGCTTTGGCTCACCCTATGTGGAAAATCATTTTCAGATGCTGATGATGTGTTTCTGTCAAAGCCGTAGCTTGGGAAGACTTGGAGCCAAGAGCGTCTTTTGTTATTGTTGTAATTATTTTTGTACAAGCCAAGGGCTTTATTTGTAATGAGTTTCAAACTCATTTTTGTTGTAACCAAGCATCGAGTTGGAAAGTTGTAGCTATTAAGGTATTCATTTATCTGTTTAACTGTTATTTCATATTTTTTTCTTATAACACACGCTATGGAGTTAGGGTTCGGGCAACTAGATCATAGGGATGTAAAGATATCATATTCTAAAATGTATTAATAATTGGTAAATATTGTGAGACGGTTTTATTGTTATATTTTGGAGGCATTACAAATAATACATATCCAACTCCACCATCATCATCAACATAAACCTTGTTCCAATTTCACAATATCCAACATTATTTTCCATATCCCTTCTTTCAATTTCAAATATCCGAAGTTAGGGCAAATCCCCTTTTTCTTTAAAAATCAATTCTGAGAAAAGATTTCCACTATTTCAACACAACTCATCCACAACCATATTCTTACAACCATTTTCAAGAATCAATTTGGAAAACCCCTATTTTGATTTCAAACCAAACCCTAGGTTTTATCAAAAATTCCTAAATACATGACCTATTTTCAAGAAGCAAATAACTAAGCAAAAAATCATATAAAGAGTCAAAGAAATCCATACTTCAAAGTAAATGACCCGAAGAGACAATGGGTAGAACTCGATGAAGTCAAAAACACCAACTTCTCCGATTAAGACAAAGCTCTCGACGTGCTCTATCTTTTACTCCAAATGACGAGGGTTAGGAAATCAACGGACGGAAAATATTTAGGGCTAAACATCAAGAACCAGAGAGAGAGAGAGAGTAGATTTAGGGTTTTAGAATGTTTAGAGAGAGAGAGAGAGAGAGAAAGAGAAATGAAAAAGTGATCCAAAAAGGTTGTCTCCCAGACTGATATATACACAAAGACCGCTCGAGCGACCAAAACACCACTCGGCGAAAGGTATTACGAAGTGACACCGCTTGAGCAACCAAAACCACCGCTCGAGTGCATAATGACCCCCTCATAGTAGTTCAAACCTGTAAAAGTTTGCTCGAGTGCAAGAAGCGTCACTCAAGCACAGATATCAAACTCTCAGTAGTTTTATAGATTGTAAAAGACCACTCGAGAGCAGGAAGCATCGCTCGAGCGAACAGTTAAAAAGCTGGGCAACAACTCATTGAAAAACTAACTTCCCAACCTGTTTCAAATATAACCAAAACTCTTAATTGTGACACTTCATACTTCTTGGATTAATGGGATTGTTCTAAACAGTTTTATTATTATACTTAAAGCCTCTTAGATTCATTTTGGAATATTGATTGGGGTGGTATCATGTTTGGGAAGTAGGATTGAACCAAAAACTTTGATTTAGATAATTGTCCAATGAGTAGTCATCACTCTTTTGCCCTTTTCTTTTTCCACACTTTGAATTTGGATATGAGGCTAGAACCATTGGAAATCTTATTGTCGAGGTTTCGATTTGGACACAAGAACGACCTAAAACGAAGTCCGAACAAGGGAGTTATGCCTGTTTGAATTTCGAGTATCTATGCTGGAAGTAAGTATGCTCAAGCGCAGGAAGTTGCACTCGAGCAGTCTACGAGAATTTCAGAGATACTGGGAGCTTTTTTTCTACGCTCAAGCCTAGCTTTCTTCGCTTGAGCTAACTAGTCGATATCAGTCATTTTAAAGTGACTTTTTGGCCTAAAAACTTTGTTTTTTCTTCATCTCTTCTCCCCTTCTCCTCCATTCCTGAGACCCTAGCCCTAAAAACCTTGATGAAGAACAAGTGAAAATGAGCATTTTTAACTGATTGGATCTTGGTTTTATGAAGGATCCTCCTAGAAGTCTTGCTCTCTTTCTCTTTTCTTGAGGTAGGATTACTTTTAGCTTTGTATCTCTTTATTTTGAGGATGATTATTTGGTGTTATTGTGACATTGGTTCTATTGGGTAAACTACCAATAAGTCCTAATAGTTGGACTTAATTCCCATCAAGTTCTATTGAAAATTAGTCTTGGTAAAATTGTCACTAAAAATAATTTTTTGGTGACAATTTTTTTATGTGTCACTAAAAATTGACAACTAATGACTTTTTTTTTATCATGATTTTTATAAAAATTGACAACTAATGGCTATGGATTATGGAGATTTTAGTTTGAAGATAGCATTTTACATGGTTTACGGGAAAAAGCTCCAAATTTATGAAAACCCTAGTTGTCAAATTTGGAGAAAAGATGAAATTAATTTCAAATCTTTAAATTGATGAATGGATTATGATATTTTGAATATTGCTTGAGATTTATGAATTTGAAAGCCTTTGATATTTTCCTTAGAATTGACTTTCAATTCTTTAGATTTATGATTGACTTGTGAGATTGAGATATATTTTGATATAAGACTCTTGAAATTGAAATCTTTTGAGAATTTCCTTTGAAATATGAAGATTATGTCTCCATAATTGTTCAACTATTTGAATGGGGAAATTTACCTATGTTCTCATTGATGTATAAATGCTTGGAATTTGTGGAAACATTGGAAAGGTTGTTTTAAGGGGGTAGTAAATAGCATGTGAGTTCAGGTAGAGAGTCGGTTTTGAAAAGGATTGTGTGTGTTGTTGGTCCCCATACAGGGAGTTAAAGGTGCCCAATTGCCTTGCCTAGGCTTATCGCTAGATGAATATAGGAAAAATTTTTTGGGTGTCCAATGGTCCTGTTATATTGTAGTCGGCAAAAGTGAAAAAACGGATGATTTTGGATGCCCACGTCTTGCTGTATAATAATCGATAACTGTTGGGGTATTTTGGATATAAAACTATAAATATGTATGTATGTACTGGGGCTCTCTTTAGGGACTTTATGATTCATTTACCCCCGATTTTGAAATGTGATTTCTCATGGAAATGATAATATTTGATTTTGGATGCTTAAATATTTATCATGTGTTTTAAAAAGGAAAATGTTTTGGTTGTGATAATGCCATATGGATTTTCAGACAATTAGATTCTTTGTTAAAAGTATTTTTACTGGGCATCTAGCTCATTCTTATCTAACATTTCAGGAATTATTGGTATGATTCCACCCAAATGGCGAGGTGGTGAAATTTTTTCGAATGGAGCATATGGGCTCATTGATTGTTAATTGTTGAAGCTTGTGTATTGGGACCATGCCTCCATTTTGTTGTACCAAGGCTATGCCTTGCTTTTTGTACGCCATTAAGGCATTATTATTTGTATTTTTTGTTTCTTGGATTATGTAAATGTTATTATTACAAGGAGAAAATTGTGAAAATTCTTATATTTGATATGTAGATCAATGGAAAAGAGGATTTTTGAGATTATTGTTGTTATTGGTTTGGAAAGATATCAGATTAATCAGATTAGAAGTGATTAATCTGGGCTTGATTCTTAGCCCTGAGAATGCCCACAGACTCCCTGAATGCCCCTGCTATCTCGCGGGCTAAGGCACCCATAGCCTGCTGACCCGCTGGTTCGGCCACATTGGCCTGACCAATACCCTCTTGCTGCTCCGGAATCTCATCCGATATGGGCATCTCCTGCCGACCACGCCTACCACGTCCTCGGCCTCGTCCTGACATCCTAATAAAGGTAACAAAGACAATTACTACGTTTGCACATTAATAAATGTGCCGAAGCTATAACACTCGCGTCCTAATGCATTGGACAACAATAATTCACTCCACGTAAGCACATAATCACATAAGCACCTACGAATTTCATTCCTGGATAATGACAGTCCCGAGGCGTTGCTAGAGTTCCAGTTGGAAATAGCATTGATCAAGTGCTTTTCCAACATGACTCATAGAAACTCAAGGATCCAATCAACATCCTAAAAATTAAATCCCATACTCAAATAGTCATATAAGCATGTTATCAAATAAACACATACTATCGTACATAAGTCTCTAACAAGCGAGACAAACCCATTGTGATACTAATCACTTCCCACGTACCCAAAGTATTTGAACCTGGTACGCTCTGATACCAAGTTGTCACGCCCTCAAAATAAACCCATAATATACATAATATTAACATGCCTTGATATAAGAAAACCAAACATTATTCCATTCATCAGAGTATTCTTATTAAAAGACATTACATGTAACATCGAAAGTAAATGCCTTACGGGCTTACATCTTTCCAAGCCAACACTTGGACACAAAATGTAAGTACTAACTCAACTACAAATTAAGCCATCGGCTTGAGTTTACATGTAATATCAAATAACAAATAACTAAAAACAAGTCTTCAAATCCAAATCCTTGCAAGCTAAGTCCTTGGAGGTAGCATATCACCTGGACCTGAAAATGATGTTCCCGTATAGGGTGAGCCACAGCCCAGCAGAAATATACTAAACCAAATATAGAAATTGACTAAAGCAATAGCATTTGATAGATGGTTAACACTTAAAATCAACTATTACACAATTCAGTTTCATGACAATAATGTCCATGACATGTTTCACATTCTGTTATTATTCAACTTTTCATTTATACAGACATGGCTCAGAACTTGGCCAAACTACAAAGTGAGACTACATCTCACATTTACATTACTTCCAATATCAACAATTAAATGAGACTAAGGCTCATACTAAAACACTTCCATAAATCAATAAGTACACATAATTGCTGTACTAATGGAGTCTATCCCCTTTCTTCTCCTAAATCGGTTTGAGAGTCCATCCCCTATCTTCCCTCAAACCATAGAGTACATCCCCTATCTCCTCCCAAACAATATGCATATACAATGTATTTAACACTTGTCATATACACTATTCAATCAATACACGTATTTGCTGTATTAATTCAACTATCATATTCAATGACTCATTCAATGTGATTAGTTTCAGTTTTCCCTAATCAACATGCAATGTCTACAACAATCACGACTATCCTCCACCGATAGCCCAAAACAGTTATTTCTAAACAGGAAATAAATGTACTAACACATATAAACTCAACATTTTTATAGGTGAGTGATTAAATTATCCAACTACACCATTTAATCTCATAATACCCCAGTTTCATGAATTAAACTTAATTCTACAATTTTCCCAAAATATAATACAAACCCTAGTTTTTCCCAACATTACCAAAACGATACCAACATATCAAAATAACCAAAACTTAGGACAAAACCTATAAGATGGAGTCGGGTATCCCTACCTCGAAGTGAAGGACTCGAATGGAGAAGATGACGAAAGTCCAAAGTGCTCCAAACCGCCAAACTCTCAGATTAAAACGAAGCCCTCAACCCACTCTATCTTTTTAATAAAGAACCTAGGGTAGAAACACCCTAAAAATAGATGAAACCTAAGGGAGAAGGTGAGTGGAGGGGGAGAAAACACGAACCTAGGGTTTTGAAATCAAAAAGAGGATGAAAAAGTGTATTTAAAACCGCTGCTGCGTATTTATATAAATCAGGCTCGCTCGAGCGAAGGATTAGTCACTCGAGCGACCAGACACAAGAAATCTAGCTTGAGCGAAGAAAGTCTCTCTCGAGCCAAAAACTCGAAGCTTCAGGTCTGCAATCCAAAAGCTAGCTCGAGCGAAGAACTCGAAAACATACACCTAGCTCGCTCGAGCGAAAGAAATCTCGCTCGAGCCAAGAAACACAGCTCTCAGGTTTTAAGCCCAGACGTAGTAGCTCGCTCGAGCGAATAAATCCTAGCTCGAGCAAAGGACCAAAACAAAGAACTCACTCGAGCGACAAACTTCTCGCTCGAGCGAAGGGCCAAAATACTGGGCAGCAACCCTTTGCTCCCAAACACTCCCGACCTGTAACAAACCTGCCCAAAACATCCTATAACTCAAACAACAAGTATTGAAGGATGACAACAACAAATATATAACAACAGGATCTACGAAACGTAAGTCCGGATACAACAACCAAATGGGAAAAGACCGGGGTCGCTATATTCGGCCTAGCCGAGATGATCTCGGCGTCATGACCAGGACACGTGGCACCTCGGCTGGCACTTCTGTGACACCTCAGCCACGTGTTGTCATTCAAAAATTATGTCCCCATAATTGCCCCCTAGGTTCTATTACCTCGGCATCCTAAGGTGATGGAACCTATATCATTCCTTCCTTTAATCATGGCCCCGATTTAATTTCAACTTGTAAATTTTTAAAATTTCAACAAGTGTTAAACATGACTTCAGTTTAACTTCAACTTGTAAATTTTTAAAATTTCAACAAGTGTTAAACATGTCGTCGGTTTAACTTCAACTTGTAAAGTTTTAAAATTTCAACAAGTCTTAAACATGACCTCAGTTTAACTTCAACTTGTCATGACCTCGGTTTAACATCAACTTGTCATGACCTCGGTTTAACTTCAACTTGTAAATTTTTAAAATTTCAACAAGTGTTAAACATATCCTCGGTTTAACTTCAACTTGAAAATTTTTCATAAATTTCAATAAGTATTAAACATGACCTCGGTTTAACTTCAACTTGTAAATTTTTAAAATTTCAACAAGTGTTAAACCAACCTTAGCTTGTAAATTCCAACTCCCAAGCATCACCAACCCTCTTTGGTGCACTACTTCCAATGTCATTGTGAGTTCTTTTGGACCTCTCTCCATTGGTCGTGTCGAAACAGAGTTCTTTCCCCTGAACATCCCGATGTTCTTTGGTGCAGGTTTCTTTGGTTCGACGTGTCTTCTAGGATTCTCCCCTCCTTGATTCTCCATGCCCGACCTCCCGTGAAGGCTGGTGAGAATGACCCTTTGCCCTGTCATGCTGAGGGACTACAGGAACTGTGTTCTGCCCTCCTTTCTGAGCATCTTTCTTGGCCGTTGGAATCGGCGTATCTTGTAAAGGGAACAGTGACTGCATGATGTTGTTCTGCATCATGAAATTGATGACCATTTGCAGGTCCGCCAATTTTTTCGCCATTCCCTTCATCTCGTCGTCTCTCCGCAGGTATCTATCTTTCCATACTTGGAGGTCGTCCTCGTTATAATATCCGCTCTGGTCCAATTTCTTCGGTATGTCACCCTCCTGGCCAATATCCTTTCCTCCATGATTCTTATCATGAGTCTCTTCATTGCAGTTGTTTTCTTCGACATCAAGGTTAATATGTTTCCCACTCTTAGTAGGGGTGTCGTCCCTAACCTTCTCTTTCTGTCCGTCATTGGCCATCTATTCTCCTTTCTTTCCCACAGACGGCGCCAAATTATGTGTGTTAATTTCCGACCACACTACCAATCAAGCACTTAGCTGGAGAACACTAACAGAGTAGATTAAGCCCGAACGACCTGTCACAAAAAGAAAAGATTTTGGCAGTGGTTCGTCCACCCGGGGGCACTCCGACGATTAAGTCAGTTATCTCTCAAAGATAGCAAAAGTGCTTAACTCACTATTCAGAGCATAAAAAGCATACCTTAGACCCATGAGGGTGTCTCTCTTTTATAGTCAACACAAACCTAGTCCCAATAGAAGCCTAGTTTCAATAGATTTAGGATTACTGTTAATCTTGGACTTCCAGTAGGATTGGGATAAACTCTCTAAGAGTCTTATCACCCAAACTGAAGTCATCTCTCATTCTAGGACTCTTGTCCCTTATCCGCTTATCCCGGATTTCGGTATCTTCGCTGATAACCTCAGCCTAGCCGAGATGATCTCGGCGTCATGACCAGGACACATGGCACGTCGGCTGCCACTTCGGTGACACCTCGGCCACGTGTTGTCATTCAAAAACTATGTTCCCACACTTTTATTGGTAGGATACATCATTTTGGGATCACGTAAGAATGCAATTATGAGATTGGGGTGGAACCTTAGTTTATCGATTTTGTAAGTTCATGAGAAGCAATTGTGATCTTATGATGGTAAAGGTTTTTTTTTTATTATTATTGTATGGTGAACGGTTTGTGGTTATGAAAAGTTGAAATTACCTTATAGACTCACATGAAATTTTGGAAAATAGGCCAGAAGGGAGGTCTTGGAAGTGGAGTGAGGCAAGGATTAAACCTTATGGTAATGTACATTGATTGAGACTTTGAGGACGATTAGAGTGACCTAAGGGTAAGCGTTTTGGACTGTTAATACCGGAATATATGAACTAGTTTTAAAACTTTCTCAACTAGGTGAAGTTAGTTATATCTAACTAGGTTGGCCGAGTAGCATAAGGAAGAGGCTATGTGATGGGTGTCTTAAGGGGTTGGTTTCTATGCATACCAGGACGGAGCTGGTACAACTATGTTCTTGACATACCAAATTATAGTACCCTTGAGTTTAGCCCAGACATTCAATTTAGAATTATTGATAATTGTTAAATTATGACTTTTTCGGATTATGAATCCAAGTCATATAAGAGTTATATATATATATATATAAGTTATAAAGGGGAAGGGTGTAAATTGTGGCGATACGGGTTATATGGTTAGAGCTGAGGTTGACATATTGTGTCTGATAGACTCCGATATTATTTAAATTACATTGAGTTGTTGTCAATAGTAATGTCAATTATCTAGTGGTGTCACCCTAAATTTGTCTTACTGTTAAAAGTGAAAAAATTTTGTGTAGTAAGGAATGTGTTTCTTAGAGAGTTTGTTTTATTCAGAATTTTGTTGTAAATCAGAAGTGAACGAATTAAGTAAAGAATTTTAGAATAGATTGGGATAAGATTAAATTTAATTGGGATTGCACTATTTGGTGAAATTACTAGTAATGAATATGATGGTTTGTGAGTAGACATTTTGGATTGTGTAGTCATGTTTTGAATGTTTTCGGGTTTGCCGGAGTCAATTCTCTTAGAGTTGGTTGTTGATGCACACAAGTGTAATATACAATTGTTTAGGGGTATGATGTGATTAGTATCTCGGGGAATTATATTAGCAAACAAATGACTTTAGAGAAATTCTTGAAAATGATCTTGTGGGAATGCTGTGATTTTATACGGACTATGATTAGGTGCTTATAGATAGTTGATATGATTGTGATTTGAGTATTTTCAAGGAAATTTGTGCTTGGTCTACTGCTAGTGATTGGTGTTAATTCTTAGAGTTACTCTTACTTAAGGGTTAGAAATTGTGAATATGAGAAGTATACGTGAGCATTTTGGGTTAAGTTTAAGGTGTGTGGTGACGGTGTTCTTCATGTAATTGAAGTGGAGGTTATTTTGTGTCCATTGTCCTTCAGTTATAAAATTGTTTTGTATCCTCGGAGTAAGAGTTGTAAACCACTTATATTGATACTTCGTTTTGTTATAAGGATGGTGAGAATTTATGTTGTTGATAGGCTGATCTAATATTATTATTGGGTTTAATTTGGGTGCATTTGATCTTAGGTGGTAAGTGGTTTTCTTAATTAAAGGGTATTTAGTTTTGCCTAATAGAGGGTGATTCCTTATTTCAATTTTATTCCATGATGTTTTGTGATGGTATCATCTTATATGAAGTTATTTGGCAGAGACTTCGTCAAGAAAATCAATTTGGTGCGAAGTACCCTTGTTTGTGGTCGGAGATTGTTTTGGAATGATCATTGTTGATAGAGAGAATCTCTTCGAATGAATAAGTGACAGTATAATCTGTGGTAGTGTCTTTAGAATTTGAGTACTGGTGAACTGACCAGAGACTTTGGATGAGATTTCAAAGTAAGTATAACTATCGACATTTGTTGGTGTAACCGGATGTCTTGAGTTGTGTAGGCTTTTGTGGTGGGTTTAAGATGGTAGTTGGTGTTGTGTCTTATGATTTTGTTAGAATTTTGTAACAAAAGCATAGTACTATTTTGGTGAGAGAGGTATCTTGAAGTTCGCTAGGAGAGATTTTATTGTAGTCGGTGACTAATTTACTGACGGTATTACAATTTGTCATTGAGTAAGTTTGCATTATAGAAGGTTTTGAATTCAGATTTGATCTCGTCAGGCATCATAATATGGGTGTGGTGTGGGGCTGTGTTTCAGCTTTGGGGTTAATATTGTGGCATTGACTTTAGGGAGTGTGGTGTGTTGTTCAATTATAGGTTGATGATTTTTCCTTACGTGGTGTTGGTGATTGTTGTGGCTGATGATTTTTCCTTACATGGTGTTGGTGATTGTTGTGGCATCAGGAGAGGTTGACCAAGAATCACCTCAAAACTTGTCTTAAGTCTAGAAATGAGGTAGGTGAATGGGACTTAATTGTTTGCCGAGCGTGTGTGTCACTCAGGGGAGTGACTAGTTGTGTAAATTGCTTGGTAATTGTTTTTAGTTGATTGTGTGTGATCCTCCAAAATGGGGTTAATTGTGACAATTGTGATGCAAACATAAGATAAATAATGACTAGTTGGTGGATTATTGTAGTAGTCGTGAATGAGATGTGACTTACCAAACTTGTGATGTTTAGTTTGTCCATGTTGTTATGTGTGGTTATCTCTTGAATAACTATAAAGGGATTGTGGCATCACTATAGTGATAGGATCATTGGTGGGGTGAAGTTTGAGAGTCACCAGTTGGAAAATGTTTGAGAAAAGAGATGAGAACGGAGTTCTCTCATTGAGCGTGACCTTATTTTTACTAAAATTGGAAATGTATCGTTATGGATAGACCAGTTAGTAAACGAGAAATAATTATGAATGAGGTATATTGAATGTTATGATGTGTATGATTCTTAACAATTTCAAAATAAAAAAATGAATATATCTTTTCTTAAAACCCACTACTTTTACAAATTATTTCTATATATCTAAAACATTTTCATATAAACTCTTCTACCAAGAATGATCTCTTTTAAAATTCAAAAGCCAGAAAATATATTTTCAGATGTTCTTTTTTTGGTTCTTAAGTATTTTAAAATCGCAAGTGAGTAATGTGAAGGCATGGAATACTAGTTGTGTTGCAAGCACGAAATTTGTGGTGCTTGGTTTCATTGAGTTACGTTTTGTTGAAGGCCATGATTGGTGGATCTCTTTTAAAATTCAAAGGCCAGAAAATATATTTACGTTTTTTTTTTTTTTTTTTACTTTTGTTTCGTTGGATCGATGGGTTCTTGTGGCTCATAGAGGTAATTCTTGTGAATGGGTTGAAAAGGAGGTTCACCACTTTGGAATTATTGTCATAACATTTGGGTGCTATCAGAATATCAGTGTGGGACCGAAATATGAAAGTTTCCTTTAGATTTCAAATTAGATTTTGGTGTGGCAATTATAAATCAATCGAGAATTGTTTCTTGTACAACTCGTGAAATTAGTTGCATTGGGAGACCCTTCTAGAAACTTGTGATTGAGTAAAGATTGTTCATAATTAGTTGGAGTAAGTGTTAACTCCAATATCCGTTCCATTTTGGTTGTTCAAAATTATGATTTTTGAACTGTCTAATTTCGAGGGCAAAATTTCCTAAGGTGGGGAGATTGTGACACTTCATACTTCTTGGATTAATGGGATTGCTCTGAACACCTTTATTATTATACTTGGAGCCTCTTAGATTCATTTTGGAATATTGATTGGGGTGGTATCATGTTTGGGAAGTATGATTGAACCAAAAACTTTGATTCGGATAATTGTCCTATGAGAAGTCATCACTCTTTTGCCTTTTTCTTTTTCTACACTTTGAATTTGAATGTAAGGCTAGAGCCATATGGAAAGCTTATTTCCAGGGCTTCGATTTGGATACAAAAATGACCTAAAACAGAGTCCAGACGAGGGATACGCTTGAGCGCAGGAAGTTGCGCTCGAGCGGTTTGAGCGAACGTGAACTGGTCGATATCAGTCATTTTAAAGTGACTTTTTGGCCCAAAACCTTAATTTTCCCCCCCTCTCTTCTCCCCCTCTCCTCCATACTCGAAACCATAGCCCTAGAAACCTTGATTTCATCCATTTTTTACCCAGAATCCAAGATGAAGAACAAGTGAAGATAAGCATTTTTAACCGATTGGATCTTGGTTTTGTGAAGGATCCTCTTAGAAGTCTTGCTCTCTTGCTCTTTTCTTGAGGTAGGATTACTTTTAGCTTTGTATCTTTTTCTTTTGAGGATGATTATTTAGTGCTATTATGACATTGATGCTATAATTAAAAATTTGTGCTTACAAAATTGGTTTTGTTTCAAAAATAAAATTTCCTCTACTTTCTCTTGAGAGTTTATTAATGGCTATGGATTATGGAGATTTTAGTATGAAGATAGCATTTTACATGGTTTATGGGCAAAAGCCCCAAATTTATGAAAACCCTAGTTGTCAAATTTGAAGAAAAGATGAAATTAATTTCAAATCTTTAAATTGATGAATGGATTATGATATTTTGAATATGTATTGCTTTAGATTTATTGACTTGTGAGATTGAGATATATTTTGATATGAGACTCTTGAAATTGAAAGCTTTTGAGAATTTCCTTTGCAATATGAAGATTATGTCTCCATAATTGTTCAATTATTTGAATGGAGAAATTTACCTTTGTTCTCATGCATGTATAAATGCTTGAAATTTGTGGAAACATTAGAGATGTTGTTTTAAGGTGGTGGTAAATAGCATGTAAGTCCAGGTAGAGAGTCGGTTTTGAAAAGGGTTGTGTGTGTTGTTGGTACTCACACGGGGAGTTAAAGATGCCCAATTACCCTGTTTAGGCTTATCGCTGGACGAATGTGGGAAAATATTTTTGGGTGTCCACTAGTCCTGTCGTATTGTAGTCTACAAAAGTGAAAAAACGGATGATTTTGGGTGTCCATGTCCTGTCGTATAATAGTCGGTAAATGTAGGGGTATTTTGGATATAAAACTACAAATATGTATATATGTATTGGGGCTCTCTTTAGGGACTTCATGGCTCATTTACTCCCGATTTTGAAATGTGATTTCTCATGGAAATGATAATATTTGATTTTTGATGCTTAAACATTTATCATGTGTTTTAAAAAGGAAAATGTTTTGGTAGTGATAATGCCACATGGATTTTCAAATAATTAGATTCTTTGTTAAAAGTATTTCTACTGGGCATCTAACTCATTCCTATCTAACATTTCAGCAATTGTTGGTGTGATTCCGCCCAAGTGGCAAGGCAGTGAAGATTTTTGAACGGAACATGTGGGCTCATTGATTGTTAATTGTTGAAGCTTTGGGGCTAATGTGTATTGGGACCATGTGTCCATTTTCTTGTACCAAGGCTATGCCTTGCAGTTTGTACGACATTAAGGCATTATAATTTTTATTTTCTAGTTTCTTAGATTATGTAAATGTTATTATTACAAAGATAAGAACATGAAAATTGTAATATTTGATATGTAGATCAATAGAAAAGAGGACTTTTGAGATTATTGGTATTATTGGTTTGGAAAGATATCAGATTAATCAGATTAGGAGTGATGTTTTAGTTTAATAAATTTGGGGGCGTTACAATCCCAATAGCCAAACCGAACAAACAACAAGGAGGAAAACAACAACAAGAAGGAAATGAGGTAAATCACAGTTAAATACACAGTTTTACGGATCGAAAAGTAACAATGAGTCAGGTTTAAATCAGAATCATTATAATCTAGATGCACATCCTTTGATCATACAAGTGTCCTTCTTCCCAACGATGAGCCAAATTCTACTATAAACATTATTTATCTTGAAATTTTGTTATAGTGTTACTTATGGATCAAATCACTTTTATCAAAAGGTACAATTTATTTATTGATGAATTTGCTTCTATTGATTACAAATTTTTATTTTTAAAATATATTTTACTATATGTAGAATTTTGTAGGATTGAGTTAAAAAATATATGGAGCTCAAAAAGATAAATACGACTACATTCTTCAATGGGGGATGTAACAAGGTAATTTCAATTTGAAAGTGTTTTGATATATATATATAGATAGATTTTCTTTTACTAATACACTAACTAATTTATTTTCGTAAATAACTAGATTGTCATGCATGCTCCTCACAAGGGATACATACAAGTTGATACAAAAACTTTTTGGAAAGTGATGAGGCGGTCTATAGCGACCCCGGTCTTTTTCCCATTTGATTATTGTATCCGGACTTACGTTCCGTAGATTCTGCTGTCATATTTGTTGTTCTTTAATTCCTCATTTTGAGTTATAGGATGTGTTGGGCAGGTTTGTTTCAGGTTGGTTGGGTTCGGAAACCAAATCTTGCTGTCCAGTTTTTGAGTTGGTCGCTCGAGCGAGGGTTTGGTCGCTCGAGCGAGGGTTGAGTTTTGCCTCTAGTGGCTCGAGCCAGGGTTTCTTCGCTCGAGCGAGCGATTGCGTCTAGTATAGACCTGAGAGCAGAGTGTCTTCGCTCGAGCGAGCTTTTCTTCGCTCGAGCGAGCGAGGTGTATGTTGAAGTTCTTCGCCGAGCGAAGCTGTCGCTCGGCGTGCTTCGGGTTGCGCACTGAAGCATCGAGTTCTTGGCTCGAGCGAGCTTTTCTTCGCTCGAGCGAGTATTTCTTGTGTCTTGTCGCTCGAGCGACCATGTCTTCGCTCGAGCGAGCCTGTCCAGTTTAAATACGCAGCAACAGTTTTAAAACGTTTTTTTTTATAACTTTTGATCCAGAAACCCTAGTTACGACCATTCTCTCTCCAAACTCACCTTCTCTTCTAGGTTTGATCTAGTTAGGGTGTGTTTTTACCCTAGTTCCTTCACAAATAAGATAGAGGAGAGCGAGGGCTTTCATTTAATCTGAGCAATTGTTGGTTTGGAGCACTTTGAAGTTTGGGCATCGTCTTTATCTTCCTTCTTTTTGAGTTATTTCTTCGAGGTAGGGATTTCCTACTCCATTCATACGCTTTAATCCTAAGTGTTGGTATTTTGGTATGTGGGGGGGGTAGTTTGGTAATTTTGGAAGAAACCTTAGGGTTTTGGTTTAGAATAATTTGTATAATTAATTTAAAGGAATAATGTGGAATTTGGTTTAATCCATGGAATTGGGGATGTTAAAGTTACATTCATTGATGTATTTATTTATTGTTTAGAAATAACTGTTTTGGGCTATCGGTGGAGGATAGCCATTGATTGTTGTAGACCTTGCATGTGGCTTAGGTATAACCGGAATTAAGTCATTCATGTTGACTGCTGAATTAATACAGAACATTATTTGTCTTGATTATGTGTTGTATATGGCAATTGTGTGTTTCATTGCATATGCATGTTGTTTGGAGAAGATAGGGGATGAACTCCACGGTTTAGGGGAAGATAGGGGATGTACCTCTAAACCAGATTTATTGGGAGGAGATAGGGGATGAACTCCAGTAGCATCACTCTTATGTGTGCTTATTGATTAATAGACATATGTCTATTTATTGTTGATATGATACATCACTAAAATGTGTATCAGTTGGGAAGTATGGAAGTAAATTGATTATGATTGATACAATACCAACATGTGTATTTGTTATGATTAGGTCTAACTTGGATTGTTATTCCTGTTTAGGGTCAAATGAACCAAGCAGTGAGGAACTCGGCTCGCCTACTCGGCTCGGCTCGGCTCGTTTAGTAAACGAGCCGAGCTCGAGCTCGATTATTGGGCTCGTTTCGTTAACGAGCCGAGCTCGAGCTCGCCTGTGTTCGGCTCGATAGGCTCGGCTCGTTTATCTATAATTAAATTATATAATAAATATATTATTTATCTATTAAATAATATATAAATACATTATTTATATATTAAAAATATATAAATATATACATAAATAATAATATAAATGCATTTTTTATATATTAAATAATATAAATAATATTTTTTATTTAAAAATTTATATTTAAATAATATAAATAATATTAAAAAAAATTTATCGAGCCGAGCCGAGCTCGAGTTAAAAAAATTAACGAGCGAGGCAGGCTCGAGGCCGATCCTTATCGAGCCGAGCTCGAGCTCAATAAACGAGCTCGATAGCTTAACGAGCCGAGCTTGAGCCCAGCAAAGCTCGGCTCGGCTCGGCTCGTTTGCACCCCTATTCCTGTTGAATTGGAAGTAATGGTAATAAAAGATGAAATCCTGTTGAGTTATTTGGCCAGGTTCTGAGCCATAAGTGGAAAGTAAAATGCGCCATAGACAATGTGTCATAGGCAGTGTAGACATTCGTGTCATGAATATTGTAACTCGATTATAGTGTGTTAACCATGTATCAGATGCTAATACTTTAGTTAATTCTTATGCTTGGTTTAGTATTTCTCTATTGGGCTGTGGCTCACCCTTTATGGGAACTTTATTTTCAGGTTCAGGCGGTTCACTACCTCCAAGGACTTAGCTTGTGAGGATTTGGACTTGAAGATTTGTTTTATTTGTTTTAGTTGTTTTATTTAAATTATGTAAACATTCAAGCCTAGGGCTTTATTTGTTTCGAGTTAGAACTTATGAATTTGTGTCCAAGTGTTGGCTTGGCAAGATGTAAGCCCGTAGGGCATTTATTTTGATGTTTTATTTCATATTACTCTGATGATTCAAATAAGATAATGGTTTTCTTTTAATAATGCATGCTGTGTTTTATGTTTAATGGGTTTAATTTTGAGGGCGTGACACGGTCCTAGGAATTCTAAGAAAGATTAAGTTTGAAGATCACATTTATTTTGTGAAAAGCATACATATGCTATACGATCCATATTTTGTAAAGTTTCCTATTGACGTGAATCTTATTACTTACAATAGTTTTGTAAAGCCTTTTGTCTATGTGAAATTTATAAATAAGTTTAGATGTATGTTAGATAATATTCATTTGAATTATTGGCTTATGGTATGAGTTTGTTTTTGTAAATGTAACACTAGGTGATATAGTCTCTTTTTTTCTTTTCTTTTTTTGTTTTGTTTTTTTTCTTCATAATATGCTTTTAAATTAGGATGAAGAAAACTAATCATATTTTTATTTAGTTAAATTTGAATTTTTGCTTCCATATATATTTTTATAAGGAAGGCTGTTGCTTTTATATTAAGTTGATAATTTATTTTCATATATGATTGGATTGTGTACATATTAATCTATTTAAATAATTGTTCATTGCACAATTTTTATCTTTTTTTTTTTTTTTTTTTTTGTGGTATTGCAAGGCACGGCTAGTGTGCTTTATTTATTTATCATTTTTTTTCCCTATTGTGGAGCCATTGATTGGTGTGTTTAATTTGTTATTTTTTATTTTTTTAAAATTTTTTATTTTTTTTTGTATTGTAAAATATTGGTTGATGTGCTTAATTTGTTATTTTGCATTTTCTTTGTATTGTGGAGTACTGGCTAGCGTGCTTAATTTGTTGTTTATTTTTTTTTATTGCAGAGCACTAGTTGGCATATTTCATCTAATTTTTATTATATGTTTCTGTGTTATGAGACTTACATTTTGTTATTTGTTTAAAATCTTATATTTTTGTTGTGCTTCAATTTTACGTAGCATTTATGTGTTTACTTTTCACTATATCGTTTACTAATAAATTTTGAAAATCTATGTTTAAATTGATTTTTTTACCAAGTAGCATACAATTTATTTATTTTTCATTTATTTAATTTTCTGCATAGTAAACTGACCACCAAACCATAGAAATTGGTAGATTTGAACCATTAGATTAAAATTGATACAAAACTATAGCCTTGAGATCTCTTTTCTTTATTTCAACCAAAGCTCACTCTCTAACAAAATGTGAAATATATAAATTTATTTAGGTACTGTTGTTAGCCAGGGTAATAAAGTGCTTATTTTCTGTTACAAATTACAGGTGGATTAAAAAAAATATAAAAAAAACTACAATAATAAATATTTGGTGATCTAGTCTTTGTTTGCATTTGTACGAGTAAAAAAATAATTGTGTCATCACTATTTTCACGTTTTCTTGATAAATTGCAGCAATTTTCAACACAATCCCTCCACCACTACTAATCATGGACACCACAATTTTTTGTCATTTAAATTTCTAATTGACAAACTAAAATGCATCTATTTTTGCCTTTGGAATTTGAGTTCAAATACTATATCAATCACAATGATATTATTGAAACTTGCTTATTGTTAAAAATAAAAATTTCTAGCAAAACTTATTGTTAAATTCAATTGGACAGTTTTTATATGTTTATCATTAAGTTTGCAGTACAGACAAGGAGGGTCTAATTCTTTTTATTAAGTTACATCTCTCTAAATTTTATAATTTTGCGAAATATTCAGATTGAGTGGATCTAAAAAGTGAAAGCTATTGATTAAAATATTTAAAAAAGTTCACCAAAAATAATAAAATACAAATTGAAATTTAAAACTGTTTTTGGAAACTCCAAAACCAAATAAGTTTTGAATTTTAAATTTGTAAAAATTATTTTTAATATATACAGTCAAACAAAATTTTAAGTTTGACAAACTCTTTTAAAAAATCTAGTTATAAAATTCACCTCAATTTTTTATTTTGCAATAAATTGAATGAATTACATTTTAACCCATTAATTTTATATTCAATTACATTTTCATTCCAATAATATGGGCATACACTAGTTTATATATATAAGGGACAAGCTTGTCTCCAGTTCGCATTGTGGACTAGAGAATGTTGTTGGGTTTGTGGGATCAACCACGAGTCCTATTTCGATAATTCAAACCGTTCAACGTGTAGAATTCAAGTACTTTATCCCAAAAAATCACATTAATCAGATATCGATAACTACTTGATCGGATCAAATTTTTGTTAACAATTTATTTTCAAAATTATATTTATCGTTGACAGAAATCTGATCCGATCAAGTAATTATCGATATCTGATCAACGTAATTTTTTACAGAAATAAGATACTCGACGAGTTCTACACATTGAACGGTTCAAATTATCGAAACAAGACCCGTGATGGACTCCCACGAGCTCAACAACACGCTCCAATCTGATTTTCGGACTGGAGAGAAGCCTGGCCCTGTATATAAATACAAGGAGCAAACCATGTTGATAACTTATATATATTTTAATATGTAAATCACATTAAAGGATGAGATAATAGCCTATTATGAAAACTTAGCTAAAAGTTACTTTTTGATTTTTAACCTATTTTAGAACACATCACTTCTCTACTTTTTTTTATATCTTTTTTCAAAAAATATCAACAAAAAAAAAATCAAAAAATAAATTTTTAATCTACTACTCCAAACAAGTCAATATATGTTGGGGTGGTAATATTTAACAAGAATAGAATATAACATCAAGTAAGAGACTAATGGTTAATTTTAACCATCGTGAAGTGATGTAACTAATTTCATGACTGAAATGAGAGGTATTGTTAATTCTAATATTTAAGGAAGATAGAAAACATCTATTTCCAATTCCCTTCTAATCAAGTTGTATCAACCATGACTTTGGAGTAAGGGTAGGCATTGACCCAAAGGCCTGTTTCTTTCTATTCATTAATTTTTATTTCTTTACTTTTCTTAATTTAGGCCTGACTTAATCAACGTCTACCTCTACCTTGAAAGCGAAATTTAATTTTGCCATTTTTTTCAGTGATGTCACCACAAGAATTTTGTTACTAAAAATTTATTTATTTATTTATTTATTTTGGTAGTTAGCTGCATTATTTAAACAGATTCTTGATAAATTAATAAATTAAAAAACAGTTGCTGCCCTGTGGGAGTCTGGACAGTTTAGTTGTCAATAACATATAGTTTAATTGAAGTGGGAAAGTCAGATCAAATTCTTTATTTAAATGACAGGTCTATGACGTCATAAGATTAATCTTTGTTTAATATAAACGTTAACCAATAAGAAGAAGATGCTGACTGACAACTAAGAATGATCTTGTTTTGCGTAAACATTACCTGACACCTAAGAATGTTTGGTAAGAGCATCTCCAACGCTTCACTTCTTTTTTCATCAAATTTGAGTTCAAAAAATGCCTTTTCATCAAATCTAGGAAAAATTAGGCCGCATCAAATGTGCATGAAATTAAAGGTGACGGTTATCAGTGGTCAACCGGTTGCCGCCAAAAAAAATTTTTTTTTTTTTTTTTTTTTTTTTGAACTTTTTTTTGAACTTTTTGAACTTTATTGGTTGGGATGTAATTTCTCAAACCTCGTGGGGAAATCAGATTTTCACCAAACCTCGAGGTGTTTGTGAATTCATTTCTTAATATAAACGTTTACCAATAAGAAGAAGATGCTAACTGACAACTGATGAATGATCTTGTTTTGTGTAAACATTCAAATTTGATATCGTAAGAATGTTGGAGATGGTCTAATATTGTTTAATAAGCTTCTAGAACCTGAATTTCGATGTATAATTCAAAAATAAATGTTGTAAATTTAAATTTAATATGATTTGAATTATATACAGATTATAGTGTAAATTTAAATTTAATATCATGCGAGCCACCATTATAGTATATAAAGGTTTTAGGGATTAAATTATTTGGTCTCTAAAATCAAAATTTTGTTGTAAAAAAATATTAGGAGATCAATTTTTATGATCATGAGAGTCGTCACTAACATATTGGGTCAAAAAAGTCAAAAAAACAAACTTTTAATGACAATCATTTTAAAATGTCGCTAATAAATTTATTATTTTAGACGAAATTTAGAAGTATATTAATTAATCACTAAATATCTAATTTCATTGCAAAAAATATAAATTAATACTTTTGACAACTAAAAATTGTTTCATCAATGAGTGCTTTTTAACCATTATATATATTTTTTGTTTCTTTTTTTCTATCTACAAATACTTAAAGTGTGTAGACAAATATACAATAAAGTTGAAATATTTTTCCATGAATTTCTTTGTAATGATTTTGGTGTAATAATCTAACAAATTAAGTTTAAAATTGAAATAAAATAGCTTTGTTTTAGGGAGAGGGGTTAAAAAAATATATGCAGTGATTTGATGACATTTATTTAAATTTTAAACATAAGCTCTTGAATTATGTGTTTTACTAACCTATTTTGTTATGATAAAATACACAATAAGATCATTGTAGGTTTTCTATACTAAAAGTGAAAATGATCTATGACCTGCTCTTTACCTTCTCTAACTTGGAGCTTGCCATCGATTATGGATTTAGAGTTCGAGATTTTGGACGAATTTGGTGGTTGGAGAGAGACAAGTACGGTGATGTGGTGGGATTTGAACATTAATTTAGTGGTGATGGTTTGGTGGGAGTGGTACAAATGGGGTAGTAGTTCAATGGGAGTGGTAATGATAATTTTATATTTTTTTATTAATTAATTTAAAAATGACAAGAGTGCAATGCAATTTTTGAAAATTGAAGGAAAAGTTTGTATTAAACTCAAATCTTAGGGTTGTCTGCGTAATTTATCCTCTCTTGAAGGGTTAGGTTTCTCTCATATTCACATCTTAATATGAGAGAATTTGAGGGAATTGTAGATCCCACTACAAATCTCGTTTCGACGATCCAAACCGTTAACTTTTTAGGACTTGTTGAGTAAAATATTCATGTAAAAAATTAAAATGATCGAATATCACTAGTTATATGTTTGAATCAAATTTATATTACAAAAAATAGACGATTGTTTTTGCAATTATATTTTTCATCCATTTTTTTAAAAACAAATATGATTCAAACATACAATTACCGATATCTAATCATTTTGATTTTTTGCATCAATACTGTACTTAACGAGTCCAAAAAAGTAACGATTTAGATTATTAAAATTAATTCTAAAATGAGTTTACCAAACTCAAACATTCTCTTAAATTAAAATGCCAACGTAAGAGACTTAAAATCCCTCCTTGAATCTTAAATTTTATAGGATGAAAAAAAAAAAACAAAACAAAACAAAAAAAAAAATTCTAATTTGTTAAAGAAACTATTAATATTTCCTTTTCATTGGATTCCTTAATATATATAAATATATCATAAATAAAATTTGTAATTTAACCACAAACAATTTTAATTCATAATTAAGATTACCTTTGAGTTTTGACTCTTGAGCAACTATTTCTTTTAAATGGAGATTATTTTAAATTAAAAATTGATAATTAAAAGTAAAAATTAAAACTACCTTTAACCAACTTCTGAAAAATTAATTTTTTTTTTCTAACTTATTTAAATTACTTCTATTTAATAAATTATAAACAAACATTATACCAAATAATCTGTCACAAACTCTTATATTAAAATAGGTTATAATTTACTTCCATAGTCCCCGCCAAACACCGTCAATAATTGGAGCTTGTGTGAAATGCATGCCAAGACACCGAGTCAAGTCAATTTCGGCCCAACCTTTGAGGCCCACCTAGCTACCACTGGCCATCACTATTAGTTCCCTCCTTACGATTGTTTGGTTTTGAATTTTTAAAAAATTATTTTTGAATTTATATTTTTATATTTTTAGTAATGTTTTAATATTTTGATTAATTTTTAAAATATACTTAATTTAGATTTACTTAAAATATAAAATATTTATGAATAAATCCTTAAAAAAATTTCATAAATACAAAAAATATAAAAAGTAATACATTTTGTATTTTTTTATTTATTAGTATGCAGTAATTTTTTTAATTTTCTGCACAAATTATATATTTTTTAAATGTTTTTAAATTAAGTGGTTTTAAAGAGTAAAAAATAATTAAAATATTTTAAAAATTCACTAAAAATAAAAATAAAAATAAAATTGAAAACTCAAATATTATTTTAAAATTTTCAAAACCAAACAAATCAGCAAAACATTCATTTCATTGCCGACCAGTTCACACTTGACAACTCTTTGTGAGGATCATAATATCAAGGAGTTTTTTTTTTTTTTTTTTTTAAATATTCTAAAAAAAACAATTTAGAGAATTGACCAACTTTTCCAATTATTTAGAAAATTAACCTACTTCTTAAAATCGCATTTTGAAAATATAATTTTAAATTGAAATTGCATTTTTAACATGCAATTTCACCTTGAAATCGCATGTTGAAAATACAATTTATGATGACATTTTGAAATTGCATTTTCAACATATAATTTTAAGGTGAAATTGAATATTGAAAATGCAATTTCAATTTCAAAATCACATTTTCAAAATGCAATGTTAGAAAGTAGGTTAGTTTCTCAAATAGTTTAAAAAGTTGGTCAATTTTCTAAATTATTTTCTTTTTTTTAGAATATTAAAAAAATAAAAAAATAAAAAAAACAAAAAAAAAAAGACTCTAGTATCAAGTGGTAATCGTTACGGGGAAGCGGAGATGCTGTTGCGCACGTGTAACAGTCGTTGTTATGTGGCGAAATGGGCCTATTTCGAGGCTCATTCTGATAATTCGAACAGTTCACATTTTAGAATATATCAAATAGAACATACATGTAAAAAATTAAGTTAATCGGATATCGTTTACTTATTCATCCACTCACATTTGTATCTACAAAAATAAATAATAATTATAATTTAAAATATTAAAATGAATACAAATGTGCGTGGATGAATATGTAAACGATATCGGATTAATTTAATTTTTACATACATATTCTACTTAATATATTTTAAAATATAAACAGTTTGAATTATTAAAATGGACCCCGTAATGGGCCAATTTCTCCTCACAGCAGCTACTGCTGCACAGCCTGTGCAGCAACAGCATCCCCACTCCTGGTTATGTGGTATTCTAAATAAATTATCAACCCACCCGGAACTTGATGACCCCCGATGAACTAATCGGCAAGAAAAAAAAAGAAATTTTTTTTTTTTCTTCCAATCCCATAGTGCCACGTGGCACTGGGGGGGGGTGGTGGGGGTGATGAATCACTGGTTGTAGGAAGCATTTTTGATAAATTATATAGGGTAAAAAATTGGTGGCTAATCTTTGTTAAATAATTGTGAGATAGATAATGACACACTTAATAATAATAATTTATTATTAAATATCCAATTTTATCGCTAAAAGTATAACAATAACATTTTTAACAACTAGTAGTTATTGTGACCAAAGGAACGTGAGACAGAATGAATAAATGAAATTTTTTATAAAAAAAAATAAGTGAAAATATATTTTTATATTTATAAAATTTAATAAATTTTTTAAAACTATTACCATGTTTGTTTCCAATTTTTTGAAAAGATTTTTCAAAAAATTCTACTTTCTTATTTTTCATATATATATATATATATATATTTGTTTTTACTGAATTTTTTTCAATATTTTAAGCAAATTTTTTTTTAAAATTTTTAGACACACCGAACATAAATATACTTAAAAAGTATAATTTTCGTGAAATTGTTTTTATAAAAAATTCACTAAATGTCAAAAATACAAAAAAAAAAATTTTTTATAAAAATTCAATATATTTTTCATACTTTTGTGTATATATTAATTTTTTAAAATATTTTTTCACAAATATTTTATTTTTTAGACACATCTAAGTAAGGTGCATCTAAAAAAGTAAAAAAAAAAAATACTTTAAATTTTAAAAATATTCACTAAAAACAAAAAAAATACGAAAAATAAAAAAATTAGTTTTCAAATAACTAAAACCAAACACACGTATTTGAATTTTTTTGAAAACAAAAATAGACACTAAACAAATTTAATGTGAAACAAATTTAGTTTTCATTTTAGTATCTATGATTGAGTTTGTGCCCCAAATAAAGGATAGTTTATGAATGAAATTGTGGAATGAAATGATCACTTTATTAAGGGTCGTTTGGCATTGGTTAATATAGTCAATCTTTTTAGCCTGAGACTTTTTTAGCCTGACTTTTTTAGTCTCGTTTGGTTTTTGTTTTGGGGACTTTTTTGACTTATGTAAGAGAAAAAATATAATGATTATAGGTAAAAAAATGATATTTTGTCTTATTGACTTATATAGTTTATTTTGTCTTTTTGTACTTTTTTAGTCTCAAAATATTAGCCAAACGAGCACTTAGAATGTTGATTTTCACACTTATTAAAATAATAATAAATGTATTACAATTGAATTTATTATTTATTATTATAAGAAAACGATTCTTTCATGAGACTAATGAATAATCATTTTATCTAATGAACCAAAAGTAGCATTAGTGTAAATTGAAAACACAGTCAGTAGGTTTGTTTGGGGCAGTTTATCATATCTGTTTATTATTATTATTATTATTATTATTATTATTATTACTGTTATTATTTTATATTCTAAGAATCTATACTAGACTATTTGATTTAACTTTTGTTTACAATTCGTTAGATAGAAATAACTTAAATAAGTTTTTTTTTTTTTTTTTAAAAAAAAAAAACTAATTATCAGAAGGAGGATGATTTGTTTGGGCCTGTGAGGTCTATCCGGGTCCCGTTTCGATGATCTGAATTGTTCATTTTGTCTGACACTTTGTGTATTTTATCTACAAAAAAAAAAAAGGTCAATCCGATAATTGCAACTTGTTCAATTTATTATTTTTGTCATAAAAAAAGTACGGTTCATCTTTTAAAAACACAATTTTGTCCATTTTTTTAGTAAAAAATATGACAAATTGAATAAGTTACAGTTATTAGATTGACCTAATTTTTTTGTGAATGAAACATACGAAGTGTCTAACAAAATGAATGGTTCGGATCAACGGGGCCCGTGATGAACCTCACGAGCCCAAACAGCCCCATCCAGTCCAGATTTTAGATTGAAGAAAATCCTTCTCATTATCAAAATTTTTTAAAAATGAATGCTTTCACCTTCTAATTTTTAAAAATTAAATTTTAAATTACAATAAATTCTACCAAACAAACGCGGTATATAACCATGTTTTTTTATTTGAATCTGCACTTCTTTGGAAGGCACGATGAATACAAAAACTATAAACAATTATTGAAGTGCTTAATGTGTCACAACCAATAAGTGAACTTTCTATCTACTAATCCCCCGCTTCATTAGGCAACTTTCACCTATCAAAAGGGGAGACAAGAAGTAAAAAAGAACAAAAGCAGATCGACTCTTTTTTTAAAAGATTTTAACGTGTTTCAATTCTTTGTACAAATCACCAATAATCATCTTGTAGTGGCTATTGTTGTCTGTTGATTAGGAATTTTGTAGTGCCTCCTGGCATGATATCTACGCATTGACAAGGTTGATGTTAGACCTGCGTCTCTATCTCGCCTAAAAATACTCTCTTATGATTCAACGTAACATGAGTTTGCTTTTTTGGACTCTAAGCACAAAAGCACTTTTTAAGATAGGAATTTCTTGTACCATCATATAAATTTAATATTATGAATATTATCTGCCTCTAATGTGAAATGCCAAATGTTGATATAGCACTACAATTGATCGAGAGTACATGCCCACAGTCCAAGTTTTATTTCCTACTCTTCCATTTTAGAGAAAGTTAAAATTTAGTTTCTCGAAGAAAAAAAAAATCCAATAAATAATGGGTCAATTAATCACATACAATGTAAGATGATATTACAAATACACTTGATATTTGGTCCACTAGGACCCAATGCCAGAGTACACACTAAAATATTATCCACTTTGTACCACGGGGTACGCATGATTTCGTGTTTTGTTCTTCCTTGATTGGAAAAGAGACATTTTGTACGTTTGTAAGTATGACAAACTTTATAAAGTGGGTAATTTTTACCTTGCACGTTAGCTTGCCGGGCATGCGGATTCACGTGGTGGAGCTAAGTATTCCACAGATGACGTCATTTGTGTAGACTACCTCACTGTTGAAGTACACACCAAAATATTGTCTGCTTTATTTTAAGATGCACAATTTTATTCTTCCTTAACTAGAAAAGGCCTCTCAAAAATTTGTAGGCATGATAAACTTTAATGTAGAATAAATTTCTACCCTCCACAGTACCTATGTGTAAGTTTTCTCTCCTACTTTTGAAGTTAAATTTCATATTGCAATTAAAAAATAAACTAAATGAAAAAGAAGAAAGAAAGACGGAAAGGTTGTGCAATCTAGCTGAAAAGTTACTTTAACATGTATGATTTGTGTACTAATAGAAATAGGAATAAGATTTTAGTATATGTGCTCGGATAAGCCTAATGGTTATGAATCAATAAGGGAATTAAATGCCCCTATGGTTTAGAAAAATGATTCATCCCCTAATTTTGTCGTCTCAATTTCACTCCCAATGATATGAAATTAGAAGATGCGTATAAGGAGTGTGTGAGTGATTTTCTTATCACACTGCCTATCTTAGTGATTCAGCGGTAAAAACACAGGCAGAATAGATGGCACAAATAATAACACAAAGACAAGAAGGATTTAACGTGGTTCGGCAATAATTGCCTACGTCCACGGGAGGCCGAGGTGTTTCACTATGAACAGTAACAAGAATTACAACTCACTCTCAGTAACTTTCTCACTCTCTCAGCATATAATTGTAAGTGTTACAATTTGTTGTCTCTCAGTGTATTTTTTCAGTCCAATCCGAATGTTCTCCCTTTTGTTTGTTGTCTTCCTTCTATATATATTCCAGAAATAGAGATGGAGTGGTTACCAACTAACTTTGAGTCGGCTTGCACCCACTACTTTGACTTTCTTTAAAAAGCTGTTGATTCCTTCTCACGACTGCTAATGGCCTCGTGGCTATTTCACATGGCCTCAAGGCAAGCTTGTTGGTGAGATAGTGGCCTCATGACTTTCCCCACTAGGCTGGACATCCACCTAACCAAGATAATATTTTATAACATCAACCTCGGCTTACTTCTTCTGCGGGTAGCTCGGCCTTTGCACGTTAAGCCGAGGGTTGAGGGCCTTCATCCGAATTGAGATGCCTTTGGAAATCACCTCGGCAATTACTTGAGTATATTGGCTAAACTTTTACTGTGACACGTATCTCCTCGGATTACACGTCGGCGTCCCCTTGCCACGTGTTGATTCTCAGAAATATATCCCCACAAGGAGAATTGTGAAATCGCTTCATACAGGTCTTAATCACATCATTGGGAGTGGAATTGAACGGTCACAATTAGGAGACGTAACGAAATTAAATTGTTTAAGCTAATACAATTAGGTGATTAATGGCATTAAGACTTATGCAAATGCTATGCCAGCTTTATTAGAGCCAAAAAGTAATTGAGTTGAGTTCAGTAGTTCACTGTTTAAGTTCGATTATTTATTAACTAAACTCGAATTCAAGCTTGAGTTTGGTTTGAATAGACAATCAAATGAGTTTGAGCTTGGATCATTAAATATTAATCAAGCTTGAGCTTCAGAAAAGCTAAAATCACATTATTCTATACATTATTACAAATATTGTTATATATAATTATACATACAGAAAAGATTTTGCATTATTATATATGCATATCATAAATAATAATGGGGACAAAATAAGAATTTCAAGACTTAGTGGTGCATTAGTGTACAAGATTTATATATAATTAAGTTAATCATATAAGATTAGCTGTAATTTATCTTTAATTTTTAAGGAAGAGCTTGACAAAAAACTTCGGGGAAATTACAAAAAACCCTCAGGGTAACGCTTATAACAAAATAGATATTCAATTTTTAATTTTTTCAATTTAAATTCTAATTTTTTTTATTTGTTTTTAATCAAAACATCTGCATATTTTTGTTAAATAAAACCTACAAAAATATAATATTTTAGTCATTAAACTCAACGAAAAAGATATTGTAGATAGTTTATATACAAATATGTTGAGTTTAATGACTAAAATATTCTTTTTTTTATTTATTTTACTTAACAAAAATAGACGAATGATTTAAATTAAAAATTGATAAAAAGATTAAGATTTAAATTGATAAAATTAAAAACTTAAGACTTTTTGTTTTGTTTCATTTTGTTTTTATAGTAGGATTTCTACCTTTTCTTACTAGCCCACATCCTCTTCATATCATGTGCTATTGAGAAAAGGATATTGTAGACAGTTTATAATATTTTAATCATTAAAGTTAACGAATAAGATATTGTAGACAGTTTATATATAAATATATTGAGTTTAATGACTAAAATATTCTTTTTTTAATTTATTTTACTTAACAAAAATAGGCGAATGGTTTAAATTAAAAATTGATAAAAATATTAAAATTTAAATTGATAAAATTAAAAACTTAAGACTTATTTTGTTACCTAGGTCAAATTATCAGAATTTTTAATATTTTTTTCTGAAACTTTTAAGAGGTGGGGGTGGGGGGGGGGGATTATTTTTCGTAATTTAGACCTGATTTTTTGCTTTTTGTTTTGTTTCATTTTGTTTTTATAGTAGGATTTCTAATTTTCCTTACTAGCCCACATCCTCTTCGTATCATGTGTTATTGAGAAAGACCGAGCTTTCAACCTCTTCATTTGTGACTCATTTTAATTATTGGCTTATGTTATGAGTTTGTTTTTGTAAATGTAATACACTAGGTGATATAATCTTTTTTTTGTTTTTTTCTTTTTTCTTCATAGTATGCTCTTGAATTAGGTTAAAGAAAACTAATCATATTTTATTTGGTTGAATTTGAATTTTTGCTTCCATATATATTTTTATAAGGAAGGATGTTTATATTAAGTTGATAATTTATTTTCATGTAGGATTGGATTGTGTACGTATTAATCTATTTACATAATTGTTCATTGCACAATTATTATTATTATTATTATTATTATTATTATTATTATTATTTTTTAATGTATTGCAAAGCACGGCTTGTCATTTTTTATTTTTTATTTTTTTCTATTGTGCAGCCACTAATTAGTGTGCTTAATTTGTTATTTTTTTTATTTTTTATTTTTTTTTTTGTATTGTAAAATATTGGTTGATGTACTTAATTTGTTGTCTTGCATTTTCTTTGTATTATAGAATATTGGCTGAGGTGCTTAATTTGGTATTTGACATTTTCTTTGTATTGCAGAACACTAGCTGATGTGCTTAATTTGTTGTTTATTTTTCTTTTTATTGCATAGCATTGGCTAACGTATTTTGTCTAATTTTTATTATATGTTTCTATGTTGTGGGACTTACATTTTGTTGTTGGTTTAAAATCTTATACTTTTGTTGTGCTTGAATTTTACTTAACATTTATGTGTTTACATTTCACTATTTCGTTTACCAATAAATTTTGAAAATCTATGTTTAAATTGATTTATTTACTAAGTAGTATACAATTTATTCATTTTTCATTTATTTGATTTTCTACACAGTAAACTGACCACCAAACCATTGAAATTGGCAGATTTGAACCATTAGATTAAAATTGATGCAAAACTATAGCCTTGAGATCTCTCTTCTTTATTTCAACCAACGCTCACTCACTAAAAAAATGTGGAATATAGAAATTTATTTGGGTACTGTAGTCAGCTAGGGTAATAAAGTGATTATTTTTGTTGCAAATTGTAGGTGGGTTAAAAAAAAATAAAAAGACTACAATAGTAAATATTGGGTGATATGGTCTCTGTTTGCATTTGTATGAGTATAAAAAAGTAATTGTGTCAACACTATTTTCACGTTTTCTTAATAAATTGCAGTAATTTTCTTCACATTGCCTCCACCACTACTAATCATGGACACCACCATTTTTTGCCATTTAATAAGTTTCTGTTGGACAAACAAAAACGCAAGTATTTTTGCATTGAGAATTTGAGTTCAAATATTGTATCAATCACAATGATACTATTGAAACATTAAAAATAAAAATTTCTAACAAAACTTATTATTAAATTCAATTGGACAGTTTTGATATGTTTATCGTTAAGTTTGCAGTACAGACAAGGAGGGTCTAATTTTTTTTTATTAAGTTACATTTCTTTAAATTTTATAATTTTGCGAAATATTCAGATTGAGTGGATTTGAAAAGTGAAAAATATTGATTAAAATATTTAAAAAGCTCACTAAAAATAATAAAATACAAATTGAAAATTTAAAAACTGTTTTTGGAAACTCCAAAACCAAATAAGTTTTGAATTTTAAATTTGTAAAAATTATTTTTAATATGTACATCCAAACAAAATTTTAAGTTTGACAAACTCTTTTAAAAAATCGAGTTATAAAATTTATTTGAAAATCTAAAACCATACGAATCATCTATTTATATTTTCACCTCAATTTTTTATTTTGCAACAAATTGAATAAATTACATTTTGACCCAATGATTTTATATTCAATTATATTTTCATACCAATAATATTTTTACCGTGCCTTTAGGCACGGACATACACTATTATATATATATATATAAGAGACAGGCTTGTCTCCAGTTCACTTTGTGGACTAGACAGTGTTGTTGGGTCCGTGAGATCAACCACGTGTCCTGTTTCGATAATCCGAACCATTCAATGTGTAGAACTCGTCAAGTACTTTATCCTTGTAAACAATCACGTTAATCGGATATCAATAACTACTTGATCAGATCAGATTTTTGTTAACAAATTATTTTGAAAATTATATTTACCGTTGGCAGAAATTTGATCCGATCAAGTAGCTATCGATATTCGATCAACTTAATTTTTTATAGGGATAAAATACTCAACGAGTTTTACACATTGAACGGTTCAGGTTATCGAAACAAGACCCATGGTGGACCCTCACAAGCCGACAACATGCTTCAATCTGATCTCGGACTGGAGAGAAACTAGACCCTATATATAAATATAAGGAGCAAACCATGTTGATAACTTGTATATATTTTAATATGTAAATCATATTAAAGGAATAGCCTATTTTGGAAACTTGGCTAAAAGTTATTTTTTGATTTTTAACCTATTTTGATCACATCACTTCTTTATTTTTTTACATATTTTTTCAAAAAAAATCAACAAAAAAAAATTAAAAAGCCAATTTTTAATCTATTTCCCAAAACAAGTAATATTTAACTAGAATAGAATATAACATGAAGTAAGAGACTAATGATTAATTTTAACCATCATGAAGTGATGTAACTAATTGCATGACTCAATGGTAGGTGTAAACACAAATTTCATATCTTGCAATTATGATACGAAATAAATGCGTAAAATAATTAATTTTATTGATTATAATAAATAGGTACAATTCTCTGTTATTTTCTCTATTACAAAAAAACAAGAATAATACTATATGTATCAATTAATATACATACTAGTATATTAACAAATGATGTGGCATCATTTGTATGGTTCAATGAGATGGGTTGCATACTAGAATATATGGAATGAAGTTGTCTTTCTTAACTTCATAATACCCTCGGAGTTGATTAATTATTAACTTAGAATCCCCATATACATCTAGGTCAACAATTTTTAGCTCTATTGCCATTTGTAAACCAATGATCAAGGCCTGGTACTCAATAACATTGTTTGAGCAATTTTTGCCAAGAATAAATGAGTAAGGCAAAATGTGCTTCTGTGGTGAAACAAAAATGACACCTGCTCCTGCCCTTTCCCTCCTAGCAGCCCCATCAAAGAACATCATCAAAGGTTGTAGGACTTCTATGAACAATACGGCTTTGTTTGGTTTGTGTTTCTTAAAAATTTTTGGAAAAAATTCTCTACAAATAAGTTTTCAAAAGTAATCAAACCAAGCAAATTTTTCCAAAAAATTTTTCCAAAACTTGTTTGGTTTACAAGTTTTTCAAACAAATCTCTCTCTCATACATATCAAATCAATCACTTTTTCCAAAACTCTCTCTCAAAATAATTTTCCAAAACATCTTTTGAACAAAACAAAACCAAACAACTTTTCGTACTTTTTATCTCTAAAACTCATCTCCCAAACTCAAACCAAACATACCCTACATCTTCGTTAGGGAATTCCTCAAAAAATTCCCAATCAGCAAGGATGGGATGGTCAGCCAAGAAGTCTGCAAGGGCCTGCATTTTCACCGCTTTTGTTGGCACGTAAATTATCTCAAATTCATTAAAGATGAGAGGCCATCTTGCTAAGCGTCTTGAGAAGATGGGCTTAGACATAACATACTTTATTGGGTTGGCTTTTGTAATAAGATGCATTGTATGGGCTTGGAAATAATGTCTTAATTTTTTAGAGGAAAAAACAAGTGCCAAACACATTTTCTCATTGGGTAAGTACTTGAGTTCATTTTCAGTTAATCTGTGACTCAAGTAATAGAGCGCTGGCTCTTTATTTTCTTTGTTATTTTGGGCTAGCATCGCTCCAAGAGACTCTTCTTGAGCAGTAATGTAAAGTATCAATGGTTTTCCCTAAATAGGAGCTCCTAATACTGGTGGATGCCAAGTTTGCAATGAATCTGCAGATATATACCAAGTGACCTTGGAGGCTTTCATATTTTTTGGTGGTGGCATCTTTTGTATAGCATCGATTTTGGACTGATCAACCTCAATGCCTTTATGTCGAACAATAAAGCCGAGGAACTTTCCAGACGTGACTCCAAATGTGCATTTGAGTGGATTCATCTTCAAGTCATACTTTCTCAACCGGTTGAAGACTGCACAAAGGTCCTCTAGGTGATTTTCCCTTTTCTTAGTTTTGACCACCAAATCATCAACATAGCACTCAACAAATTTATGGAGCATGTCATCGAATATCTTTTGCATGGCACATTGATAGGTGGCATCGGCATTCTTGAGTCTAAAAGGCATCACTTTATAACAATAGATGCATTTTTTGGTACGAAATGCAGTTAACTCTTCGTCCTCAAGTGCCATCCGTATTTGGTTGTATCCTAAACACCCATCCATAAAGGACAACACCTTGTGTCCGATAGTGGCATTTATCATTAATTCCATAATAGGAAGCGACAAGTCATCATTGAGACATGCTTCGTTCAAATTTCGAAAGTCGACACATATTCTAATCTGTCCATTCTTGTTGACTACCGGAACCATACTTGATATCCATGTCAGATATTTTACTTCACGTATGAACCCAGCTTCGATCAACTTGTTGACTTCTTCTTCCACTTTAAGGATGCGCTCAGGTCTGATGTATCGATGAGCCTGCTTTGCTGGTCACATACCATGTTTGATCCCAAGGTGATGGACAGTAACTTTTGGACTTAAACCTGGTATCTCTTTGTACGTCCATGTGAAGACATCTTTATATTTGAGGAGCAGTTCGAAAAATGTCTTTTCTTCCTCAGGCGTTAAAAGTGTTCCCACAAAGATTGGTCAAGGGTCATCAGGAGTTCCCAAGTTGAGTTCTTTCAAATTGTCAACAATTGATTGCCCTCCATCTTCAAGTTCTGGAGGAGCTTCTTGGAGATCATCATCCTCCGAATCTGAGCTAGAATTTTCTTCAACTGTTGCATGGTGAGAAGCAACATGTTCAATTTCTTCTTCTCTTTTACTTTTCGCTTGAATCTTAATTTCTCCAGTTAGTATGATAGTGTGCCTTTTGACCTTAAGCGGACCTTCAATACTAACTTCAAGTGATGTCATCCGTTTCATGTAAGAAGGAATCAAACTTCGAGTCTCATCATCCTCCTTTGTAGAATTCAACTCAATTGTTGTTGTGCTTCTCTTGTTCTTGCCTTTTCTAGGTGATGTATTTATATCGCCAAGTCAAGCAAAAATGGACTTTTGTGACCAGGAAGTTTGTTTTTTATCCCCTTTCTTAGTAGTGCCTAATCTATAAAAAACTGAAGATTGAGAAGTTGTACCTTCATCTATCTTATCAACAGTGCTCAACCTATTAAAAACCGAGGTTCGAGGTGTAGGAGCTTCAATGCTGTCAAACACTGAGACTCGAGGAGTTGGGCTTGGACCTTTGTTTTCCTTCACTTCTTCCACAATGATATGTTGTATGCTTTCCTTCTTCGATTTTCTCTTGGCAAAGATACGAATGGGTTCAGTTGGCATGAATCCGACTCCGGTCTTTGGAGGGCTCACCTTGTACCCTTGTTGCCTTAACTTTTTCTGAGTTTCATTGAGACCATGAAGTTTCTCACCTGTAAGTTCAGGACTTAACTCTCCTAGTGATGATGGATCAGCAAAGTCATAACCTAACTTGGCTAGAAGCTTGTAAGCTTTGTGGATCAAACCCTTCTATTCGTCTTTCAAGTAAGGAGCCGTATTCGATAAAATTTTCCATAGGCCTAACAAATCCCTTTAGTAGAGGTTTAATTAGGCTTGACAATCCCACCGGTGGAATTGGTGTTGTTGCATCTGCTTTTAGTATTTGCAGATCTTCTTTGATTGCAAGGTGAACAAGGTCTTCTCTAACTTTTGCGAATGCTATGACTTCTTCAAAACGGCGACTGTCCTTCTTTCTGTTGAGACTTTGACACATACCTAAAGACTTTTTTCATTGCATGGCCTTTTGAGGATTAAGACTGTTTTTGTGGTAACGCGACGTCACGTGTTTTTTTGTCGCTTGATGCATCTTCTCTTGAGAAGTCCAACACAACTTGTTTTTCTTCATTCATTTTCTCTTTTCTTGCAGAAGGGATTTCAACTGTGATAACTTCAGGTATCCCATTGGAATCCAAATAAAATTTTGCATCAGTGAAGTGAGCCTCAGTTTTTATAAATGGTTTTTCATCTGCTAGCACTGCCTTTATTCCACCTTATTCAAATTTAAAACACTGATGAAGAGTTGACGAAACTACACCATTTCCATGGACCCAAGGCTGCCTAAGCAACAAATTATAAGACGTTCTTACATTGATGACGTGAAACAAAGTACTGGTTGTGAGTTCTCCAAGGGTGAGGTTTAAATGAATCTTACCAATTGCACGTTGCCCCCCTTGGTTGAAACCTTGAATGACCAAACAGCTTCAGGCTAACTTGTCCACGGGATTCCAAGTTTCTTCATGGTGAACTTTGGCATGATATTTATCGCTAAGCCTCTATAAATAAGGATGCGGTTAACTTTTTGTTCACTAATAAAACTAGAGACAAACAATGGGCGATTGTGTGGCTTTGAACCTAGTTGAAGGTCTTCATCAGTGAAGGTGATTGTTGTGCAACAAGGAACAGAGGTAATGGAGTTCACCTTGGGATAGTCTAGTTCATTAACAACAAACTCATATTTTTCAAGATCTTCTAACACTCGAACAAGTGCAAGTTGTACAGACCGAGGAAGTTGAGACGCTTTACGCAAACTAAAGCATGGGGGTAGTTCTTTCAAGGTTTTCAGAACATCAATTTCCTCCTTATCTGGCATCGCCTTAATGGCGTGAACTTGTTCCATATCTGCTTCAATTGTTGAAACCATATAGACCGCCTCGACCAAGTCATCTCCAAAATACCCAATGGGAAAAAAGTCTTGTAGGATGATTAGGGTACGCGAGTCTTCTTCAGGAAATTTGTCTTCTTGTTTTATCTTCTTTTCATTATTCCTTATGTCCATTACTTCCTTCTTGGAATATCGATGGGAGTTTTTCCCCCTTTTTTTTACTTTCTTGAGTGAAAAATGGTGAGCCTTGAACTTGCTTCTTCGTGACTTCCTTCGTGTCACGAGAGTCCAACTTTCATCTTCTCCAATAGTTAAGACTTCTTTAAAACCATCATGGACATACATGTCTTGATTTCGAACTTGAATAATGATAGGTTCAAGTGAACCAAACTAGATGACTTTGGGAATTGCCTTCACTGTTGGGACTGCAGATTGTGACATTTCTATCTTGGACTCTGAGGATGGAGAATTTGGAGGTCCTATAATAATTGTCGCATGGTTGGATTTTGCCGATTCGTCAAGGTCCAAGAGGATTTTGTTCTTCCTGGCCAAGTCTACGAGCAATTCCTTTAACACGAAGCATTTTTTAGTAGAATAACTAACTATCTGATGATAGTGGCAGTACTTTGAATCTTTCACACAACCTATTTCTTCAAGCCGTTTGCACTCAGGGAGTTGAATGACTTTCTTTTCAAGTAAATCTTCTAACATCCCTGGTACATCAGAGTCAGGAAATGGATCTTCTTTTCTTGTAGTTCTTTCAGAGAGGTGTGTGTTTCCTTCCTTTCTTCTTTGTTCTTGTGTTTCATTGAAATCTTGATTGGAGCTATGGTTACTTCCATTGCTTCTTTGGTAGTACCTTTGAAAGGCTTACCTCTTTTTTTCATTTCTTTGTTATCTTTTCTTTGTTCAAGAATGAAAAGGTCTTTCCCACCATGGTTGGCTATTCTAATTTCCATGTCATATGAATGTGTAGCTAACTCTTCAAATCTTCGTGGTTTTATCCCTTCAAGGATGTAAAGGAGTCCCCAGTGCATGCCTTGCATGCACATCTCCACAGCTGAGATCTCAGAGAGTCGGTCTTTGCAATCTAGATTTAAAGCACGCCAACGGTTGATGTAGTCTACCACAGGCTCGTCCTTCCATTGCTTCGTACTGGTTAGTTCCATCATGCTTACCATACGACGGGTGCTATAGAAACAATTAAGGAATTCACGTTCCATTTGTTTCCAACTATCGATTGACTCGGCCTCCAAATCAGTGTACCAATCAAAGGCATTTCCTTTGAGTGACCGAACAAATTGTTTGACAAGTAGATCTCCGTTTGTCCCGACATTGTTGCAAGTTTCAACAAAGTGAGCGACATGTTGTTTAGGATTACCTTTTCTATCGAACTGCTGGAACTTAGGAGATTGGTATCCACTAGGCATTCTAAGAATGTCTATCCTTTTTGTGTAAGGCTTGGAATACATGAAAGTGCTTTGCGGGGGCCCACCGTATTGTGCTCGGATGGTATTTGCAATCATGTCTTGGAGTTGTTGAACAGACAAAGAAGAAATAGATGTTGGTTGACTACTTGTGCCAATCGCTTGCCTCGCAACAGATGTATGCCAAGTTTTCTCACCAGCAACTTGCTTGGACTTAGATGTAGGGTTCACCTTCTCAACAAATGGGGCTTATGGTGTAAAGTCAGGTGGATGAGAATTGTCTTGACTTGCCTTGTCAGCATTTCATGCTTCTAACTTGTTCATCAAGGTGGCAATATGAAGACCTTTCTCTTCCACAGTTTTGGTGAGCTTGTCAATGGCACGAGCCATGGTTGCCAATTGTTCTTCCATTGAAGTAGTGCCAGTGGTCATGACTTGCATAGCCACTGAGAGAGACAAATTTGAGTGATTCGATGAAATTGAACATTGAGGACTACTAGGAGATGATCCTGAGTGTGAGCCTGTACTTGAGTTTGCATCAGAAGCTACGGGTGTTGGGTCTGGAGAGAAACCTTCTGGCAGAGATTCCTTTGAGACAAAAGTGGGCTTCTTCCATTCCCTCACTTCCTTTTGCTTAGCCCCAAACGTAGATACCGTAATAGATTTGTGGGACTTGCCTTGCGCTTGCTTTGTTGCATCGGCGGTCGGCATGACCCCATGAGTGACGAGAGCAATGGTAGCCTTGGTCTTGCTACGGGTGATTGGACCCGTAGAAGTGCTATTGTTGCTTGTTGTGACAATGGCATTCTTGCAAGCATTCTAATTGATCGAAGCAGTTTGAACTTTCTTTGAAGCCATTATGCTTGATCAAACAAGGCTTTGGAAAGATGCTTTAGGGGAAAGAGATGAGAGGTAAAGAGGTCCCACTGGGCATGCCAAAATTTGTAAACACAAATTTCGTATTCTACAATTAAGACACAGAATAAATGCACAAAATAATTAATTTTATTGTTTATGTACAATTCTCTGTGGTTTGCTTTATTACAAAAGAACAAATCCTCTGATTCGATCTCCGAAATTGGTGTAATTCAACGGCTGTAAAAGCTGTTTGTTGAATTAGACAAGTTGATGAATTTCTTCAAGTCTTCGAATGGAGAAACTTGAAGAAGAAATGCTTGATTGAGGACTTGAATGGCTTGATCTTGAACGAGTTTTGAAATGATCTCTTTGAAAAGAGAGGCCAAATTTGTAATTGTAACTTGAAAAGATTGGCACGAGTTTAGAGTGCTTGATAATTCTTTCTTCTAAGGTTGAGGAACTTTAGAGAGAATTTTAAGAAGAGAATTTGGCAGAGTCTCGAGATTACTTAGGAGCTTGCAAGACCATTAGCCAAAAAATGTGTCCCCTTCCTCATGGTGAGAGCCTCTATTTATAGGCTTAGGAGAGAAGGATCAATTTTGGAAACTCCAAAATTGATTTGAATTTCTAAAAAAATAACAATTTATTTTTTAATTTATGGACATGATTTGCATTCAAATTTAAATTTAAATTTGAATTATTCCACTAAATTTTGATAAAATATTTTCATGGGCTCTACACATTTGGATTGATCCAATTGTCAAAATAGGTTCACTTTTCTTTTGATGTGACCCATAATTAAAAATGGGTTAAAATTTATAATTTTAGTAGAACCCATATCCATTTAAAAATTTGACCATCTTAATTTTAATTAATCAAGAATATTTATTTGCCTTGATTAATCAGGCAACAATCAAGACACGTAAACGTAAAAATTTAAGTGTCTACTGGAGATATTGCTAATTCTAATATTTAAGGAACCTAGAAAACATGTATTACCAATTCCCTTCCCAAAGGCCTGTTTCTTTCTATTCATTAATTTTTATTTCTTTACTTTTCTTAATTTAGGCCCGACTTAATCAACGTCTACCTCTACCTTAAAAGCGAAATTTAATTTTGCCAATTTTTTTACTGATGTCACAACAAGAATTTTGTCACTAAAAAATTATTTATTTATTTATTTTGGTAGTTAGCTGCATTATTTAAAAAGATTTTTGATAAATTAATAAATTAAAAAACAGTTGCTGCCCTGTGGGAGTCTGGACAGTTTAGTTGTCAATAACATAGTAACTATTCGATTGGAGGCATAGTTTAATTGAAGTGAGAAAGTCAGATCAAATTCTTCATTTAAATGACAGGTCTATGACATCATAAGATTAATCTTTGTTTAATATAAACATTTACCAATAAGAAGAAGATGTTACCAAATAACATAAGGTGGATCCCACATATTGGGGTTCACATTTATGTAAGATATTTGGTAAAATGTTTTGTAGAAATTTTGAAACTTCTAGTATTTTCCTATTGTTTAATAAGCTTCAAGAACCTGAATTTCAATAATAATTAAAAAATGAGTGATGTAAATTTAAATTTAATATGATTCGAATTATATAAAGATTATAGTGTAAATTTAAATTTACTATCATGCGAGCCACCATTACAATATATAAAGGTTTTAGGGATTAAATTTTTTGATCTCTAAAATTAAAATTTTCTTGTAAAAAAAAAATTAGGAGATCAATTTTTACGGTCACGAAAGTCGTCACGAACATATTGGCTCAAAAAAGTCAAACAAATAAACTTTTAATGACAAAAATTTTAAAATGTCGCTAATAAATTTATTATTTTAGACAAAAATTTTAAAAGTATATTAATTAATCACTAAATATCTAATTTTATCACAAAAAATACAACAATAATACTTTTGACAACTAAGAATTGTTTCATCAATAAGTACTTTTTAACCATTATATATATTTTTGGTTTCTTTTTTCTATTTACAAATACTTTAAGTGTGTAGACAAATATACAATAAAGTTGAAATATTTTGGCATGAATTTCTTTTTAATGATTTTGGTGTAATAATCTAACAAATTAAGTTTAGAATTGAAATAAAATAGCTTTGTTTTAGGGAGTGGGGTTAAAAAAAATATATGCAGTGTTTTGATGACATTTTATTTAAATTTTAAACTTAAGCTTTTGAATTATGTGTTTTACTAACCTGTTTTGTTATGATAAAATACACAATAAGATCATGGACTTTTCTTAAGTGTGCAACCCTCAAGGTTGCACACTATGTGCCACTTACAAAAAAAGTGTAAGTAGAAGGCGAAAACACAAGCAGGATTGCAAACAGAAAAGACGTAAGTGTAAGGCGTAAATTGCACACCATAACAGGACCCATAAGATCATTGCAGGTTTTCTATAATAAAAGTGAAAATGGTCTGTGACCTGCTGTTTACCTTCTCTAACTTGGAGTTTGCCATCGATTACGGATTTAGAGTTCGAGATTTTGGACGAATTTGGTGGTTGGAGAGAGACAAGTACTGTGATGTGGTGGGACTTGGACATTAATTTGGTGGTGATGGTTTGGTGGGAGTGGTACAAATGGGGTAGTAGTTCAATGGGAGCGGTAATGATAATTTTGTAATTTAATTTTAGGATATAAATGTAACATAGTAATTTTATATATTTTTTCATTAATTAATTTAAAAATGACAAGAGTGGAATGTAATTTTTGAAAAGTGAAGGAAAAGTCTGTATTAAACTCAAATTTTAGGGGTGTCTATGTAATTTATCATTTTTTGAAAGATTAGATTTCTCTCATATTCACATCTCAATAGAAGAGAATTTGAGGGAGTCGTAGATGCCACCATAGATCTCGTTTCGACGATCCAAGCCATTTACTTTTTAGGACTCGTCGAGTAAAATATTCATACAAAAAATCAAAATGATATATCGTTAGCTATATGTTTGAATCAAATTTATATTATAAAAAATAGATGACTATTTTTGCAATGATATTTCTCATCCATTTTTTAAAAAACAAATATGATTTAAATATACAACTACCAATATCTAATCATTTTGATTTTTTACATCAATATTGTACTTAATGAGTCCAAAAAAGTAAACGATTTAAATTACCAAAATTAATTCTAAAATGAATCTACTAAACTCAAACGTCTTTAATTAAAATGCCAACGTAAGAGACTTCAATCCCTCCTTGAAATATAAATAGAGAGTCTAGATTAGTTGACATCCATTTTATTGGTTCATGTGTGCATTCCCATGTTATGTGATATATTTTTTGTTTTACAATTAGAGTTATATTTGAATCTTAAATTTTATAGGATGAAAAAACAAAAAACAAAAAATTCTGATTTGTTAAAGAAACTATTAATATTTCATTTTCATTGGATTCCTTAATATATATATATATATATTAAATAAAATTTGTAATTTAACCACAAACAATTTGAATTTCATAATTAAGATTACCTTTGAGACTCTTGAGCAACTATTTCTTTTAAATGGAGATTATTTTAAATTAAAAATTAATAATTAAAAAGTAAAAACTAAAACTACCCTTTAACCAACTTTTGAAAAATTAATTTTTTTTCAACTAATTTAAATTATTTTTACTTAATAAATTATAAACAAAAACTATATCAAATAATTTATCACAAACTCACATATTAAAATAAGTTATAATTTATTTCCATAATCCCCGCCAAACACTGTCAATAATTGGAGCTTGTGGAAGGTGAAACGTATGCCAAGAGACCAAGTCGAGTCAATTTCGGCCCAACCTTTGAGGCCCACCTAGCTACCACTGGCCATCACTTAATTAGTTCCCTCCTTACGATTGTTTGGTTTTGAATTTTTAAAAAATTATTTTTGATTTTATATTTTATATTTTATATTTTTAGTAATTTTTTTAATATTTTGTTTAATTTTTTAAATATACTTAATTTAGATTTACTTAAAATATAAAATATTTATGAATAAATCCTTACAAAATTCAATAAATACAAAAAATATAAAAAAATAATACATTTTGTATTTTTTATTTATTAGTATGCAATAATTTTTTAATTTTCTGCACAAATTTTATATTTTTTAAATGTGTTTAAATTAAGTGGTTTTAAAGAGTCAAAAAAATAATGAAAAATATTTTAAAAATTCACTAAAAATAAAAAAATAAAATTGAAAACTCAAATATTATCTTAAAATTTCCAAAACCAAACAAATCAGCAAAACATTCATTTCATTGCCGACCAATTCACACTTAACAACTCTTTGAGAGGATCATAGTATCAAGTGGCAATGGTTACATGGCATTCTAAATAAATTATTTAGGGAAAAAAATTGGTGACTTATCTTTGTTAAGTAGTTGAGAGATAAATAATGACTTATATAATAATAATAATTCATTACTAAATGTCTAATTTGATCGTTCAAAGTATAACAATGACAATTTTAACAATTAGTAGTGATTGTGACCAAAGAAACGTGAGAGAGAATGAATAAATGAAATTTTGTTTTAAAAATAAGTGAAAATATATTTTTATATTTATAAAATTTAATAATTTTTTTTGAAACTATTTGTATTTTTTTGAAAACAAAAATAGACTCTAAACAAATTTAATGTGAAACAAATTTAGTTTTCATTTTAGTATCTATGATTGAGTTTGTGCTCCAAATAAAGGATAGTTTATGAATGAAAATGTAGAATGAAATGATCACTTTAATGTTGATTTTCACATTTAATTTATTAAAATAATAATAAATGTATTACAATTGAATTTATTATTTATTATTATAAGAAAATGATCCTTTCATGGGGAGACTAATGAATAATCATTTTATCTAATGAACCAAAAGCAGCATTAGTGTAAATTGAAAATACAGTCGGTAGGGTTGTTTGGTGCAGTTTAATTAATTCTAAGAATCTATGCTAGATTGTGTGATGCAATTTTTGCTTACAACTCATTAGATAGAAATAATTCAAATACGTTGAAAAAAAAAAAACTAATTATCAGAAGGAGGAGGATTCCCTCTAGTCCACTGGCACTGGAGGGGATTGTTTGGGCCTGTGGGGTCTATCACGAGTTTTGTTTCAATGATCTAAATTGTTCATTTTATTTGACACTTTGTGTATTTTATCTACAAAAAAATAAATCGATCCGATAATTGCAGGTTGTTCAATTTATTATTTTTGTCATAAAAAAAAGTATAGTTCATTTTTTAAAAACACAATTGTTGTCCATTTTTTTTAATGAAAAACACGATAAATTGAACAAGTTACAGTTATTAGATCGATCTAATTTTGTTGTGAATGGAATATACGAAGTATCCAACAAAATGAACAATTCGGATCAACGGGGCCCGTGGTGAACTCCACAGGCCTAAACTGCCCCATTCAGTCCAGATTTTAGATTGGAGTGAATCCTCCTCATCAGAAATCTAAAAAAATGAGTACTTTTACCTTCTACTTTTTAATAATTAAATTTTACATTACAATAAATTCTACCAAACAAATGTGGTCTATATCCATGTTTTTTTTATTTGAATCTCTACTTCTTTGGAAGGCACGATGAATACAAAAACTAAAACAATTATTGAAGTGCTTAATGTGTCACAACCAATAAGTGAACTTTCTATCAATTCTCTGTACAAATCACCAACAATCATCTTGTAGTGGCTATTGTAGTGCCTGCTGGCATAATATCTACGCATTGACAAGGTTGATGTTAGACCTACGTCTCTATCTCGCCTAAAAATACTGTCTCTTATGATTCAACCTAACATGAGTTTGTTTTTTCAGACTCTACAAAAGCACTTTTTAAGATAGGAATATCTTGTGGCATCATATAAATTTAATATTATGAATATAATCTGCCTCTAATGTGAAATGCCAAATGTTGATATAGCACTACAATTGATCGAGAGTACATGCCCACAGTCCAAGTTTTATTTCCTACTCTTCCCATTTTAGAGAAATTTAAAATTTAGTTTCTCAAAAAAAATAAAAAAAATAAAAATAAATAAATCCAACAAATAATCGGTCAATTAATCACATACAATGTAAGATGATATTACAAATACACTTGATATTTGGTCCACTGGGACCCAATGCCAGAGTACGCACTAAGATATTATCCACTTTATACCACGAGGTATGCATGACTTCGTGTTTTGTTCTTCCTTGATTGGAAAAGAGACCTCTTGTAGATAGGAGTGTAACTTGAATTCGGTATGGGCTTAGGCAAAAATTCAGAAGCCCGAATTAAATTTGAGCAGGTTTGGGCAAAGACGTCAAACAATCTGAGTAATCCGAAACCCGAATTATACATATATAGATATATAAAAATATTAAATATATATAAATTATTAGCCATTACATGATATTAAAGTAATTTAGATTATTAAATCATATTGACTATACAACATAAAACCTTACTCTTTTTTAAATTTTTATTTTTTTTCATTTTCACGTATAAATTGTAAAGATTACTACAATGATATCTCTCTTACATTATATAAATTATTTGTTTTGATGGTATTAATGATTTTCTATATATTAAAAAAAATGTAAATAGAGTCAAATTTGAATAATTTAATAACGTAGATGCAAAAAAAAAAAAAAAAAAAAAAAAAAAAAAAAAAAAGAAAAAAGAAATTTATTTACAATTAGGGCAATTCGGGCAACTCAGGTTTAACTTGAGTTGGGCTGGGGCAGACAACTTTGGGTTACAATTCGGGCTGGGCTTGGACAACCTCCCAACCCGACCGAACCCACCCAAGTTGCACCCCTACTTATAGGTTTGTAAATATGACATACTTTATAAAGTATGGAAAATCGATGTGGAACTGATTTCTACCTTGCACGTTAGCCTGTTGGGCATGCGGATTCACGTGGTGGAGCTAAGTATTCCACAGATGACGTCATTTGTGCAGACTACCTCACTGCCCAAGCACACACCAAAATATTATCTGTTTTATACTGAGATGCACAATTTTATTCTTTCTTAACTGAAAAAAGTCTCTCAAAAGTTTGTAGGTATGGTATACTTTATAAGGTGATGTGGAATAAATTTCTACCCTCCACAGTCCCTATGTGAGTTTTCTCTCCTACTTTTGAAGTTAAATTTCATATTGCGATTAAAAAAATAAAATAAATGAAAAAGAAGAAAGAAAGAAGGAAAGATTGTGCAATCTAACTGCAAAGTTACTTTAACATGTATGATGTGTACTAATAGAAATAGGAAGAAGAATTTACTATATGTGCTCGGATAAGCCCAATGGTTATGAATCAATAAGGTAATTAAATACCCCTATAGTTTAGAAAAATGATTCATTCCCTAATTTTGTCCTCTCAATTTTACTCCCAATTATATAAAATTAGAAGGATCTAAAGATGATAGAGAGAGAAGTGTGAAATCACTTCATACAGGCCTTATCATTAGAAGTGAAATTGAAGGGTCACAATTAAGAGATGTAGCGAAATTGAGTTGTTTAAGCTAATACAATTAGGTGATTAATGGCAATAAGACTTGTGCAAATGCTATGCTAGCTTTATTAGAGCAAAAAAGTAATTGAGTTGAGTTCAGTAGTTCACTGTTTAAGTTCGATTATTTTATTAACTAAACTCAGATTCAGGCTTGAGTTTGGTTTGAATAGATAATCAAATGAGTTTGAGCTTGGATCATTAAATATTAATCAAGCTTGAGCTTGAGAAAAGATAAAATCACATTATTCTATGTATTATTACAAATATTGTTGTATATAATTATGCATACAGAAAAGATTTTACGTTATTATATATGCATATCATAAATAATAATGGGAACAAAAAATATTGGGACAAAATAAGAATTTCAAGACTTAGTGGTGCATTAGTGTACAAGATTTATAGATAATTAAATTCATCATATAAGATTAGCTGTAATTTATCTTTAATTTTTAAGGAAGAGTTTGACAAAAAAACTTCGGGGAAATTACAAAAACCCTTAGGGTAACGCTTGTAACAAAATAGATCTTCAATTTTTAATTTTTTCAATTTGTTTTTAATCAAAACATCTGCATATTTTCGTTGGATAAAACCTACATAAAATATGATATTTTAGTCATTAAACTCAACGAAAAGGATATTGTAGACATTTTATATGCAAATATATTGACTTTAATGACTAAAATATTCTTTTTCTATTTATTTTACTTAACAAAAATAGACGAATGATATAAATTAAAAATTGATAAAAAGATTAAGATTTAAATTGATAAAATTAAAAACTTAGGACTTATTTTGTTACCTAGGTCAAATTATAGGAATTTTTAATTTTTTTTTTTTCAAAACTTTTAAGCTTGATGCTAGGGTGGGTGGATGGCTGGGTGGGCGGGTTTGGGCACAAAATTTCTTTATTTTTCTTAATTTAGTCTTGACTTTTTGCTTTTTGTTTTGTTTTATTTTGTTTTTGTAGTAGGATTTCTACCTTTCCTTACTAGTCCACATCCCCTTCGTATCATGTGTTATTGAGAAAAATTAAGCTTTCAACCTCTTCATTTGTGACAGCTTTTGATAGTTCTTTATCACTTGACACAAGACATAAGGCCTATTCCAACTTCATTATAACGGTTCCAGTTTAAACCCAACCCTTTTCATACTCTCAGATTTGGAATTCCATACCTTTGATTGTTGTTTATACTCTTATCATCTTGTTGTTAGTTGAGTTTGGTTGTGTAGAGTTGTTGGTAATGTTTGAAACAGGTTGTGAATTAGTTTTTCAAAAGACTTGCTATCCATTTCATTTCTTGTTCGCTCGAGCGGTGCTTTGGTCGCTCGAGCAGGTTTTGAGATCTCTCAGTATTTTTGCAAGTCTGTAAAATTGCTGAAAGTAGGGTGATCTTCGCTCGAGCGGTGTTTTCTTTGCTCGAGCAGTTCCTTGCAGGTCTGAACTTCTAGAAGGGGGTTATTGTGTGCTCGAGCCATGCTTTAGTTGCTCGAGCGGTGTTACTTTTTTTTGTGTCTGACGCTCGAGTGGTGGTTTGGTCGCTTGAGCAGTTTGTGCGTATATCAAATCGAGGAAACATGCAACGCCCCGAAAATAAATATAATAATCCATCCACAACATAAATAAAAACAATGATAAAGTAATTACATTTCGTTAGTTTCCAATTAAGTTTACAAAAGAGTAACGTATGCAGATATATATTCACAAGTCCATCCCTGAATCTATAGCATATGTTATATAATAGAATGAACATCAAGCAATTACAAAATGTTCTATAGGCTTACCACTTTCCAAGGTAATTCTTGATTACAACAAAAGTGGATTTAAATCCAATACAGTTAAATGCCCTTGGCCTGTACAAAACATATAAAATAATCAACAAAAATGAAACTCTTGCTTCAAGTCTTCCTAAGCTATTGCCTTGGCGGAGGCATATCATTAGCACCTGAAATTGTTTTTTCCACACAGAGTGAGCCAAAGCTCGGTAGAAATAATCTAACATAGTATATGAATCTTAACAAAGATATATGGTGATATGCATATGTAATGCTCACACCATAACTTTTTATATCTCTTTCCAAAAATCATGCAATGCCATATTAACATCATAATTCGTAAATCATCTTCTTTACCATAGAAAATAGGACAGTGAATCACACTCTGGAATCCCAATATAAATACGACCTTTCACGAAAATTTCATCTTCGTGAAACCGTAAATCGGCACCCATGTAAACGTAGGCTATACAAGCACTACTATTGCCATTTCACGAAAATTTCATCTGCGGGATTGGCACCCATATATACGCATGGTTTTTAGGACTTTCACCATGGATACTCAGGCCAACTTATTTCTACGAGGCAATACATACTTCCTAGATTTACCATTTTTCTCAAAACAATGCACATTTTCAATGTAGTAAATATGTAACAATGCTCAATGCAAAATGATGAGAAATTGGTTTTAATTCTCCTAATTCTAATGCAATTTCTGCAACAATCAGAGCTATCCTCCACGAATAGTCTAAATAGATATTTCTAAACAGATAAACAATTTTCAATAAAGATACACTTTCCAAATTTTAAGATATGAGTGATAATACATATCAAACTCCACCATCCTCATCAATAACAAGCCAATTCCACATTTTTAACATCATTTTCACTATTTATATAAAGTCAACATTTGAGACATTTAGGAAAAAATCTATTTTTCTTCCAAAATTGATCCCAAGTAACAAAATCAACAATTTCATCACAACTCAACTTTATTTTCAACACCACAATCATTTCCAAGAATCTATTCGAAAACTACTCTTTTGATTTTTAACCCAAAACCCTAAGTTTTATCCAAATATCCCAAAATCATAATGTTATTCTCGAAATAGCAAATATCTAAGTTAAAAATCATACTAGAGTGCGGAAAAATCCCTACCTCGAGCTTAAAAGATGAGAGAAAGAGTCCAACAACGTCCAAACCCAACTTCATTCGAATCAAAAGAAAGCCCACAGCATGCTCTACCTTTTTAACAAAGGGGCACGGGTGACGAACTCGATGGATTAAGGTGTATTTGTGGAGAGAAGTAGAGTGTTAGAGAGAGAGAGAGAGAGAGAGAGAGAGAGTGTGTGTGTGTGTGTAGATCTAGGGTTTTGAAAAGTTTAGAGAGAGCGAGAAGTGAAAAAGTGGCTCACACCCTAAGTTTGAAAAGTTATTGAAGCATCCATAACTCCATTCTTTCAAAAAATTTGGATTCTTCAAGTGGCTCACACCCTTATCAAAAACTTGGGATTTAAATACCCATCAATTATTTCATCTATAATCAATGTGGAATAGGTGGTTTACACACCATTCTCAATATCTCATTCATGAGACCAACTTTATGGAACAATTTCTCATTCAATTCTCAATAGTTTTTTGTCATTCTTTTTGTAGTGTAAAGGTCTTATTAAAAAGAATCTAAACCCACTTGATCCCACCTCAACCGGTGGTTGGAACCCACTTTAATTTCATAATAAAGTCACCATAAAACTATTTATTCCAATAGAGGAAACTACTCTTATTGCCACTCTAAAGCATAAGTCATACATGTTTGTAACATTACATACTAGTACTTAATTATTCTAATAAACATTTGAATAACAAGCTCTATGATAACTACTGGTATTTTCAACAAAAAATCTAAGATGGACAAGAATTATATATATTATGTATATACTTCAATGCTTGTTATGTAATAGTGGTAGCACATCAAATGTTAAAGTTGTATTGCTATCTAAAGATGTTCTGTTGAGGTTGAAGTAGCATCCCAGGCCTCGATAAGATTTGTTGTATTGTGTTCAACCTCTTCATAGTGTTGGTGAATCATCGAATCTCCTTGTGATATTCTAATTCCTTCCAATTCAACTGCAAAATCTTTCATTGTAGGCCTCTTCTTCTCATTCAAGTTTAGGCATCTTCTTACAAGGTGAGAAACAACAATAATCTCTTCTCTCTGACCCTTTTTAAGAACTGGGGGATCAAGAATCTCAAGCAGACAGTTTTCCTCTATTCATTGCATAAATTGACTGACTTAGATTCTAAAGATTGGTTTTTGTCCATTTAAAACCTCATCAAAAATAACAACTCCAAAACTATATATGATCATTATTAATGGATATATCATTATTAATCACTCATACTTACATTAAAATACATATATATGATCACCTTTATTAAATGAATTATGTATATATGAAACTACTAATATTGCCAATCCAAAGCATAAGTTGTACAAGTTTGTGGCTTTGCATACTAGTACTTAATTATTCTAACCAACATTTCAATAACAAATATTTATGGTAACTTATTGGTATATTCTCAAGCAAAAAATCTTAGATGCATGTTTCATATGGACTTTACAAAATGACAAAAGAAAATCCTAACTTTCTAGGATAGCCAAAAGTCCTCAAAGGTTTCTACTTCGTCGTTTTCTGCTGCGCTTTCCTCTTCGACACTTGGCATGATACGCAGTGAGCTTTGAATGCCTAATAAATGCACACACATCCCATCCCTTTTTCCTAGTTCAATACACAATAGCATCGAGAAAAAAAAAAAAAAAAAAGAGGAAAGGATCATGGCATTTAAGTTCATAGAACATATTATATGGTTAATTGTTAGTTGTCTAGAAATCCCCCAAAGAGATTTTGTTCTCCCAACTCCAAGAATTGGACGCGGATTATTCGGTATGCCCCCTCTTTTGCTGCTTTGTTGCAGACCTTACCTCAGATGCCTACCAACAATTATATACCGCGTAGCGCCAACCGTAAGGCCTCAAAAGAGACGGTAATGATTGGCCTTGCCCAAATCACTCCTCACACCGAACTACCTAGGGTTTGAATACAACCGCTCTATTCAAGGGTTCTGAAACAACCACTTGTGCAAGATTTAACTTACCAAAGGGAACATATCCCACTAACTTATAACTTCTTCTCATAATAATAATCAGGTCATTGAAACCCCATTAGCCACCCCCATTAAGTTTTCCATTAGATTAATCGTTGTAATTAGTTAGTACACGCGAGAAGGAAAATAAATTTGTATGAGTGTAAGCATCATTAAAGGACAAAAAAAAAAAAAAATACATAACCATGACATGTATAATATCATACCAAGACATGATTATATATAAGTAAGCACATTCATAAAGTCAAGAGCACAAAACATCAATGTAAATAGAATTTCCAGATTCAGAGTCACTTAAAGATCAAGATTAAAAGAACTATTTCAGATTTTTCCCAAATCTAGCCATCCTATGGTTCATAGAGAATTTTATCTAGTTTTCAGAACATTTTCGGAAATGGAAAAGCTTTTCCAGATAGTTATTTCAATAATACTCCAGCTCTGTCCAGATTCGTTGACTGTTACGAAAATTAGATTTCTCACAAACCACTTACTCGTTTTCCATGAAACCAATTTTCCTTGAAATCTAACTCCTTAAGGAAGATTTTGACATAAAATGGAGGTTTAGAAGATTTTTATACATATTTCTAGAATTTTCGTAAGTTCGTTGTAAAACAAATTTTTCTGGCACAATTCTTAAAAATAGAAATTTGGTGAGAAACGAAGTCAACTAGGGAAAATTTTTCACTTCTTTTGTGATGAAAACATGCTAAATAATATGTAATAAACTCAAAAATTTAAGGTGAAGGTGTGCCTTTGGAAATTTTGAGAGTTTGATATGGAAAATGGTAGTCTTATACCAATTAAGAGAAATACAAGAAGGGTAGAATCAAAACTCAACTTCTTTCATTTTTAACACAAAAATGCCATCAAAACACTTCTGAAATGAATGTTTAAAAGTTCTAAGTGTATGTATCTGAAAGGAAAAGAAATAAGAGAGAGTTGTGTTGCGGCTTACTTGAGGGTTGTTGGAATTGCTAGTAACTTTTTCTTCCTCTTCTCTCTTCTACCAAGCTCACCCTTCTTCCTCTCTTCTCTCTCAGCTGAATATAGTGTGTATGTGTGTGTTGTTGCATGTCAAATGCTATGGGAGGGGTTGTTTTTATAATGAATTTGGTGCAAAAGGTCATAAATGCCCATTGGTTGGAATTGGATTGGATAGTTTGGATTTAGTTTGAATTCAATGGAATAGTAGAGGATTAGAGGCCTTAATTAGGTTCCTAAACATGATCTAGTTAGGGTTTTCCTCCTAATCAAACCAACCTAGTTGCATATATACATATATATATATATAAGTTGTACCAAGTCAAAGATTTTTTCCTTGAATTATGCAAGTTTGCCTCCAAAAGTACACTCATATCATTTACAATGTGATGGCTGGCCATAGTTAGAGATTTGAGAGACTTTATATATATATATATATATTTGTGTACAATTGTTGGAATTTGTAAAATGAAATGTTTAAAAAAAAATATTTTAGGGTACAAGTGTATATATTAGTATACAACGGTACTTGTTTGGGGTCTTTGTGTTATTTAATAAAAATGTGAGGGTTTTGGGTTTAATTATGAATTGGAATATTTATTTTAGTGTAGAATTAAATTAAATTAGAGTTAGAGAGTCTAATTTGGTCTGGATTTCTTATTTCAAATAAAAAGGCTATCTACCGACGAACAAAATGAAAACCGAAAAATCTAGGATTTTCGAGTGGTAATTCCACATTTAGGGAGTCAATTAATTAGTATTAGGGTATTAGAATTTATTCCTAAGTTACCAAAATCAATTAGGGTTTGTGTAGTTTTAGTTGGCGCATGCATATTGGTCCTAGGGTTAGAATTGCAATTAATTAAGAAACTAAGGGACTTCAAAGAAATAATTTAAAAGTAAGGGACTTTTAAGAAAATAAAATTTTTAGGGCCCTCACATATACTTCACGACTTGTTATGTAATAATGATTGCACTTCAAATGTTGAAGCTATACCGCTATCTAAATTAGTTCCGGTCGAGGTTGAAGCAACATCCCAAGCCTCAATAAGGTCAGTTACATTGTATTCAACCTCTTCATAGTGTTGGTGAATTGTTGGACTTCCATGTGACATTCTAATTCCTTCCAACTCAACTGCAACCTCTTTCATTGTAGGCCTCTTCTTCCCATTCAAATTTAGGCATCTTCTTGCGAGGTGAGCAACAATAAGCATCTCTTCTCTCCAACCCTCTTTGAGAATCTGGGGATCAAGAATTTCAAGTAGACGATTTTCCTCTATTGATTGCATAAAATAACTGACTAAACTTCTACTTTCTTGGGTTCTAGTGGAAGAGATTGGTTTTTGCCCAGTTAAAAGCTCAACAATAACAACTCCGAAGCTGTAAACATCACTTTTATCAGTAAATTGGCTTGATTGAAAGTACTCTGGATCTAAGTACCCAAAAGTCCCTTGTACTCGTGTGGTCAAATGAGTATTATCAACATCAATTGATGTTGAAATTCCAAAGTCAGAAACTTTTGCTTTGTATTTTTCATCCAAGAGTATGTTGGTTGACTTAATGTCTCGATGATAGATGGGTATGGACGCCGCATAGTGTAAGTAGGAAAAAGCTCCGGCAACTTCTGTGGCAATTCGAAAGCGCATCTCCCATGATAGTGGGAACTCCTCATTTGGACCATGAATATGTTGAGAGAGTGTTCCATTGGGGATGAACTCATATATTAGTAGAGGTACGTCTGTCTCTAAACAACAACCCAAGAGCTTGACTATATTCCTATGGACAATTTGTGAAAGAATGACGACCTCATTAATGAATTGCTCAACTTGTCCCTCGTCGACAACCTTAGACTTTTTAACAGCGATGATTCTTCCATCTGACAACATGCCTTTGTAAACAGTACCTGTTGAAAAATTAATTGAAAGTAAGTGGTTGATTAAAAAATTAAAAAAATAAACAATGAACAAATCTTATTCAAATTAGAGAAAACAAAAATCATAAATTTTTCTTGAAATCAAATCCTGGATTTATGAAATAGCATAACTAAATTATGGTTAAATTAATTAGGAAAGATTGTATTTGATTTTTTAATAAACATATTATGACACATATTAGCTCATACGCGTTCACCACACTATAAACAAGTCCAATACATGTGTTTGTATGTATATATATATTATATGCGTGTTGTGCTGACTTTTGGCATAAAACATTCATAGTGCATTGATATTTTTTTACCCTTATCCAACCCAAAGAAGAATCCATGTATAAAACGTCTCAAGATGTTTGGTAAGAAATCAACGCAAGATAAGAAATTAATTGTAAGCTTTAGATAATGAAAGGATAACAAAATTGTACCTTGGCCTCCTTGGCCGAGAATACGATCTTCATGGTAATGATCGGTGGCTTTCTCCAACTCTTTCGAATTAAACAATTTAATTTTTTTACTGCCATCACTTGAAGATAACTTGTGTTGTAACAAGAAACCACCATTTCGCTTGAAGAAATTTTCCTTGCGTTTCTTGTCATTTATTTTCTTCATTACTTTGTACAGCCACCCAGAAGGAATAAGTAAAAATAATAATCCTGCTGATCCAGCACAAGCACCTGTAGAGAACTCAACTCCAGAATCAATATATATATAGAACCAAAATTAAAAAAATTAATATTTGAATATCAGATCTAGCAAAAATTTTAATTGTTTTTTAATTTGGTGGGACTTTTCACACCAAATTCTCTATAAATATATCACTCATCCCCATTTGTTGAGCACATATACACACCCATACACACACCCACACTATATTTAGGTGAGAGAAGAGAGGAAGGAGGGTGAGCTTTGTGGAAGATAGGAGAAGAAGTTTGCTAGCAATTCCAACAACTCTCAAGTAAGCCATAACACAACTGTCTCTTATTTTTCCTTTCAAATGCATGCTCTTAGAAGTTTTAAACATTCATTTCATATTTATTTTTATGGTATTCTTGTATTAAAAATGAAAGGAGTTGAGCCTTGATTCTACCCTTCTTGTATTTCTCTTAATCGGTATGAGACTACCTTTTTCCATATCAAACTCTCAAAATTTCCAAAGGCACACCTTCACCTTAAATTTATGAGTTCAATACATATTATTTAGCATATTTTCATCGCAAGAGAAGTGGAAAATTTCCCTAGTTGACCTCTTTTCTCACCTAATTTCTATTTTCAAAAACTGTGTTAGAAAAATCTGTTTTACAGCCAAATTTCAAAAATTTTAGAAAAATGTAGAAAAATCTTCTGGACCTCCATTTTAATTCAAACTCTTCCTTAAGGATTTAACTTTCAAGGAAAATTGGTTTCATTGAAAAAGAGTGAGTGGTTTGTGAGCAAATCTGATTTTCGTAATGGTTGACGAATCTGGACAAAGCTGGAGTATTTCTGAAATGACTAAAAATTTGGAAAGTTATTCCATTTCCAAAACATGGTTTGAAAACTAGGTTAAATTCTTTACGAACTATAGAAAGGCTAGGTTTGGGAAAAATTTGAAATAGCCCTTCTTATTTTAATCCTTAATTGGTGCTGAATCTGAAATTTAGTTTTGCTTGAGTGTTTTATGCTCTTGTGTTCATGAATATGTTTATTTGTACCTGATCATGTATTGGTATGAGATTACATATGTAATGGTTATGTACCTTTTATTTTAGTCCTTCAATGGTGCTCACACTTACGCAAATCTGGAAATTTATATTCTTGTGCGAAATTATTCCCGTAACTACTTGAATATGCCTAGAGCTACTTGTGCCTATCTTGATATGTGAATCTCATGTGTTGTAATTTTATTTCCTTCTATTTGTGCTATGTAGTTGTTCATACTTGTGCAATAGATGTTGTTTCAAGAGCATGTCCTAACTCTAACTTGAATTATCTAACTCAAACGGGAAACTTAATGGGTGGTAATGGGTTTGCGAAATTTTGGACAAGTTACTAAGATATTGATTGGTTGACGAGATGTGTTCCCTATTTAGAAGTTAAAGTCTTGCGCAAGTGGTTTTTGGAACCCTTGAACAGAGCGATTGTATTCAGACCCTAGGTATTTGTTATGAGGAGGGATTTGGGCAAGGCCCATTATTACTGTCTCTTTTGAGGCCCTGCGGTTGGCGCTACACAGTATATAATCGTTGGTAGGCATTCGAGGTTAGTTCTGCAACAAAGCAGGAAAAGAGGGGGCATACTAAATAATTCGCGTCCAATTCTTGTGGTTGGAAGGACAAAGTCTCTTTGGGGGATTTCTAGATTTCTAATATCTAACCTTGTAATCCTTTATTATTGAATGATTATCATGCCTTATTACTTGTTTGTTATAATTGTGATGGTGTATTGGATTGGGAAAAAAGAGATGGGATGTGTATGCGCTTATTAGGCATTCAAAGCTCATGGCGTTTCATGTCAGGTATCGAAGAAACGTACGAAGCCAATGAAGAGTCAAAGACATTTGAAGACTTAAGTTTTCCTTAGAGAAAGTTTGGAACCATTTTGCTCATTAGTCTAATTGTGCTTTTTATTCATTCATTTTGGATTGTAATAGTAATGGAACTCGTTTTGTAAATTTAAAATTTGAGACACTGCAATTATTATTTACTTTGTAATCCTATGCCTATCTCTGCGTTGCTTATGAGACCTTGCGTCAATGCCTTTTAAGATCTGTCAAAAGGGTAGTGCGCTACCTAAGAAAGCTGAACTTAGAAGGGACGCTAACTTGACTCCTCCCGCGATCTGGGATCTTACTTGGTTATTGATCATAGGACTCGTTAGTGACGTTTCTTGGAATCCTAACCTTAGATAAACCCTGTATTTATTTGTTAATATATTCTCTGATGTTCTCGATTTTTGGGACGTCACACCCATACTTTGGGGGGCTTGCCAACCTATTCTGGAAGGTAATTGACTCCTTTGTCCTTGATGCCCCCTCTTTGGAGGAGCCTCTATTCCCTTTTGGTGAGGCCTCTTTGGATGACGCTGACAAGGTGAACACAATCTCTGTGTTGTGTTTTCGCGTGAAGCGTGGTGAATTTCCCCATTCATATATCTATTACCGCACTCACTTGGGCCTTTTGGCAAACTGGTCCCTTTGGGTCGATGATGTTATTGTGGACAATGACTTCGAGCAGCGCTTGAGGGATGCTCGTCTCTTCAATACCGTTTTGATTTCGAGGGAGTTGTTCATGCGTAAGGTACAGACCAATACTGATATGGTCATTTCCTGCTGGAGTCGCGACACTGACACCTTCATTCTGGCCTGGGGGGAGATAACCTCAACTCTCAGAGATGTTGTTGTTCTTTTGTGCCTGAGCACCCGTGGGGACTACCATTTTGATCTCGCATCCCTAATTGCTACGGAACAGACTACTGTCATTGCTCTCTAGGGTGCCTTTCAGGAGGCATGGAAGTATGGCTATTGGTACGATCTCAAGACTGGGGAATTGCTTCAAGAGAGGCCCAAGAGGGATAATACCACCTACCCCTCTTGGATGAAACATTTCTTCAAGGACTTGTAAGTGGTTGTGGCGATATTACACAGGATATTCGTAACTCCATAGTTGGGTCGGGCTATCGTAATAACTTGTACTTGGCCGCCTTTGTTAGTTATTTCATCTCATTTTTTGTTCTCCACAGCAACCCCGCTGAGAGTATTAATCCTCTGGTGTTCCCTCTAGCTGTTAAACTCTGCAGCGGCAGTCAGATCCCTCTGGCTCTTCTCTTCTTGGGGAATCTATACTTCTGTCTTGACCTCATTCACTTGGACATGGAGAGGTCCATGGGCCACTACGATGTATGAGCTTTGTACACACTCAGTTCCTAACCGCCTTCTTCTACGAGTAGTTCCCTGCTATGGGCCCCATTCCTAAAGAGCATGCGCCCTTCTTCACCGACAAAGTCCTTGATGCAAAAGATCGTCCTATCCTAGATGTAGAGAGACAACCCGTCACAAGACAAGTACCCCATTCCCTTCCTCGTATCTCCAGGTGGTCTAGTGTTGGCACCAACAGACCCTTCGTGGATTACGTTGATCGTATGGAGGACAGTGTGCTCTGCTCTTTTACCTAGCTTGTTCTAGGCATCTCTATTGTTCCATTTTATTTCTTAGAGGTTCATCATGTTGATTTCTCTCTTGATAGTGTCCAGGCCAACTCTCTTCTTGTGGTCGCCACGATACGCCCAGGGTTCCTGCCCGTATGGAATGAGGAGGGCATGTCCAGCGTTGTGTATCGACCGGACAGGATCCTTAGGCAATTTAGCATAGACCAAGGTATCCCACATGCCCCTCTGTCTCAGACAGACTTCCATCAGAGCTTCCAGCGGTTTGCCTATGATTAGACCGCCTTACTTGTGGAGGGCTTAGGCCTCATGGAGTTGCCCTCACTTGGAAGAGAAAATGCCTTCACTACCACTAACAGGCTATTCTGGTACCGTAACCTCAACTCTTTTTTCAATTTTTGCAATAGTGATCTGGTTGCCCCTGTGGTAGAACCCATTCTGCAGCCTGACTTATCCCTTCGTCTCTTTTCTGGTCATATAAAACAGACCAGTGTACTTTTTTGTTTCAAGCTTTCGTCCTTGCCTGCAATAGAGGAGCCTCATCTGTCTAGGGCAATGTCCGTCCAACCTCTGCAAGTTGCTCTCCCCCTAATCAGTGTAATAGTATGCATAACCCGCTTCCAACTGAGGACAGCCCAAGAGGCAGTAGCATCAATCGCTGAGGCTCGTGCCTTACCAAGTAGGAAGAGGCTCCAGAAGGTACCCATACTTAAAAAATATTTTTCATTTTTCCATACTTCCTTGGGCTTTTTATATTTATTTTAGTAGTCACATGATCTTTTCCTTTTTCAGGGCTTACTAGTTTCAGAGCATGGTACTGTTTCGGTTGTACCACCTTCACGCCCTGGAGGTCCCTCGACTCCATCGGAATTTCCTCAAATTCAAATAACGATGACGATGACGACCTTCCCATTGCTTCAATGGGTCACTAGACTCAGAACTCGCAGAATGGTACTTCCAGATGTTAAAGAAGAACTAAGTGCTAAGGCTGACCCAGTTGCTAAGGTTGAGCCAGTTGCTGAGGTTACAGATATGAAAGGAGGTTATGATGCCCCATTTGTTGAAAGCGAACGAGTTTTCCCTGCTACGGAAGTTGCCGAGGGTGGTGTAGCTACTGAGGGCGCTGAGCCCCCAGACCTCATTGATTCTGTTCATTCTGACCGTTCCTTCATTGGTGGGGAGGATTTTGTTCTTGAGACTTCAAGAAAAAGGTCTGGCGTAAGAGAGCCACTAGAAGTCCACCACCTCATTTGGAATCTATATCTGGGGGTTCTCCCCAATCCACTGAGTCTCCACTAGTTCAACAGACCACACTTTCCAATGTCCAAGTTCCTAAGGGGGGTGCAAATGTAGCGGTTGTTCCTGCTGTGGACCCTCCAAGTTTGGCTTAACTTGCAGAGGCAACTGTCAACCTGGCCACTCATGGTACTACTACTATCGCTGATGCTTCTGACCCAGCTACCTCAGCAACTTCTGAGCAGCTCGTTGATTTGTACCCAACTCATTTCCATAAGGTGCTAACTAATCTTGGGTGATCACGAGACTTTTATGTGGGCATGGACACCACTGTTGTGCTATATCTGAACGTTGAGGATTACCATATGGACAACCTCCTTTCAGAGCGACATGATGATGTAGGCAGCTTTGGCCTTTCTTGCGAGGTTAGTTCGCCTCGTCGCCACCCTGCGTCTACCCATTCCAATGCCACTGGACAGTCATCTTCAGGGAAGGTGAGTCGTCCTCAGACCTTTGGTTGTTTTGCCAGTCTCTCTCTAGTAATTGAAGCTAGCGGTGGTGTGAGAAAGTCCTTTCAGTCCTTAGGGAAAGTTATTTTTCTAAGTTATTGGATCTCCTTCGATGCTGCTTCCACTCTTGCCCACATCTAGGCACTGCACCTTGGCACCTTTACTGCTTTTAACATTCCGAGCTTAATGGTGTAAACAGCATTGTTGGAGTCACTTGCCGGTTTCATTCGTGACCTTGCTACAAAGAAGATTCTGCCAACCCCTAGTAAGTTTGTGGAGAATGCTGAGGCTAATTTGAGCAGCTTTGAGAGGAATGGTTTGGACCTATCATGGATGAAGGCCAGGTTTTAGGCAGTCGATGGCTTCCTTGAGCATGCAGATAATGTGGTAATGATTGCATCTTCGGAGGAGACCATCACAGAGTGTAAGGGTGCCTTGGAGCAGTATCGGCAGAACCTGGCTCGGTTCAAAGAGAAGGACTCTGTGTTGGTTGCTCAGTTACCTCGTGATGTGACCCTGATGGACTCCCTCATGAAGGGTTTGATTTGATTTATTATGACTTTGTTATGGCCCTTTTTCTTTGTACTTTTGTTATCTTTTTTTTTTCTTCTTTTTTCTTTTGAATATTGTAATCATGTTGTGGAAAACTTTGATGTTTATGAGGAGCAAATATATTGATTAGTTGGATCTTATTTCATTGCCTTCCTTTCATTGTCTTTACATAGCTTCTAAGGATGAGCAAAACTCTTGTTATAAATAGAACTTCACCATGTCTAAGTAGGGTTTTTTTTTTTTTTTTTTTTTTTTTTTTTTTTTTTTTTAACAATGATAAAATTTCATGAAATATGGAAAAATTTCCTCACACTAAGTGTTTACAAGAGCAACAGGTTTACTAAGTGTATGACACGTTCTTTACACTTTGCTTTGGAAGTACTAACAAAGAAACTTACAACTCTTTTCCTAAACAAAAGAAATTAAGGAAAATATTCCTTTACATACTTAGCGTTGATAGGGCCAGTTCTGAACCCATCATCTATTGTTGTCAACTTGTAATACTCGCTGCTGCTTGCCTTAACAACTTTGTAGAGGCCTTCCAATCTGGGTGAGAACTTGGGAATTGGTTGCCCCCGCATGATTGCATCCACTATCTTCCATACCAAGTCCCCCTCATTGAACTCCCTATGTTGAACAGACTGATTGTAAGCACGAGCTATGACTGATGATACTTTTCCATTGCCCACGAGGCCCAATCTCTTCTTTATTCGGCTGCCTCTATGTCGTTCTTTCTGCTGTCTGGAACTAAGTGTGCTGACATAGCCATTCTTACTGAGGGTACTGCCAACTTAAGTGGTGACACAGCTTCGGACCCGTATACTAAGGAAATGAGGTTGCCTGAGTTGGCTTCCCCTTTGACGTTCCATACGTCCAGAGTGCTACGGGGAGTTGTTCAGACCATGTGCCCCTTGCTTCATCCATCATTTTACTCAATATTCGGATGAGAGTTTTGTTGGTTGCCTCAGCTTGTCCATTCCCTTGAGGATAGTATGGAGTAGACTTATGGTGCTTAATCTGGTAGGTGTCCAGCAATCTACCCACATGGAGATTTATAAAGGGAGTTCCATTGTCAGACAACATTAGTTTGGGTATGCCAAACCTACAGATTATGTTTTCCTTGATGAAGTTGGCCACTCCTGCCCCATCTGCTTTCCTCATCGGTATAGTCTCTGCCTACTTAGTGTTAACTTTAGTTGCTGCAAGTATCTATCCATGGCCTTTGGATTGTTGCGCTATAGGACCTACTAGGTCGAATGCGCAAGTATGAAACAGGTAAGGAGTCTTGATGTTATGTAGTTCGACCGTTGGTGCATGTATCAAGTTCCTAAACTTCTGACAGGATTGGCATCTTTTTACAAAGTTTTTAGTATCTTCTTCCATTGTCGGCCAGTAATATCTGAGGTGAATAAGATGTCCATCTAATTGCTGAGCTCCTCGATGCTCTGCCTTGTGGGCTTCCCTCAGCATTTCATTTGCCTTATCTTTTGATAAACACGCCAAAGGTTCCCTTTCAAAGCTTTTGCGGTACAGCTTACCTTGGTAAAGGAAAAAGAGGAGGGCCCGCCTTTTGACTCTAATTGCATCGGCTTTGTTCTCAGGCAGTGTGCCACTTCTAAGATAGTCAATATATGGTTGTCTCCATTCTTCACTACTTAAGAAATGGGCTTCCTCTTCTTTGGGATGGGATTGACATTTTGCACATTGATTTTGCAACTCAGTACTTTCCTTTTTCCATCTCTAGCCAGTAATACCCCTGCCTCTGCATCCGTCAGTAATACCCATTGTTTGCTTGACAACCAATTTGGAGTCACCCAGATTTTTAACTTGTGAAGGCCTTTCTTTTGGGCCGCAATTAGACCCAGTATTAACGCCTCATATTCAACCTCGTTGTTTGAACATTCAAAGTCAAGCCTATATGATAGATGAAATTTCTCTCCTTTTTGACTACATAGTGTTATGCCAGCTCCACTTTTCCCAGCTCCAGAAGCTCCATCAAATTTTAAATCCCAATAAGTCTCAACTGCAACTGCTAAGACATGGACCTCACCTGGTAATGGGAATTACGCTAGTAAGTCTGTAAGTGCTTGGCTCTTAATAGCCTTGGGAGTAACGCAAGTGATGCCATATTCTGTGAGAGCCAAGAGCTATCTTGCCATTCTTCCAGTTAGAGCGGGCTTGCTCAGTAAGTAGCGGCCTGGATCACTCCTGGTCACAACCTGGACTAGGTACGCCAAAAAATAGTGGCGCAACTTCTGTACTGTGAAGATTAAGGCTAAACGATGCCTCTCAATTGGGGTGTACCATGATTTAGCGCCATTGACTTTGCGATTGATGTAATAGACTAGTTTCTCAACACCATCTATGTCCTGGACAAGTAGAGCTCCAATAGACCGAGATGTAGAGGTCAGGTACAGTAGCAGAGGCTTTGCAGATTGTGGGGAAATCATTGTAAGTGCAGAGGTAAGTGCATTCTTCACCATATCAAATGCCTGTTGGTGTTCTTGCAACCATTCAAATTTGTGATTCCCTTTTAGCAGTGTCCTAAAGGAAAAGGTTATCTCAGCAAGGGTTGGAATGAACCTCCTGAGGTATGATACTTTGCTTAGGAATTTCTTCGAGGCCTTTTGAGAGTGTGGCGGTGCCATCTCCATGATTGACTTGATCTTATCCCCATCTACTTCAATCCCCCTATGGTGTACCAGAAAGCCAAGGAACTTGCCTGCGGTAACCCCGAAGGCACACTTGAGAGGGTTCATCTTTAAGTGGAAATTGCGACAATGCTGAAAATCTTTTTCCAAGTCGCAGAGGTGTCGGTTTGCCTTAGTAGACTTTACCACCAGATCATCTACATACACTTCCACTTCATGATGTAACATGTCAGGGAACACTGCAATCATAGCCTGTTAATAGGTTGCCCCCGTGTTTTTCAAACCAAAGGGCATCACTATATAGAAAAATTTTTCCCAAGGACGTTCTAAAAGCTATTTTTTCTGCGTCTTCTAGTGCCATTTTGATCTGGTTATAACCACTAAACCCGTCCATGAAGGAGAATATTTGATAGCCCGCAGTAGAATCGACAAGTGTGTCAACATGGGGCAATGGAAACTCATCTTTTAGGCAGGCCTTATTCAGGTCGCGAAAGTCTACACAGACCCTGATGTGGTCATTCTTTTTCTTCATAGGCACAATATTTGCTAGCCAAGTTGGGTACTATATAGGCTCAATGAACTTGGCCCTCTGCAACTTTTTTACCTCTTCCTTGATCTTTGTGTCAAGATCAAGGTGATACTTTCAAGCATGCTGCTTTATTGGCTTAGAGTCGGGAAAAGTGTCAAGGTGATGAGTGACAAGGGATAGGTCAAGACCAGGCATCTCGTCATACGTCCAAGCAAAGACGTGATTGTACCGCTTCAGTAGTGTTATCAATTCGGCCTTAGCTGCTGGAACCATTGTATCGCTGATAAACACGGGCTTGCTTTGCCCGGGTAAGTCGCTAAGGTTGACCTCAGCAAGTACTTCCTGCTGCAGTTTGGGTCTATCTTGCATGCATTTCTAGGCGGGCTTAGGCGTCTCCACCAACCCTTCTTTGGACTCATCACTATCACATTTATTTGTCTTGAGGCCAACCTCCTAAGGTATGAAATCTAGCCCCCAAGACCGTCATAGGGAGTAAACTGTCTTGCTGTCTTCATGTACCTTAACAACCTTGGGCGGAGGACTTGTGAATTTGCTGCTGCTCTTTTGCGTACTACCTTCTGGAGCAGCCTCTGCATCTCGAATGTCTTCCCATTTCGTCAATTTTACCCCTGTAACCTTACCAGTCCTTGGAGTTTCATCCATTGACAGCTCAGTAAAGAAAATTGCTTCAGAATAGTGGGCCTCCTCTACTACAAATGGCTTGTCAGACGCATTTATGGTCACTATGCGCTTTCCCAACTTTACCTTCACACATTGGTGATAACTCGACGGAATAGCCCCATATCAGTACATCCAAGCTCTGCCAAGTATGATGTGGTAATTTGTGTCTATTTCAATCACATGGAACTTAGTTGCGGAATGGATCTCGCCAACTGCTAAGTCCACTACAACATGGCCCTTAGTAACTTTTTTCTCACCACCAAAACCTGTCACAGTAATTGGTTGATGGACCATCCTGGACTTTGGGATACTCACCTTCGCAAAAGGTGTCAGTAGTGATGATGTTTATGGACACCTCATCATCAAGGAAAGCACGCTTGAACTCTACATCGTTGATGTAAGCTATGACAAAAAGAGGACAGTTATGAGGAAATGGATATGCTCTATCTATTTCTGAAAAAGTAATGGCCCCATAATCTTCCTGGATACATCGAGGCACATGCTCATTAGCCTCAGCAACTTCAATATGGTGCACTTCAGAGATGTTGATGAGGGCCTTTGTTGCTTCTAACTTAGCAGCTTAGCTCAGCCCCAGCTGGTCAAAGAAGGTGCGAAACTTAACAAAGTTTTACAAGACCTGAACATGAGTATCCTTTGTAAACTTTGCCTTTGCAGGTACCATCTCAGGGAGCTGGCTAGTAGTGATTTCTTCTAACTCATCATAGTAGGATGCCATGTGTACTTGATCGCGCACAGGCCCAAGATACCCAATCATATGTACAATCTTCCCCTTCTTCTTGTGGTTAGGATAAGGGTCCTTCTTTACATCACGATTACCGGCATCTTTGAACTTCAGCTCATTTGCAACAACTTTCTTCTTAAAGATACTTTTCAAAGTCCAACAGTGCCTAGTAGGGTGTCTAGTGGCTCTGTGATAAATACAATAATCCGGGCTTTCTTTGTCCTTCTTGGTTGGGAGAACATCAACCGGAGGTAAAGTAAGTTCACCATCGGTTACACATTCTTTAACCAAGGCTTTAACATTCTCAAGGTTGCAAGGATATGGATTTCTGTCTTTATAACTCTTCCTCTTCCGAGAGGATGATGCCTCTCCTTGCGAGCGGCTCCCTCCTACGGAGGTTACTGCAACAACTCTACTATTGCGGGAGTAGCGGTGATTATCACGAGATTTATGCAAAGGACCGGTGGTACTGAGGTTCCTAGTTGCCTCAATCAAGGCTGAAAAGGTAGGCAGATAATGATTCACCAAGAAGATTTTATAGTTGCATATGGCACCCTCCACACATATGCTAACTAAATGGGCTTCATCCACTGGTTCATGACAGTCAATAGCCTTATCCTGGAACCGCTTGACATAGTCCAATATATCTTCTCCTTCTTTTTGGACATCTCGCCCAAGTGTGAGGGTTGTAACTTTCTCTTGAACTGGGAAGAACTTTGTGTGGAGCTTGTTCACCATCTCATCTCAACTCTTGATCGAGTTGGGGGCCAGGTTCACATACCAGCTATAAGCCCTTTTAGTAAGTGATTTGAAGAACTCTCAAAGGCTCAGAGAGTGGTCACTACCATAAACACCAAGAGTTTCAATGAACCTCACCACGTGTTCTCTGGCATTGCCTTGCTTCCCATCAAACTTAATAAACTTGGGCACTGTATACCCAGTTGGGTATGGCATGGTCAATATCTCTTGAGAGTATGAGGGCTTCACATTCGGGTCAGAGAGAGATGGTAGTTGCTTCTTGCTATGCTCTTGCTCGAGCATAGCTTGTACGTTGGCTAGAGTAACGAAGTGAGTAGGTTGGAATGGACCAGTCTGTTCTTGGATAACTGAACTAACGGTTGTACCATTCACCTGAGGTACCACTGGAGGCACGCAGATCAGAGCTCGAACCTCAGGGAACATGTTAGGCACTGGATTTGGGACAGCTACAGGCGGAGGTTCCTGTGCTGGAGCTGGTTTGGACACCATGGCCATAATAGCCTCGGTGAGAGTTTGGAAAGCTGTTAGGATCTCCTTCTGCGTATCCTGGAGTGATTGGACTGCCTCAACCACAACATTGTGGTCATGGTCCTCAATATGTGCTGATCTGCCATTGGAAGAGCCTTGTTACCGTGGGGGTTGCTAAAATTCATCCTCTGCCATTCTTTTTAGTGAAATGTGTAAGCTATTGCGGGTATGAACCATCAACAAAATAGCGTCCCCAGCAAAGTCCACAGAAATGTAAGGGGGTTCAAGGTTAGGAAGGTGGTTAGAGAGGCAAAACTATGTTAATGGTCCAACAATGATGGAAGTGGTTGGAGAATGAGCAGTAACAACTATCTGAGAGTTGGAGAGTGTGCAGCTAGGTAAGGGTGGTGCAAGTAGCTCGAGAAGAAATGTATGACAGTGCACAAATGGGCAACATCTCCTCTAAATCTCCAAAATTCCTTCTCTTGGACCTTGGGAAATGGGTCCTATTTATAGGCTTTTCCTTGGCACCAAGAGGACACCAAGTGACCAAATAGAGAGAAGACAGGTGTCTTTAAGGATCATATAGAATATTCTGCCTTGAGCCACCAGGCTGAAAGTGCCACGTGTCCCTCTACATGTGCTATGTACTATCTATTTGCCTTCGCAACTACATTTTCGAGGCTCAACAAGTGTAGTTACGACGGGAGTGTTTGGTGTTGCAACTCCTTTTTGAACCTTAGCATATACAGTTGCAGTGGGAGTGTTTGCCGCTACACTTGCCTTCTCAGCTCGAACCTCAGCAAGTGTAATTGCAGTGGTAAACCTTGCTGTTGCACTTGCCTTCTCAGTTCTATTTAGCCAGTACATGCATTCCCAGGACTCCATTAGCCTTGTATCGGCTATATTCGTGTTCACCTCAACGAAGCCTCCATCTTTAGCCACCTAACCACAAACTCCCCATCTTCCCAGGGCGAAGGCCACAACCAAGCCTACTATGAGCCATGCTCTACCTTAGCACCAAGCCCAAGGGGGTTTCCTTGGTCTTGCCTGTGCAACCAAGGTAGGTCCACAACCTGGGAGAATAGAAAGAGAGTCCTTTGTGCTCAGGCTGCCTTACTCCAACCTTTTCGGGATTGACAAGGTAAACTAGTATCTTTGGGCCTGCTATCAGTTCCCACCAATAAATCTTGGAGCTTGCTATCAGCGCCAAGTTAATGAACTTTGGGACTTGTTATCAGCCCTAAGCTAGTAATGCCTTGGGGCCTGCTATTAGCGCAAAATATTAGCCTCTATTTGTAGAGGGGAAGCTTTTCCCAAAGGCTACTATCACCTTGGCAGGATATTCCCTCCGCAAGTTAGTTGCAGTGGCTGCAGTTGTTGAGGTAGTCATTTCCCGCGGCAAGTTCAAATGGTAAAACCGACGATATTAGAGATGGCAACGCCGACAAAATGCCTCTGCAACTTGGGCGCTGCAAGTACTACCTCTACAACTTAGTTGCTTCAGTTTTCTCATTCCCTCAACAACTCTAAGTGGCGGCAATAGCGACAATACTTGGAATGGCAGGGTTAAGACAAAGTGCCTCTGTAACTTGGCCGTCGCAAGTGTCACATTTGCAACTTAGTTGCTTCAGCTTTCTCTTTCCCTCAGCAACTTCAGATGGCGGCAGAACTGACATTATTGGGGAATGGCAGTGCTGAGGCAAAGTGCCTCAGCAATTTGACCGGTGCAAGTGTTCTCTCTACAACTTGGCCGCTGTAAGTGTTGCCTCTGCAACTTGACTTGGGCATTTTCCTTTGTGGAGTCTGTTTGGACCCTTGGTGAGTTGGACTTGCTTCGGCCCACTATTGGCCCACTTCCCTTGGGCTTTAGCTCCTGCTTCTTTTTCATTCCTGGTCGCCTTAGAAGGGCGACCTCAGCATTTAGGCCCATACTTAATTTGAAACTTAATTTCTGACCCTCCACACTAATCAAAAATAAATATTTGAATTTGGAATTTTTATTGGAGGGTGTTGTTCTGGCTCATGGAGGTCACCATTGATCTCGTTCAAATGATCTGAACTATTTATTTTGTTGTATAATTCGTGTATATCATCCACACAAAAAATTTGATCGATCTGATAATTATAACCTATTCAATTTATTGCATTTGTTACGCCAAAAAAAAAAAGGGTCTATTTTTAAAAACATAATTGTAGTATATTTTTTTGGTAACCAACGTGATAAATTAAATAGAATATGATTATCAGATTCACTTAATT
>CM045766.1:68132253-68268738 GCA_025200525.1 Camellia lanceoleosa | reverse complement strand
ACTAAGTTTTGTAACTTGGGCGTGTATTTTGTAACTATTATCTTCTTATTATATGCTTGTTTTTTTCTTAAAAAACCAATATAGCCTCCCTACGTTGCTTATAAGCAGACCTTTAGCGCAATATCTTTTAAGATCTCGCTGCAGCGCGGTAGTGCGCTACCTAAGAAAGTTGGGCTTAGAATGGAGTGGTAATTTGACTCCTCTAGTGATCTCGGGACCTCCTTTGTCATTGGCCATATGACTCATTAGTGGACTTCTCCCTTGCTTCTCCTCAATCTCTTAGTGGTAGATTTTGGGGCTGCCATTGGTCTCGGCAAAAGTGGTAAAATTCTACACCCAAGCCGTGGATATGATAGGTCTGAAAAATCATGGATTATATATTCATTGGCTCATGCACAAAATAACATGAAGGTGAGCATATAGGTTTCTTGTGCTTGAGTCCGACATTTCGTATTTGTAGCCAACAACAATGGCTCATTATGGAGTTCAAGGATTGCATCTTTCTTTGACAGATGTGTTTCCTCATCAGAACCCGTGGTAGGAGAAGATCAAAATTCTAAAAGGAACTTGAAGATGATCCTAGTGATAGTGATCATCAAGTGAGGAAGTAGATGAAACAAGAAAGAGCAAAAAGTGGCTAGGGACTTCAAAGCAAGTCTTTTGGTTCTATTATCTTGACTTAGATGTTAGAGAGAGAATCTCAAACTTTCTATAAAGTTATTATGGGATTTCACCTAAAAGTCTTTGTGTGGAAAGAAGCAATTAAAAGTGAGATTAACTCCATCTTACGTAACTCAGTATTGGTGAGTTAGTTGATCTACCCCTGCATAAGAAGGCCTTGGAGAGTAAGTGGATCTTTAGGAGAAAGACAAAGGCCGATGGATCAATTGATAAGTATAAAGCTAGGCTAGTTATCGTGAGGATATAGGCAATGAGAAGGCATGGATTATTTTGATGGGTATTCACCTATGACAAGGATTACATCCATTTGCATGGTGATTGCGATAATAGCTTTATGTGGTTTGGAGATACATCGATGGATGTAAAGATATTCTACTTAAATGGAGATTTAGATAAAGAAATTCTACATGTGAGCAACCTTCTTCGAGGGTTTTCTACTTCCAGTGGTAAAAATAGGAAAGTTTGTAAGCATGTCAAGTCATTGTATGATTTAAAGCAAGCTCCTAAATAATGAGCATGAGAAGTTTGACAACGCTATGTTAAGTCAAATGGGCTTAGAATCACGTGATTAGGTGAAAACACGATATGTCAAAGACACTGATCGAGATTATGTCATTTTGTTTCTATATGACATATTCATTGTTTGTAGTAATGATGTAGGATGATCGTAGACTACCAAGAGATTGTTAAACTCTATGTTTGGATATGAAATTTATGGGCCTTACGATGTGATTCTAGGTATTAAGATTGACTACAACATCTAGTGATATTGTACTTCAATCTCATTATGCCGGGGAAGATACTTGAGAAATTTGGTAAATCAGATAAAAGTGTGTCAAGGGTACTCGTAGACTTGAGTCTACATTTGACCAAGAATAATGGCGAGAGGATTTCTCAGCTAGAATATTCTCAAGTCATTAGGAGTTTGATGTATCTGATGAGTTGTACAAGGCTGAATATAGCCTACTCTGTTAGCAAGCTTAGTAGATACACGAGTAATCCTAATGCTGCTAATTGAAAGGGCATTATGCGGGTGTTTGGTTATTTGTGCCGGGATTATGGATTATATTATAACAGATACCCATCGGTACTAGAATGGTATAGTGACGTTAATTGGATATCTGATATAAAGGACTCCAAATACACTAGTGGTTATGTGTTTACCCTGAGGTAAGCAATGGTTCTTGAAAATTTTCCAAGCAAACGGTATATCAAGAACAATGATGGAATCTGTTATTGCTTTGGATAAAGTAATCGAGGAAGTTTAAAGAAATATATTTTACAATATATATATTTCATTTCATACTAATGTCAAAATTTGGTAGTCATATTTTTCATGTTATGTATTTTCCTTATATGAAAAAACCAAATAAATTATATATGTACATTTACATAATATACGTATATATTACAATATATTAATAATTGGTCAGGTTAGGGTCATGATTAGGCTCAACCACTATTCTCAAACTTCATTTATTTAAAAATAGGAACTTACCAAGTAGGTCTCAAACACAAAGTTTAAAACTCATCTAGTTCCAAAACAAAGCACTTTCACTAATTAGTCCCACGAAATTTTATTTTTATTTTTTTAATTTAAAGAAGTTGGTATATCCCACCACCACTAGACTTTCTCGATGGTCATCGAAGACTCACAAATGTTCAACATCACCGATAAGTTATCAAGTATCGACGAAGTTTACCAAAGTAGCACTAGAGTGTTCTCAAGTTCAACCAGAGATGGCAAGCTTTTGCCAAACACCACCCTATATGGTAACATCCCAATGGGTGTCTTATAAGCGATGGTAGGCTCATGAAGCATCATTTAAACGTTTTGACCAATCCCTTCTATCCCCAACCATTTTCTCAATAATTTGTTTCACCATCCTATTTGATACCCTACATAGTCATTAGTTTAAGGGTGATATGGAGGCCAACTCTATGAGTGATGGAGTATTTTGACTACCAACTCAAAGAACCAATTACAAAATGTATCATGTGATCACTTATTATGGCCCTAGGAAACCGTAGAAACCCAAATGACTATAGATGATTTTCATGCAAAACTTTATCACTACTTTATGGTCATTTGTTCTAGTAGCTATAACCTCCACCCATTTTGAAACATAATTCATCGCCAAGCTTAATGTACTAAAAACCTAACGATGATGGAAAGGGCCCATGAAATCAATACCCCATACATCAAAATCTCAACCACTAGAATATGAGACATTGGCATCATATCACAACGAGACACTAGACCCATTTGTCGATAGCACAAACAAGTTTTACATAATTGGTGGCATCTTTGAAATGGTGGGTCAATAAAACCCGCCTATAAAACCTTGGCGGCCTGCTTTGTGCCCATTAAAGTGGCCGCCACATGCGTAAGAATGACAAAATGTAAGAATGCTATGCATTTCACTCTCTAGCACACGCCGGATCACTTGATCGGGCAATGTTTAAACAACTCAATCCTACCAAAAATAATACATGACTTGTGAAAAGAATCGGTCCTTATCCCCGCTATACACCACTTTAAGAATTTGCCCAATGGCTAAGTATCACAATATGAGCAAACCATGAGGGGTTCGCTCGTGACACCATAAGAAGTTGTTCTTCTAGGAACTAATCATGCAAAGTTAAAGGGTGGTGTGCTCAAGAAGGACTTAGGAAAGGTGATTTGCCATCACATTCTCGGATCTCTTCTTGTCTCTTGGATCTATAGGTGAAATTCATGAAGTAGTAAAATCCATCTAATCAACCTTGGTTTCTTTCTTTGATAATAAGTACGTCAAAGCGAAGGATCATGAAAACTATGACCTTAGAACCCAGGGGAGATAGGACCAAAATTTGTCCAAGGCAAACACCAGCTTAACAACTCTTTCTCGATGGTAGTATAGTTCAATTGTGCATCCAAAGAGTATGATTAGCATAATAAATAACATAGGCTGCTCAATTTACCCTTTGGCCCAACACTACCCCAACCGTATACTCCGAGGCATCATACATAATTTCAAATGGGAACGACCAATCCGGTGATTGCATGATTAGGGTAGAAGTAAGGTCCACTCCAAATTGTTTCAAAAGCTTTCAAACATGCATCATCAAAGATAAAAGGTGTGTCCTAGCAAGTAAACTACATGAAGGACAAGATATTTTGCAAAAAATCTTTCATAAACCAAATAGAAAAACCCTCATGCCCTAGGAAAGAGTTGACTTGACACACGTATGAATGGAAGAATACCTAAGACGAGGTCAACCTTAGCAGGTCTCACTTATACCGAGGGGACATAAGGTGTCTCAGAGTTCGACTTTCTTCGCTACCCCTTTTGCAGAGCTTGAATTGGTCTTACAAATCAACTCCTATCATGGTTCAATCTAGTCTCACAAAGTGCAATGTGAAACCGATAAACACCAAAGAGTCCAATCCGCAAATCATTTTAGAAAATCGATTTTGAATCAAATAATGCCAAACCGGATCATGCATTACAAAGTCGCCACCTAAATATTTTGTTTTGGGGAAATTTAGGAAACCCTGACTCGTGCCAAAGGCCACGTGTCCATCATCACCAAAGTTGCCTTGGCTCGGGAACTTGGGTACGAGAAGGGAAGGTCTTGAAATGAGCACCTCTGCTCGCCCGATCAAAGGATCGGCCTCTACTAAGCATGATATGTTATTTTATAAACACATGTGTTCTTATTCCGATTATTAGCTAACTTTACTATGTGATGCACACAAGTATAGATTAAAATCACGAGAATTGGAACAAATCAGCTCATGTTTGCTTTTGAAAATGGTTTGAATTTGCTACCCTCAAGTGAGCTAAAACGCGGATTTGCCATCAAACATTATGGGCTTAAAACATGATTTGCCACTTCGCAAAGTGGACTTAAAACTCACACTCGTTGAATTATTCCAATTCAAGCAACAAAGCCTTCATCCACAGGCATTCATACAATTAATCACTTAAGCAAATAGCCTCATGGCAAGCATGCAAAACATGACATTTATGGAAATTACACTCATGCAATATGCTAAAGCATAAAAGCTACCGAGTACTCCAAGCCAAAATAAAAGCTAGTTAGAAACAATGCATGATCGACTATGTTAAGTGTCTAATGCAACACATGCAATATGAAATTAATAGGCTTGATACGATATGGCATATGATTTGATTCAATTTGATAACATGCTTTTAAACACGATTCAAAGAAGTGTATTGAAATTGCAACGCATCAATGATGCGCCAGCCTCTGCATGCAAGACAAATGAATGGATGCAAACATGCAAGCATAAGATACTAATCAAATATGTCCCTAATCTAACCATTGAAAGCGGATAAATAAAAGGGAGAAAGATGTGGGAGTTGGAAGACATACACACGCACACTTATTATAACATTATGCCCTCAAGAAGGGTCCAATGAATGAGCTAAGCTAAGCTAAGCTAATCAAACTAATCAAATTAAACTAATTAGACTAATTATTACAAACTAATGAATAACTAGCAAACTACTAATTATTACAACACTTAACTAATTAGCAAACTAGTTAATTAAAGCAAATGTATACTAACTAATCATGCAAGATATTTAAACTAATCGCCTCACGCCTCGAAATAGAGGATGCATGCGATCGGTTTCACCAAAAGCCTCCGATTTTCTCTTGAGAGGCTCATTGTGGTTGACCATACTCTAGAACCTTTCGCCCACATTACCAAATCAATCGTCAAGATTGTACCTAGTGGCCCGCCGCCATCTATCTGCCTGGCAAAAGTGTGCCTCACGGCCAAGAATAAGGCATGGCCGCCATCAATGAGCCATCGCTACCAAGAGTGCTCGAGTCACCACACAGCAACAGAGAACAAACAGAGGAAAATTGAGGGTTTTCAAAGGATATGTTTGTAGTGTACACCTCCTTATCATCTCAAAGAATCAAAGAAATGGCATTTCTTGGATCCAAAACCACCAATCAAGCATTTTCAATGCATGATGGCCAAAGATCCAAGGAGTACAATTTCAATAAATGCACAAAACAAGACTCAAGACCACCACCTTATCATAAGTGATCGAAGGCAATGGAGACCAAGGAGATTGGCTCATTTCATCACTTTAAGTATGAAATGCTCCAATCTTCCTTGTGTTCAATATAACGTCCGATTGAACACATGCAATGCAACACAACATGCTTAACTTGCTCAAGTTTTACTTGTTCCTTTTATTTACACATTTTAGTTACTGATCCATTCTTTAACCGGTTTGTCCAAGGTGAGTGTCCTCTAATGAAAGAGGTGTCAACCATAGGATGATTTAAGACATGAGAGAGATCATGTCGTTGGTTAGTAGAAACCCTCAAAAGAGGATTAAAACCATTAAGCACAAACCTCATTCTCAAGCTTAAACACAACCTAAAGGTTAACCAACCCTTAAAGAAAATGAAAAAGTGAAGAAATGAGGGAGGTTGCATATATTATATGTGCTGAAATTGCATGCAAAAAGATACTACAACATGTAAGCAACACATGCAAATCATGTTTAAAAGCCAAAACACCAAACTAGTGAAGATCAAAACACTATAAGCATGCAATACAAAGCTCTAAAGGTACAAACACTCCAAAATAGTCCTAAAAAGTCTAAGAGGAGTCCTAAAACATGCTTGAAGTAAGCTAAAATAGCTAGAATAGGAGGCCAACACATAGCACAAACTAAACTATTAAGCACAATTGCACTACAAGTATACAAAGCAAGCGTCAAGTGGCCAAACCAAATTTCAAAATAGAGCTAAAGCCAACAAAATAGTAGCAAAAAATGTTGAGATCAAGTCACAAAATGCTAGAAAAACATGGTCATATGTTAAGTTATCTACTCTTACAAACAAGACACACGGAGGAGGTTACCCTCCCATTTTGGACCTCAAAATATAGTTTTTACCACTAAAAATCTCGAATTTAGTGGTTAAAAGAGCCAAAATGTTGTTTTAAAAAGCTTTGAAAGATGGCACAATAACTTAATAATCAAGCAACAAGAAGAGTGGACTATCCCTAACTCCAATCAAACCTCAAACCACCATTTTAGACCATAAAAACAGAGATTTCAAAGGTCAAAACCAGCCTCAAAATAGTATTCAAAGATGGCAAAACAAGTGTTTAAAATAAGCTTAAAACACAAGTGTTCTACCTCTTGAAGACAAGATACAATTTAGGCACCAAAATCAATCCAAACCAAGCCAAAATCCTCTTCTAGAGCTCAAATAGAACCTCAAGCAACCTCAACTCAATGGTGATCAAGTTTGATCAAGGGCTTAGATGCAAGAGTGTAGAGAATTTAAGCTATAAGGCACAAAATATTTAGAGAGAGGATTCTAGAGAGAGAGAGAGAGAAATTTTTTTGTCTTCAAAATTTCCAACCCCTACACATGCAAGAGCTGGCCTCTATATATTGAAGATGCAAAATTCCTCAAAGCGATCCACCATACACGTGCAAGCAGATGGCTCAATCAGGCAAACATGGGCACAAAATATCGAATATCTCATCGATACATCGGTATTGGCCGCCATCGGATGGCTTGAGAGGGGCTCATTGATGGCCGGCAGGACAAAATCCATAGCCGAAAATACCCAAACATGGCTTCAAGCAAAGGCATCAAAACAACAAATGGAAAGGACCTAAACATGGTCCAAAAATGAGACAGAATTGATGCAAGGTTTGGGAAAGCTCAAACTTGTGGCATTCCGTCGCGGATTTCGAGCGTTTGTCGAGCAATCAAACCCATCAATGGATATACCTGCAAGAACATCCAAATCATGAGGACGGTCAAAAATGGGGTGTCTACAAGTGTCCTAACTCTATACCCTCAACCATAAAATGGCTATTCTCCCAACTCAAGATCAAGTTTGCCTCAGTATATTGCTCCAACACTCTAGTCAAATTTCTAAGGCATTTCTCAAAAGATAGTCCAAACACTAAGAAATCATCCATGAAAACCTTTATGAATTCTCCACCATATCGGAGAAAATGGTAATTATGCACCGTTGAAAAGTCGCTGGTACATTACATGGCCCAAAGAGCATGCGCCTATAAGCAAAAGTGCCGAAAGGGCAAGTGAATATGGTCATTTCTTGGTTAGCGAGTTACACCGGAACTTGATTATAGCCCAAGTAACTATCAAGAAAATAATAAAAATCCTGCCCTACTAACCTTTAAAGGATTTGGTTAACAAATGGCAATAGAAAATGATCCTTCATAGTCATGGAATTTAGTATCCTATAATCAATGCACACTCGCCACCTAGTGGTGTTTCGTGTGGGGACTAACTCACCTTGCTCATTCTCAACAACAGTGATGCCCAATTTCATGGGCACCACTTGTGTGGGGCTCACTCCACTTGCTATCCGAGATGGGGTATATAATACCCGCATCCAACAACTTCGAAACCTCCTTTTTACTACCTCATTCATGTTAGGACTAAGCCTCTGCATTTCATGAGAATGTTTGGCGCCCTCCTCTAGATGTATATGATGCATGCACACGTATGATCTATCCTTCTTAAATCGGTCATCGACGACCATATAGCACTATGATGTGCCACGAGAATAATCATTAATTGACTCTCCTACTTTGCAGTTAAGTCAGATGCAATGATGACTGGTAAAGTATCCTTAGGCCCTAAAAATGCATACTTGAGTATAGCCAGGAATGGTTTCAACTTAAGTAAAGGTGGTGTGACTAAAGATGGTACAGAAGGCTCCCTAGAAAGAGGATGAAAGGGCTCAAATTGGGCTTTCTATGGAGGAAAATCCACAGTAGAAGAAGACTTGAGTAAGCATTCACCATGTAGACACCCCATTTTTGACGGCCCTTACGACTTGGACGCCATTGCATGCTTACCTAATGATGAGTTTATATGCTCGCCAAGTGCTCGAAGTCCTCAGTGGAACGCCACAGCTTTGAGCCTTTCAAACCCTACGCCCCTGTTGCCTCATTTTTGGACCAAGCCTTGGTCCTTCAAGCCTGCAACTTCTAGTGGTCTACTGCCCACCTTTTAAGGCTACCGACCATCACTTTTTGGCTGCCAACCACTGATGTGGCTTGCCGGCCACCAGTTTCTTTTGCAAATATTTTGTGACAGTTATGCCAGCTATTTGCACAGATGCATGTATCTGCACCCACGTATAGGGCTGGATATCCTTGTAGAGAATTCATATTTTCTATATATAGAAGAACCCTCTCTCATGTTTTAAGGTTAGTAATTTTTTAGATCAAAATTTTTCCTCTCTATAGCAAATCTCTACACTTTTGCCTACAAATCCTTAACATTTGCCCATACACCCTTAACAAAACCTTCTCATTTTTAGTCGAGGCACTTTTGAGCTTGGTTTGAGCTCTTGAAGGGTGTGTTGTCTTGGTTTTGTTGCTTAAATTGCTTCTTCTCTTCAAGAGGTATAAGGCTTTGCCTATTTGTTTGCTTTCATTGCTATTATTCTTGTTATTTTCCAACTGATTTTGGGCTATAAAACTTCTATATTTTTGGACTGAAACTTGGGTTCTAAGGCCATTAAAGGTTCAGGGGTGTTCCACTCTTCTTTGTACTTTGTTTTAGAGGCCTTTGTAGGGGTGAGCAGTGAATATACCGATCCGCCAAAACTGACCGAACCGAACTGATCCACCACATTTTGGACAGATGCATGATGACGATCGGACGAATGTGGATTGATTTTCTCCAATCCACCAATTTGGCGAACGGATGGCGGATTTGAGGTTCCTTTGGCCACAACTGAACCGCCAAACCGCGAGCATCCCTAGTAATTTATAAGACTTTGTATTTTCAATTTGTTTAAATATTCTGTTTGTGTTTTCAATTGAAAAAGAGTTTGAATATTCTGTTGAAAAAAAAAATTCAACTTGAATATATTTTTTCAATTGAAAAAAATAAACGTATTATTTATTTATATATATTTTTTTAAATTTAATTCTAAAAATAATAAATAGAAAATATGATATATGATGGTTGGTTTTTGTTTTCAAAACATATATAGATGTAATAATCTGAGAGACATACAATCTCTACTATCGCTCTATTCATGATTTTGGTGGTTTGAATTGTTTTTATATTTTAAGAACCATGATTGTAATACTTTATGTGGATGAGACATGTTGTGATTGTAATATGTAGATAAGGCATACAAGGATTGTGATATTCTAAAGTTTCAAATTTTCTTTCTTTGGATGAGACATGCAGTAATTGTAATACTTTTTTAAGTCATTCACTGTAATACTTTCTCTTTTTTTTTTTTTTTTTTTTTTTTTTTTTTGAGGAAGTGCACAAGTTGAATTATGTTGAAAATTTATAAAATTTTAAACCGCCAAACCAATTCGCATCCATCCGCCAAACTGCTCAATCCACATCCGCCGGATTGACGGACGGATGCGGATTGATTTTCTCTAATCTGCCAATCTAGCGAACGAATGGCGAATTGGAGGTTTTGTGGCCGTAACCGACCCGTGCCCACCCCTAGGCCTTTGCCTTTGTGTTTCCCACCCTTTTACTATATTTTTCTAAGCTTTTAAACACTAATTTTCAGATCTTTTTTAGTGGCCAAAATCATGTTTTCAAAATCCAAATTTAGAGAGATTAGCCTCCTCTCCTTGTGTCTTGCTTACTAGCCTACTTTTTGCCATGTTTTAGCATATTAATCTAGCTATTGTTAGCTTAATTTCAGCATATTTTAGGACTTATTTTAGACTGTTTTAGCACTGTTTTAGGCTGTTAGTTGCATTTGAGATTTGCTTTGCATGCTTATAGTGTAATTGTCCTCATGAGTTTGGCGTTCTAGGCCTTAGACACCATCTCTTTTAAGTTGATAGCATTTATTTATGCTTTTCTCACTCATTTTTAGCACTAATAATCTCTGCAACCTCCCTTCTTTCTTAGTTTTTTGTTTTGCTTTGAAAGTGGTTCAAACTATTTGTTTATTTAAAGCATGAGATCGAGGTGTCATGCTTAATGGTTTAATCCCGTAGGGGGTTCATTACCAACGGTATAATATCTCTTTCATGCCTAAACCAACTCTTGGTTTAAGCCCTCTTTCCATTTAGAGGACTTAAACTCACCCTTTGGACTTAATTGATTAAAGGATGATTGGTAATTTAACATGGAGTAATTAAAATTGGGACTAAAATGGTAAAAGATAATAATTTGATTGTGTTCAATCGGACATTAATTGAACACATAGAAAATTAGGCCATTTCATACTCACTGGTGATGAAATGATTCAAGATTCTAAGGTCACCACTTCCCTTGATCTTTCATGAAAGGGAGGAGGTTTCGAGAGTCTCTTTTCATTGCATTTATTGAACTTGCACACTTAGTTTCATAAGCCATTATGCAATGAAATTACGTCCATTGATGGTTTGTGAACCAAACTTGCCACTCTTTTGATTTGTTCATGAAAAAGAGGCGTGAGTTGTGCAAACAAACTCTTGGAAATGCCCTGTGCATGCTCTATTTGTCCTCTGTTGCAGCAAGGAGAACTGGGCAACAGTGGCTGATAGACCACTTTCCATGGCTGGCAGGTAGCCGGCAGACCACCTTTGATGGCCAGCCAACCATCATTGGTGGTTGGCAACCCTCATCATCATCGGCCATCGATGCAAATTTCAGAGAAGTTTGTAAGGCAGCAGAGTCATTTTGAAAATGGGCAACAGTGTGTGTGTTCTATGGTGCAACAGAGGCTCTTCGGAAGCAAAACAATGGCTTTCGGGTGGAAACCGAGCATGTGCATAAGCATTCTTTGCGTACCGAGCATGTTTAAGTTTAAATTGTTGTAGTTAATTAGTTGTAGTTAGTTAATTTTGTAAAGTGTTGTAACTAACTAGTTAGTTAATTAGTTATTCAATTTCGCTTTGTAATTAGTTAGTTAACTAGAATAGTTAGTTAATTCATTTGTTGTAATGATTAATTAAGTAGTTTAGCTAATTTCATTTGTTTTGTAATAATTAGCTTAGCTTTAATTAGTTAGTTAATTAACTTAGTTTATTCGGACTCTCTTTCATAAGAGCGCAATGATGTAATAATGTATATGTCTTCTAACCCCCACGTATTTCTCCCTTTTATTTACTAGCTTATGACGGTTAGTTTAGGGACATCATGTTTCAATTAGCATACTTCATGTTTGCATCCATTTGTATTGTATGTACCGAGGCTCGATTCATCATTCTAACTGCATTGTTAGTTAAATACTTCTTTGAATACGTGCTTAGACCGCATGCTATTTAATCAATTTCATATGCCATGTTAAGTAGCCAAGCCTATTTAGTTGCATATTGCATGTGTTGCATTAGTCATATTACATAAGTTAGGATCATGCATTTTTCTAACTCATTGCTCTTTTGGCTTGGAGTGCTAGGTGAGCCTTTACTCGCTTTAGCATAATCGCATGAATGTTGATATTGTCATGTCTAGCATGCTTACCATGAGACTAATTGCTAAAGTGATAAACGGCTTGAATGCTTGTGGATGAAGGCTTATTGCTTGAATTGGAATAATTTGAGTAAATGCTTTTATGCGATCACTTTTTCAAGTGATACATATTCGAAACAATTTTCAAAACAAACATGATTCGAAATGTTCTAATTCTTGCGATTTAGTCTATACTTGTGTTTGTGCACATCACATAGTAATGCTAGCCTAATAATTGGAACAAGAGCATGTAATGTACATAAGATTCATATCATGATTAGTAGAGGCCGATCTTTGATCGGGCAAGCGGGGGTGCTCAATTCATGACCGTCCTCTCTCGGACCTAAGCTCCTGAGCTGAGACAATCTTGGTGATGATGGACACGTGGCCTTTGGCACGAGTCATGGGTTTTCTAAACTTTCCCAAAAAAATATTTAGGTAGCAACTCTGTATCTGGCAAAGCAGTCTATTTTTGGCAATATGATTCAAAATCGATTTTCCAAAAGATTTGCTGGATTTGGACTATTTGTTGTTTATCAATTTCACATTGCACTTGTGAGATTAGATTCAGAACCGTGGGAGTCCGAACTGTAGGGCTTATTTCGAACTTCCGAAAGGGGGGCGTGAAAAAATTAAGCTACACACCACCTCAATTAACCTGTCAATATCAAAATTTTCAAGCCCAAAATGAGCTAGACAAGCCTCTAAAGAGTCCTCAACGAGAATATTTTGGGGGGTAAAGCCTCTTCTACTGTCCCACCTAGAACATCCGTAAATAAGCACACCTTCCTTTTAAGGGATTATTGGAACACATTGAGTTTCACTTGCATATTTCAAAAATGAAACATCCATAACCCTGATACGACAATTTATATATGCATTGGCTGTGGCTAAGAAAGGTCGGCTTAAGATCACTAAGATTTGTTTCCTAGAGCTGGCTACCAGTTCCATATGCAAAACCATAAAATCAACAAGAAAATAAAACCGATCAACCATCACTAGCACATCCTCAATCATGCCACGTGGCACTTTAAGGGACCGATCGATAATTGGAGTGTAACAGAGGGTTTCAACTTACCATGCCCGAATTCCTCGTACAAAAGTATGACAACAAATTGACACTCGCCTTATATTTAACAAGGCTCTATCAATAAAATCATCCTCTATAATGCATGCAATGGTTGTGGCATTGTCATGACCTAAACCTGCCCCTAAAGTTTGGTTCATAACCAGCCAGTAATCACACGATTACCTATGACCTCATATAGAAAACAAATGTTATTAATAATAGGGCCTTAAGCAGAAGCAAATTAAAGAAATAACGTCTATTGAGCTGCACTTAAATGGTCAAGATAAAATACTTATTTACATTGGAGTCAAGACATTAAGTTACACCTCCACAAAACCAACATGACAACATCGGATAAAAGTCTTAACATAAATATAAATTCAAAAGATAACAGCTCCATCTAGGAGTTTTGACAGGACAGGTCCTCATATGCAATTTCCTGAGGCTGACTCTAAGGTTGACCTCCATTCTGATCACCTACACACATACAACACAGGAAGTGAGCAATGCTCAATGAATAATTGTGAAGTACAGAGAATCAAATAAATAATCTTGAATTAAAAGAAAGCATATTATGTTAACACAATACTTTTCCACAATTACACCCTTTACAACATTATCCATAATCACATTTACAGAATGACCTCAAGCCCAATGTATTATGAAATGGGCTCAGGCTCAACATATTACAGAACGGCCTCGGGCCCACATATATCACAACGGCCTCGGACCTAAGCACATCATAGCATAAATGAAACGACCTTAGGTCTGTATTGCACATGTCACATAACATTCATAAAACTCATTTATTGCTATCAAAACACAAAATCAGAATAAGTCACCGTACCTCAATCAAAATAATCAATTAAGAACATATATTTACAACACTATTACTCACAATGTGTTTGGCCTTGTGGCATCTCCTCCGGCATACGACCTACACAACATTTCACACAAACACATTTGATAAATAATTCGTTCCACTTTGTACACTATTCTTTTAATGATTCACATCCTTTTTCAATGAGTTTATAATCATTATTTCACTTTCTGAAGGGTTTAAATAAGGTCAAGAATGTGTTTAGAGGGTTAGAGAGGTCAACAAAAGAAGACAGGATTTTCTTCCCTATGTAGACACACCATTTTTTACCGTCCTCAAGACTTGGATGTGCTTACAAGTACATCCGGTGACAAGTTTGGTTGCTCGCCGAGCATTCGAATTTCGCGACAAAACGTCATAGGTTTGAGTTTTCCAAACCCTGTATCCTTTCTGCCCCATTTTTGGACCATGCTTTGGACCATGCATTGGTCCCTCCATAGTGTTTGTTTTGATGCACTATCGGCCATCAATTTATGCTTTCTGGCCATTGATGAGGCCTGCCGGCCATCAATGAGGCACTGCCGGCCATCATTGATGGCCGGCTGGACACCACTGTTTCAATAGATATTTTTGCAGATATTTTGACAGCTGTTTGCACAGGTTAGCTCATCTACACCCACATGGATGACTGGATCTCTTCAAGGCTCATTTGTATCTTCTATATATATAAGCTATCTTTATGCATGCAAGGGGTTACAAAAATTGAGCTGAGTTAGAATTCTCTCTCTCTCTCTCTCTCTCTCTCTCTCTAGAATCCTCTCTCTCTATATTTTGTGCTTAAAAGTGTGTTTTCTTCACATATTTGCACAAAAACACCTAGTCAAACACCTTCACCTTAGTGTTGAGGATCTTGGAGGCCTTGTTTGAGCACCTTGGAGTGGTTTTGGCTCAGAAGCTTGCTGTTTTCTTGTTGTGCTTCAAGGGTAAGAGTTTCATCATTTTAAGCTTTGTTCTAGTTCATTGCTTTGCCATCTTTGTATGCAACTTTGAAGCTAGTTTTAGTCTCAAAAAAGTTCTGTTTTTAGGGCTTAAAAATGTTTGTTTGAGCCTTGTGTGGTTAAGGGGTGGTTCTCCTCTTGCTCTTTGGCTTGTAAAGCCTCTTGAGCCTCATTTCTAATCTTTTGTAACATCCTTTGTTTGGCCTTTATACCACTAAAAACTCAGAGGTATTTCAGTGGTGGAAAGTTAGTTTTGAGTCTCAAAATAGGAGGTGATCCTTCTCCTTATATCTTGTTTGCTTGTGTTGATGGCCTCATACTTGAGCATACTCTTCTACTCTTTTGTGACTTAGTTCAAACATGTTTTTGGCCTTATTTTAAGATGCTTTAACTCTATTTTTGGGTGTTTGGGTAATCTTTTGCTTGCTTTTAGTAGTTGTAGTGCAACCATGCTTGTTAGCCTAAGATGCTTCATGTTTTAGCCTATCATCCTAGCTTGTGGTAGCTCTACCTCAAGATGTTTTTGCCATTATTTTAGCAGGATTTACCTCTTTTCTAAGTCTTCTTGGCCATGTGAGGCTTGTTGTGTATGATTGTAGTGTAAAGGCCCTTGACTAGCTTTGAGTTTCAAAGTCTCTAGCATGCTTTACTTGAGTTGTTTGCATGCCTTAGCCTCATTTCTCACATGATTTCAGTGCATATAGCATAGTCACATTCTCACATATTCCACTCTTTCATAGCTTTTGTGAGTTGTGCTTTATGCCTTGTTTGTGAGTCAATACTTGAGCATGATTTTATTGCCTCATGAACTTCCATCTCAACATGTTTTGGCCTTTATTTTGACATGTTTGGGCTCTGTCCAGAGCTGGTTTGACTGTTTGAGTTTGATATTGCATGATGCTAGTGTAAAGCTCTTCACTAGTTTTAATGCTTAAAGTGTCTAACATGTTGTACATGAGTTGTTTGCATGTTAGAGTCTTGTGTTTCATGCCATTTCAGCACTGAAATTCTGCCACCTCCCTCCCTTCCTCATCTTTTCATTTGTTTTGAGGATTGGTTAGTCTTGAGGTTGTGTTTAATGCTTAGGATTGAGGCTTATGCTTAAATGGCTTTAACCCTCTTTTGAGAGTTCCTCCTAGTCAAAGGCATGGTCTCTTCTATGCCTTAAACCATTCTTTTGGTTGACCTCTTTCTCATTAGAGAACTTTCACATTTGGAAAAATCAACTAATGAATGGTTTGGTAACTTAAAATGTGTAAACAAGAATTGAGCTAAGTAAAACATGCCAAGATAAGCCTATGTTGTGTTGTATTGCATTGTGTTCAATCGGACGTTATATTGAACACAAGGTGAATTGGTTTATTTCATACTTAAAGTGATGAAAATGAGTCAATTCCCTTTGTCTCCATTGCCTTTGATCTCTCATGATAAGGTGATGGTCCTAGAGTCTTATTTGTCTTGCATTCATTGAATTTGTACAAGTTGAATCTTTGGCCATCATGCATTGTATGCTTGATTGATGGTCTTGGATCCAATGGTGCCTCTCCCTTGATGTTTTGAGATGATAAGGAGGGGCATAGTACATACATATTCTTGGGAGACCCTCTATTTTCCTCTATTTTGTGCTCTATTGCAGTTTGGCGTCACAGCATACCAGTGGCCGACACCCCTTCATTGTTGGCCGGCACCCTTGCATTGTTGACCAGCAGAGGCATGCTTTTGGCCAGCAGATGGCCGGCAGCCACCATTCGTGGCCGGTAGGTCACTGGTGTACTCCTCAACATTGCTTTGGTAAGGTTCAGCAGAAGTTCTTGGGGATACCTTGTAAACAGAGCCTCTAAAGAGCAAATCGGAGTGCTTTTCGGAGCGAAAATCGAGCATGCATCTTTTACTTCTTCGAACAGAGCCGAGGCAGCATAGTTTTAAAGCTTTACTTGTTAGTTAGCTTGAATTTGTAAATTAATTAATTTGTTAATTAGTTAATTGTTGTAATAATTAGTAAGTAATTTACTAGTTATTCGTTTGGTTTGTAGTAATTAGTCTAATTAGTTTAATTAGATTAGTTAGTTAGCTTAGCTTATTTATTCGGACCCTCCGTTTAGAGGGCATAATGTTGTAATAAGGGTGCGTGTGTGTGTGCATGTCTTCCAACCCCACGTCTTTTTCCCTTTTATTTAACCACTTTCGATGGTTAGATTAGGGCACGTTTTGTTTAGCATACCTTATGCTTGCATGTTTGCATCATTCATTTTGTCTTGCATGCACCAGGCTCGGCGCATCATTCAAACTACATCGTATTTCAATACATTTACTTGAATGCGTGTTTCAAATCATGTTAACAAGTGTTGCATTCATATGCCATCTTAAATAGCCGAGCCTATTTAGTTGCATTTTTGCATGTGTTGCATTAGGCATCTTAATATAGTTAGGATCATGCATGATTTCTAACTAGTTTTCTGTTTCGGCTTGGAGTACACTGTAAGTGTTTACGCTTTAGCATCCTTGCATGAGTGTGAGTATTGCCATGTTAGCATGCTTGCCATGAGGCTATTTGCTTAACTGATAAACTGCATGAATGCCTGTGAATGAAGGCTTTATTGCCTGAATTGGAACAACTCGATGATTGTGAGTTTTAAGCCCACTTTGCAAAGTGGCAAAATCATGTTTTAAAGCCCACTTGAGGGTGGCAAATCCGCGCTTTAGCCTAGTTGCGAGTAGCACTTTCAAACCATTTTCAAAAACAAACATGAGTTGTCTTGTTCCAATTCTTGTGATTGAGTCTATACTTGTATGCTGTACGCATCACATAGTAAGTTAGATTAATCACTAGAATAAGAACACATGTGTTTATGAAACAACATATCATTTTAGTAGAGGCCGATCCTTTGATTGGGCGAGCAGGGGTGCTAATTTCAGGACCTTCCTCTCTCGTACCCAAGTTTCCGAGTCGAGGCAACTTTGGTGATAATGGACACGTGGCCTTTGACACGAGTCAAGGTTTCCTAAATTTCTCAAAAATAAAATATTTAGGTGGCGACTCTGTAATCTGGCAAAGCAGTCCATGTTTGACACTTTTTGATTCAAAATCGATTTTCCAAAACCGATTACCAGATTTGGACTCTTTGGTGATTTATCAGTCTTATATTTCACTTTGTGAGATTAGATTCAGAACCGTGGCAGAAATCCGAACTATAGGAAGACCAATTCGCGCCCTCTCCGAAAGGGGGGGCGCGCGAAGAAAGTCGGGCACTACACTCTGCTGGCTGCTCGTGCAGCAGGTCTAATTGCTTGAGCGGTCAGGTTCCACTCATGCGGATGTGGTGGCCGCTCAAGCGAGCAGAATGCTCTCCCTTGTTTTGGTCCATGCTTCGTCAGTGAGCTCGCACTGACGCGGTGCAGGAAAACTAGATAGTCCGAAAATTAGGGTTTGAAGCCAAGTTCCCAAACTCAATTTTAAGCCCAAATTCTTGCAAAACGAACTCAAAAACATGATATACTAACATGATTCAAGTGTAATTTCAACTCAAACGCATCAATCTTGCTTCCATGTCAAATTCAATATCTCATCTTTTTCATACATTCATGAGTTACATAATCAAGCTGAACATACATATAAACATAGATGATCTTTACACAAATCTTTGTTGTATGGACAATCTAGAGCTTATTTCATGAAGTATTCACAAGATTGAACTCAAATCAAACAAAATTAAAGAGATTAAGGTTCAAATTCTTGAATTTAGTTCAAACAGTTACATAATCCAAAACCCTAACTCATATAGGTTAAAATCTCTAATTTCTTCTTGATTTCAAGCAAAAGATGAGTTATTTACAAGGATTCTAGGTAGATTTCATACCTTATCTCAAATCTAGGGATTGCCCCTTGAATCTCTTCCAAATATCTAGCTTCACTTCTTCCTCTCTCTCAACTCTCTCTAGCAAATGTTCTTAATAATAGATGAACTCAAGATAGCTATATACATATATAACTTTAGGGATTGCCCCTTGAATCTCTTCCAAATATCTAGCTTCACTTCTTCCTCTCTCTCAACTCTCTCTAGCAAATGTTCTCAATAATAGATGAACTCAAGATAGCTATATACATATATATAACTTAGGCTCAAAACTCGATTAATTCATTATGAATCATAATTTTACAAAATTTCACAGTAGGCTCTAAAAGTCATGCTAAACACAGATGTAAAGTCGGTTTTTGTTTCTGGCACCTCTAAGGCTTTCAATTTCAGTTCAAAGTTCTAATTGTAATAGATATTCCTATATTCGACAGATATAATTCCATAATCACATAATTCACACAATTAAACATGCAAATTCATATCAAACACATAATCACATGCATAATTAAGTATCATACGGGTTGGGTTATCACAGTCTTCCTCCCTTTAGGAAGTTTAGTCCTCCAAACTTGTTTACTAGCATGGAAAACAAATCATATGACTCGGTCTCGTTACTTTTCCTTTTTCTTTTTTCTCAAGCAACTTCCTTGCCTGCTGATGTTCTCATCACATAAGTTTAACTCATCTTCATTGAATGGTTAATAACCGAAATTTGTGATATGTTCTAGCATATATCGGTATCTAAAGCTATTCAGTAGATCTTGGAATCAACCTTGTAACATCAAGCCACAAATCATATTACCACGACACACTACTCTCATTTATCACATAACTTAGATACTTCTATTTAGATAACCACCCATTGGCTACTAATTCACATATTTCCTCATAACCCACATGATTCCAAATAGTCAAGGCTTAATCACAAATGATAGTCATGATTCTACTTAATTCCCAATAATTCATTTCTTGGCACCTCATATGAAGTCTTCCAACTATATTAATGGTGGCACAACATTGATAGAACATTAATAACAAAGTCAACTCTCAGTCCACTAATTCCTTTGCAATAATAATCCAGACATTCATTCTTATACGAGTTATAAGCCATCAATAGCACATTAAATAGGGTGGAGACTTCTTCCATAGGTTCCCAAGTAGTGTTCATAATCAAATAATTCATAATTAACAATTCCTATAGCATCAAGTCAAAACACTAGAATACGTATAGCAATTCGGTAAATCAATCAATTACCAGCCCCACATAACCTATTTCATCTATACCATGTATTTTCCCCATAGTCGAACATTGGTTCTTAATAGTGTTCATGTCTGTTGCTAACAATCCGCACACGGTCCCCCGTCCTTATCATAATATAACCCAGTCATTTGTTCGACAACAATTTGTAATTCGTCCGTAACGAAATCAAACTAGATAACGGTTCTCATCAAATCAAATCAAATAAAGGTTCTATTCCATCACTCTCAAACATGGTACGTTTGGTTCCGAGGGTTCAATCAGTTCACCTAGAGATTTCAGCCAGAGTCGCATAATCATTCTACATTCATTTGTTCTCAAGATCAAACATCATAATGGTTCATATTAAAGTAGCTCAGGTCCTACACTATGTAGTTTTCTTCAAATAAGTTCACACGTAGATACACGAATACATAGTTGTTCATAACATAAAGTTCTTACATAATATAGGATTTGTTATATGGAAATTGCAAGTAGGTTATATCATTACAAATTCATGATTCTAAGAATCTAGTCAAATAATCCAGTCCACGTCAACTAAACAAGGTATTTAATTACACCTAACATGGAGTTCATTATGTGGGGTATCCAATCTAGTCACATAGTTATAGCGTTATAGTCCTAATGGTCTAGTGAGTGGGAATAGTGCTATAACAATCATCCCAAACAAAGGTACAGATATATAGATATATATATATATATATCCATAATCAATTAACATTCTGAGCATGGGGAATAAGCATTCGCTCATGAACAGTAACAGTACCTAGGACAATGGTCCTAGTATTCTGAGTGTTTTCTAGGATGAGTGCAATTACTCTACCTTGGCTCACAATTCCACTTGTCTAGCAAGTCTTGCCATTGGTACAAAACCAACTAAGGTAGCGGGTCCATTCACATTTTGTTCGATTCGGGGACAATCCCTTACCTTATGACTTATTTCGCCACATCTATAACAAGCCCCAGAAAGTCGATAACATATCCATCTATGTTTTTTCCCACATTCTAAACAAACCAATGCTGAATCCATTCTTTGATTGAATTTATCTTGTGTAGATGTTTCGGATTTCCACTTCTTATTCTTCATGAAGTTTTTGTTCACATCAGAGCTTTGTCTCTTTCTTTTCCGTTTAAGAAATCGATTCATGCTGGCCTCAGATATCAGGGTGGGTTCTAATGCCTTTTGATGTCTTAGGTCCTCTTCCATTTATTCTACTATTCTTTCCAATATATCAAGTTAAGAAGAGGTAGACTCCTCCAATTTGTCTGCCCTTGTTTCCACCATTTTGCTATATACATATAAAAATACATCAACAATAAATTTGCATATGTGGGTTCACGTAAATCATATAACCCTCTTGTTCCTATACTCATGTTCACATAAGTCACTCATTCATTATCGAAATCAAAATTACTTATCAATTCAGATAACTTTTTTTCATACTCATATAACGTAAGTTACTTCTCATACTGAAATTAGAAATGTACACATGGTTTCACAATTTCCATGTTTATGCCCAAATAATAACCATACTTGCTCAAACAATAATCATACTTACCCACGTATTCTCATATACTTTATATTCCATAAAAAGCTTAGAAAGCACACTTGTATTTATATATTTTATGCTCATACTCATATAAAGATCATGGATTCACATCTCATCTCATACACTTGTAACGCAAATGTAAATGTTCTTAACTCTTTTCTAGACTCTTTATTGCTCAAATGGACCAGTGTGTGAGTTATTAACTCATGTTCTAATACCACTTTATAATGACCCAAACCTGCCCTTAAAAGTTTGGTTCATAACCAGCCAGTACTTACACGATTGCCTAAGGCTTCATACAGAAAACAAATATTTTTAATAATGGGGCCTTAAACGGAAGCAAATTTAAGAAATAACGTCTATTAAGTGGTTCCATAAATGGTCAAGATAAAATATTTATTTACATAAGAGCCAAGACATTAAGTTACTGCTCCACAAAACCAATATGACAACACTGGATCAAAGTCTTAACATAGATATAAAGTCAAAAAACAACAGCTCCATCCAAGAGTTTCGACATGATAGGTCTTCATAAGCAATTTCTTGAGGCTGACTCTAAGGTTGACCTCCATGCTGATCACCTACACACATACAACATAGGGAGTGAGTGATGCTCAATGAATAATAGTAAAGTAAAGAGAATCAAATGAATAATCTTGAATTAAAAGAAATCATATTATGTGAACACCATGTTTTTCCACAATTATGTCCTTCACAACATTATCCATAATCACATTTTCAGGCCCAACATATAACAGAACGGCCTCAAGCCCAACGTATTGCAAAATGGCCTCGGGCCCACATATATCACAATGGCCTCAAGCCCAAGCACATCATAGCATAAATGAAACGACCTTAGATCCGTATTCCACATGTCATATAGCATTCATAAAACTTATTTATTGCTATCAAAACACAATATCAGAATAAGTCATCGTACCTAGATCAAAATAATCAATCAAGAACATATCTTTCTAATACTATTACTCACAGTGTGTTTGGCATTGCAGCGTCTCCTCCGGCACACAACTTACACAACATTTCACACAAACCCATTCGACAAATAATTCGTTCCACCTCATACACTTTTCTTTTAATGATTCGCATCCTTTTTCAATGAGTTTCTAATCATTATTTCACTTTCTGGAGGGTTTAAAGAAGGTCGAGAATGCGTTCAGAGGGTCGGAGAGGTCAACAAAAGAAAGTAGGATCTTCTCCCCTACTGGCCGCTCGTGCTGTAGGTCTCACCACTCGAGTGGTCAGGTTCCGTTCATGTGGATGTGGCGGCTGCTCGAACAAGCAGAATGCTCTCTCTTGTTTTGGTCCATGCTCCACTCGTATAGAGCTCGCAGCAGCCTGAGCGGTCTAGGCAAAACTAAATAGTTCGAAAATTAGGGTTTGAAACCAAGTTTCCAAACTCAATTTCAAGCCCAAATTCATGCAAAACTAATTCAAAAACATGATATACTAACATGATTTAAGTGTAATTTCAACTCAAACACATCAATCTTGCTTCAATGTCAAATTCAAAGTCTCATCTTTTTCATACATTCATGAGTTACATAATCAAGCTCAACATACATATAAACATAGATGATCTTTACATAAATCTTTGTTGTATGGACAATCTAGAGCTTATTTCATGAAGTATTCACAAGATTGAACTCAAATCAAACAAAGTTAAAGAGATTAAGGCTCAATTTCTTGAACTTAGTTCAAACAATTACACAATCAAAAACCCTACTCATATAGGTTAAAATCTCCAATATCTTCTTGATTTCAAGAAAAAGATGAGTTATTTACAAGGATTCTAGGTAGATTTCATACCTTAGCTCAAATGTAGGGATTGTCCCTTGAATCTCTTCCAAATCTCTAGCTTCACTTCTTCCTCTCTCTCTAACTCTCTCTAGTAAATGTTCTCAATAATAAATGAACTCAAGATACTATACACATATATATAACTTAGGCTCATTAAACTCAATTAATTCATTATGAATAGTAATTTTACAAAATTTCACAGTGGGCTCTAAAAGTTATGCTAAACACAGATATGAAGTCGATTTTGGTTTCTGGTGCCTCTAAGGCTTTCAATTTCAGTTCAAAGTTCTAATTGCAACAGATATTCCTACATTCCATAGATATAATTCCAAAACCACATAATTCACAAAATTAAACATGCAAATTCATATCAAACACATAATCATATGCATAATTATGCATTATACGGGTTAGGTTATCTCTGGCACCTGAGTCTTTAAGCTTGGGAGGTGTGTCACTCAATAAGATGGAGCTTACTTACTCCTTGAGTACGACCTTTTGGAACGCTTGTGTCCTACTTTTGTGTACATAGGTCCTTCAAAAATTTTAGATAAGAGGGTACTTGTTTAATGGCCTCCAACAGGGGGAGGTTAATTTTTAGTTGTCTAAAAACCTCCATCATTGAGGGGATAGTGTATCAAGGGATTGAGAAAAGAGTGTCTTAGGCACATATGGTGCCTTAGGGTCTTGTGAAGTACTAGGGACCAAGTCATCCCTCTCATATGTTTCTCTCTCACCCTTGCTCTCATTGGGTTTACCACTATGGTAACCCTTGTCAACCCTAGTTGCATCAGACGCAACTGACCGAGGCTCTAACTCCCTTCCACTTCTCAAAGTAATAACCGCCTATAACTATTTATGGTGCTTTCCATTCCCACTCGACCCCTCTACCCCATATCGACCCTTAGGGTTGACCATAGTCTAACTCGATAATTTTTCTTTCTCTCTTCTATTCATGTTATTAGCCATTTGACCTAATTGGGCCTCTAGTTTGGCAATGGAGTAAGTGTGGGAGTGAACTACTAGTGCTAATCCCTTAACCTCTGAAAGAAGTTCTAACACATGAGTCTCGAATATCAAATTGCCTTGAGGAACAAATGGGGGTTATGGTTGATGGTAAGGTTGTGGTGGGCATTATGAAGGTTAATTGGCAAAATTATTAAAACTCTACTATGGTTGTGGATGATTGTAAGAAGTGCCTTGTGAAGAAGGTCTCCATGAAAAATTGGGATAATTTCTCCATCTCGGGTTATATGTATTGGAATATGGATCATTACCCGGTCTGGAGAATCCTTGAGCCATATTCACATGCTCTTGGACTAACTCCAGAAATTATGATACCAAAAGGCACTCACTCAAATCATGAGCAGGGCTCACATAAATAACACAAGCCTATGCAGGGACATGTCTAGAGGTCCATTTTGCAGGACAATACCTCTATTTGTTGGGCTAACTCGAGATTGTGCCAAACTCATAAATACCCTCTTTTCGGGGCACCAACAACAGGTTGTCGGACTTACTGGGCTACAGAGGCATAGTGAAGGGAATTATCACTTAGGTTTTCAAATAATTACCATGCCTCAGCATCACTCTTTGACATAAATATCTCACCACAAGATGAATCAACCATTTGGCGATGAGGCTCAATTAAGCCATAGTAAAAAGTCTAGACAAGTGCTAATCAGGCACTTGGTGGTGGGGACACTGTTGGAGAAGATCATGAAGTCTCTCCTATGGTTCATGAAATTGCTCGCCATCCATTTGAGCAAAATTAGTGATGGCTTGCCTAAGTTGGTTGGTCTTACCAATGGAAAAGTACTTATCCAAAGACTTCTACTGTAATTAGTCCCATGTTGTGATTGAATTTGCAGGTAAGGAGTTCAACCAATATTTGGTTTTGTCCTTTAGTGAAAATGGGAACAATCTCAACATTAGGGCCTCATTGGTGAAATTCTAGATCTTCACTATAGAGCAAATTTTTAGAAATTCATGCAGATATTTGTAAAGGTCATCATTAGCACGTCCATGGAATGATGGGAGCATTTGGATAATGCTGGACTTAATCCCATAATGAGCAGTGGTGGTGTCTAGTAATTGAATACATGATGGTGAAGTATATAGAGTGGGCGTAAAGTAATCCTTAAGGATCCGATTGGGCCCACTTGGGAGATGATTCTATTCAGCCATCTCTAATGGTTCTAAGTATGGATATGGATATTTAAGCCTAGGAACACGAGAAGAGGCTGTAAGATTTCTAAGAGTCCTTTCTACTTCAAGGTCCAAACACCACAGTTCAGGGTAGCAAGAACGGTGCCCATGCATACACCACTCACACACACCAAGTTCAAGCTCTTGTGTGCTAAGTTACAAAAACAAAATACCAAAAAAGGAAATACTCATAGCAATTTAACAAAAACACTTTACTCGTCTTGTGGGTGTTTGATGTGTAGACCGTTGTCTCTAATCTCCACTTGAGCTCTCTCTTTTTAGCACTTTGGTGCTTTGCTTGCGAGTATTTGCTTTTAGCCCTTTCATGCTGCGTTTTTTTTTTTAATATTAATTTTCAAAGTTCGGTTGCACTATACTTGCATTTTAGTGATAGCTTCATTCGCAAAAACTTGGTATACCTAGCAACACAAAAACATAAAATCTTAACCTAAAAATTAAAATAAGAATATTACTTTAAATTAATTAATTTTGCCAAAAGTTCACTGCAATAGTGCCAAAATTTAATGGGTCGTTTTACACACAAAAAATAAACACTAAACTGTACCAAAATTCCTTAGAATAACGGTAAATCCAGGTATCGATCCACAAGGACAAATGTGAAATTAAACTATTTTAATTGTTAAATTCCTAAATTAATTTTTGACAACAAAAGTGATGGTTAATAGACTAATAATAATTAAAATAAACTAAGAAATTAAACTAGCAATGAAAAATGAAGTTCTAGGTATCGATGTTTGAGAAAATCCTAATGTAATGAATTTACCATTAGTTAAATAAATAAGGTTTCAAATTGGAAATTAATTGTGTTATAGTTCGAACCACCTAATGTTTCATAACTACAAGTTTGAAGCATTGATCAAGAAGATTATCGTGTCCAATGTATAAGCACGAATCATCTCAAGCAGCACAAGTTGTTTGCTCTAAACTAGGGTAGTAACACAACTCGTCCCTCATAGTATGGCTCGTCTCATACCTTTAATACGAAAGAACAGAAAACCATTGCATGGCAAGTAATTAACAATCACAAAGAGTACAATACTTGAAGAAAATAATGAAAAATATATTTAAAACTTCTTATACACCATACAACTCGTTCAAACCATTACATAATATATATATATATATATAAAAACAAAGAGAAAACGCTATTTACTTGGCTAGGGTTTCATCAAAACCCAAGAAAGAGAAAAACTAGCCACTCATGGAGGAGTGGGAAGATGTAAAGGAAGAGGAAGCCACCATGGGAGAGAACCTTGAAACCCTCTTTTCAAACCTACCCCTCTCCTATCCTTTGAAAATTTTCAAAACCCTATTCTAGCCTTTGTTCTACCTTTATTCTTAGCCAATCGAAGACAAAATTTCATGCATGTTTTCCTAGGTTGGCCACTTAAATGGTGTAGACACTCCATTTTTGACCGCCCTTAAGACTTGGGCGTCACTAATTGATCACTTGATGATGAAAGTTGTGTTGTGCAAATGTTCAATGTCTTTAGCAAGAAGAGCTTATAAATCCCAACCTTACACGCTATTTTGGACCAAAACTATTTTGACCAAAACTATTTTAGACCTTAAAAACCTCTCTTTCAAAATATTTTTGAAAAAGTTTCTACAATGTTCCGAGGCTCGCATTTCGTTTAATATGTTGCACTATTCGGTAAATCGAGCAAGGACAAAGTGGAAATAAATGGAAAAGAGGTGAACTCTTTGAAAAATCTTTTTAAACCTCTTATTTATAGGTTTGGAGTTGAAAAAAATTGAAGGAGAGGGAAGAAAACTAGTTGGGGAAGAAGTTGGGTATGAAACCGTTAAGAGAGAACTGGGCAGTCTTCACTAAATTAGGCCTATCCTTTTGTACACTTGGACTTTAGTTACGAGGCCACCACCATTGGAAAGTGGACTTCCAAGGCTTCATTTTAGACTCAAGAATCTCCTAAAGCCGAGTCCGGATGTAGGAGATATGGCTGTTTGAAGTTAGGCATCAATTCGATTAAGAAAAAACTGAGCAACATTCCCTAAAATAAAAATATCTCTTTGCAAACTTAGAATTTAGATGTGAGGCTTACACCATTTGAAACTAGACTTCTGGGGATTCAATTTAGACTCAAGAATGACCTGAAACCGAGTCCGAATGAGAGAGATATGCCCATTTGAAGTCGGGACTGGAAGCAGATTTTTGGTGGCCGGCAGGTAACCGGTAGATGGCCAGCAATGCACACTTCTAGCCTACCAACCATGTGCCGGCCACCAGTGTAAAACCCAGATATTTTCTTTAACTATTTCCACAAAGCTCTAGCTATTTTTTTTTAGATATTTTCGACCAAAGCTCATATATTTCTATATATAGAGGACCTCTCTTCTTGCTTTCAAGGTGAGAAAACATTAGAAGTGAAGAAATAATTTTGAAAAAATCCTTTTTCTCTACAATTCTCTCTCTCTCTCTCTATCTCTTGCAACTTGTATAGCTTATGCCCAAACACTCTAAACCAAACCTAGAGAACTTCTTGCAGAGATGATTTGTGCTTGAATTTGAGCTCTTGAAGCACTTGAGAGTGTGAAATTGATGGTTTATGACTTAAGGGTTCATTCCTTTCTAAGAGGTATGCCTTCTCTTGCCTTTGTACCATCATTACACCACTTCTTTTCTATCTTTTCTACTGATTTTTGAGCTGTTTAAAACCTATTTTTATAAGCTAAAACTTGTAGTTTAAAGCTACCAAAGGTGAAGGGGTTCACTACCCTTCCTTGAACCTTATTCTCTAAGCTTTTGCCCTTGTGTTTTCCATTCTTTTCTCAACTTTTTTTGAGATTTTTATCACTCATTTTCAGAGGTTTTCAAAGGCTAAAAAATTGGTTTTGAAGTCCCAAAAATGAAGGGGTTAGCCACCCCTCCTTTGGCTTGTTTACTTGCTTAAATTGCTCCATGTTTTAGCTTATTACTTTAGCTACTTTTGTCTTCATTCCAGCACATTTTTGTACTGTTTTGGGACTGTCTAAACTCTGAAATTTTGGGTTAAAACTTGTGATTTAAGGCCATTAAAGGTTGAGGGGTTGACAACCCTTCTTTATACCTTGTTTTGGAGGTCTTTGCACTTGTGTTTCTCACTCTTTTACTATCTTTTTCTGAGCTTTTAAACACTGATTTTTAGAGTTACTTCAGTAGCCAAAATCATGTTTTGAAATCCAAAATTAGCAAGGTTACCCTCCACTCCTCGTGTCTTGCTTACTAGCTTAGTTTGTGCCATGTTTTCGCATGTTAATCTAGCCTTTTTTAGCTCAATTCCAGCATGTTTTAGGATTTATTTTAGACTGTGTTAGCACTATTTTGGGCTGTTGTTTGCATTTGAGCTTTGTTTTGCATGCTTATAGTGTAATAGTCCTCATAATCTTGATGTTTTAGGTCTTAGACATCACTTATTTGAATTGATAGAACTTATTTTGGGCTTTTCATACTTCATTTCAGCACTAATAATATCTATAATCTCCCTCCATTCTTGGCTTTTTATTTTTCTTTGAAAGTGGTTTTAAGTCACTTGCTTGCCAAAGTATGAAATTGAGGTTTCATACTTAATGGCTTAATCCCTTATGGGGTTCATTACGAACAATATGATACTTTTTTCATGCCCAAAGCAACTTGTGTTTTGAAACCTGTTTTCATTAGAGGACTTTAATTCACCATTAGACTTAATTGAATTAAAGGATGGTTGGTAAATTAAAATGAGTAACTAAAACTTGGGACTAAACGTGAGAAAGATAATAATTTGGTTGTGTTCAATCGGATGTTAATTGAATACATGGAAGCTTGAACCATTTCATACTTATTAGTGATGAAATGATTCAAGTCTCCAAGGTCAACTTCTTCCCTTGATCATTCATGAAAGAGAGGAAGTTTGTTTCTTGTTTTGCATTTATTAAGCTTGCATACTTGTTTTCACAAGCCATCTTACAATGAAATTGAATCCATTGATGATTTGTGAACCGAACTTGCCACTCCTTGGATTTGTTCATGAAAAGGAGAGGTGAGTTGTGCAAACAAACCTTGGAAATACCCTCTATATGCTCTGTTTGTCCTCTGTTGTAGCAAGATGAACCTGTGCATCAGTGGCCGGCAGGCCACTTTCCATGGTCGGCAGGTGGTCGGCAAACCACCACCCATGGCCAACTAGTGGCCTTAATCCAAAGGCCACTGGTGCAAAATTTAGCAGTGAGTTTGTAAGGCAAAGCGAATGAGCAGTAGTGTTGGTGTTCAACTATGTAAACAGAGGCATTCAAAAGCAAAACAGTGGCTTTTTGGGTGGAAATTGAGCATGCATATGAACATCCCTCGTTTCCCGAGGCGGAGTAGCTAGTCATTTAGTTTAATTACTTATTTTAATTGCACTTGTGTTGTAATAAATTAGTTAAGTAGTTTAGCTAATTCCATTTGTTTTGTAATAATTAGTTAATTAGCTTAGTTAGTTAATTAGCCTAGTTTATTCATTCGGACTCTCCTTCGTGAAAGCGTAATGTAATAATGTGTGTCTTCCAACCCCACGTCTTTCTCCCTTTTATTTACTAACTTATGATGGTTAGTTTAGGGACATTATGTTTCAATTAGCATTCTCCATGTTTGCATCCGTTCATATTGCATGCACCTAGGCTCGGTTCATCATTCTAACTGCATTGTTTGTTCAATATTTCTTTGAATACGTGTTAGACTACATGCTATCAAATTGTTTCAAATGCCATGTTAAGTATCTAAGCCTATTTAGTTGTATATCGCATGTGTTGCATTAGTCATATTGTATAGTTAGGAATCATGCATTTTTTCTAACTCTTTTGTTTTGGCTTGGAGTACTAGGTGAGTCTTTACTCGCTTTAGCATAATTGCATGAGTGTGATTGCCATTTTTTCCATGTCCAACATGCTTGCCAAAAGGCTAAATGCTTAATTGATAAACTGCCTGTATGCCTGTGGATGAAGGCTTATTGCTTGAATTGGAATAATTTGAGTAAATGTTCATATGTGATCACTTTTTCAAGTGGTACATATTTCGAAACAAATTTTGCAAAACAAACATGACTTGAAATGTTCCAATTCTTGCAATTTAGTCTATACTTGTGTTTGTGCGTCACATAGTAATGCTAGTCCAATAAACATAAACAAGAGCATATAATGTATGGTGCTCAATTCATGACCTTTCCCTCCCATACCTAAGTTCCCGAGCTGAGACAATCTTAGTGATGACGGACACATGGCCTTTGGCATGAGTCATGGGTTTTCTAAATTTTCCAAAAATAAAATATTTAGGTGGTGACTCTGTATTTGGCAAAGCAGTCCAATTTTTGGCATTTTCGATTCAAAATTGATTTTTCAAAAGATTTGTCGGATTTGGACTCTTTGGTGTTTATCAATTTCACATTGCACTTGTGAGATTAAATTTAGAACCGCGAAGTCCAAACTGTAGGGCTTATTTCGAACTTCCAAAAGGGGGGCGTGAAAAAGTAGAGCTCCAAGCGGCCATAATGGCCGCTCGAGCAGTGATTCGTCGCACGTGCCGTGAAGTCTAGACGAACAAGCGGCAGAATGGTAGACCGAGAATTTTCATTGCTGGAGTGAAAGATCTGCTTTTGTGCTACTTTTCACTTGAAATTGCGTGTTGCTTGTCCAAGTTGCACAAGTACACATTGCCAAATAACCATAATTCAAAGACTATAAATGTAACGTAAGTGGCCTTAATGTGGTACCTTTCGGCCTACATCACATGCTGAGATGGGTTAACACCCTGCAAAGAACCAAAAGAGATTTAGAATATGTCAGAATTTCAAAATAATTGGGGTCACCAAAAAGGATGGAGAGAAAGATACCTGGATCGAGCCCTGGGCATTCATAGCATACTCCTAGATCATCATTATCATGCCTGCCATCATCCTATAGCAGTCCTCTATGGATGTGTTTGATTGGGCGGACTGGAAAAGGGGGGATTAGAATCCATCGGATTGGAGTCCTGGGACTGTGAATCCCCCGGACTATTTGGTCGGATTGGATATGTATCCTGTGTTTGTTTTTTCATGGGATTAGATGTCCGGACTGTGAATCCCCCGGACTATTTTTAGTGAATCCAACGTTTGGTTGGACGGACTGGATAGGATAAATGAACAAATGACTATTTTACCCTTTTTAATAGTTTACTAAGTAATAGCAATATTAAACATATCTTTAATATTTTAATTATTTTTAGCTAGATTAAATAAAAAATTATTTTATTTTATTTTTTACACAATTAAATAAATTTATTTTTAAAAAATAAATAAATAAAATATCAATAAAAATATATATTATTTTTTAATTAAGATTTTAAATAAATTTGTTTAAAAAAATAATAATCAAAAATTAAATTAAATAAAACATCTATTACATTTAAATAATGAAATTAAATAAAACATAAACAAAATTTTAAAATAAAACATCAATAAAATATCCATAAAAAATTATTTCAAAAAATTAAATAAATAAAACATCAATAAAAAGTTAAATAAAATTATTTTATTTTTAAATTGAGACATTTAAATTAATTTTTTTTTATTAAATATAATACATAATTAAATTTAAATTTGAATTAAATGTGCCACAACAAATGAGGGCAAAATGGTCATCTCACCTCTAATCCAAACGAAACAATCCCACCAATTCTATCCCACACCCGGATTATTTTATCCCCCATATGAGGGATTGGGAGTCCGGCCGGACATGGAGTCCGGCGGACTAAAAAAAAAACAAACATCGGATTAGCTTTACTGTGCGGATTACAATCCGCACAGTAAATAGTCCCCCCCCTAATCCCATGAATCAAACAAGCCCTATATGTACACAGGGAACCTATACCAAAAAAGGGAGATCAAGACTAGTACAAAATAGAGACAAGATACACTGACAAAAATGGAAAAGTAAGAAAGACACTTGCTCAACTCCAGTAGGCACATAGAATGGTTATTATGGCTAGCTCAAGAATGAGCACAGCCACAGTAACATCCTGTACCTAAAACAACAGTAGTCATCACCGGCAGGCCCTCGACCACCGTAGCAGCACTAATGCCCCCAACTGACATAGCACCCAGACTTAGAATTTGAACCTAACCTCAGCCTCGGCCTCAACCAGCAGGAAAGATGACAAGACCCTCCACTAGGCATCCTCTCAAATGGAATAGACATACTCCATGTAATCTCCCTCTACTAGTAGTCCGTCTGCATCAATGCCATCTCTAACCAAGAGGAGCTCCTTCTTAGTGAAAGAATCCCATGCTCTCATGTTGGCAAGAGGAACTACTGGAATCCTAGGCTCGTCCATGCCCAATGACTGGCGGCAGACCCGCTCAGCCAGGTACCAGACACGATAGAACAACACATCTAACAAGAGCCGCTATCGGGTAGTCGCCCGAATTGCTGGGTACCAGACCACACCAGCAGTGGGCACAATTGCCCAAGCTCTCCACATGACCTAAAAAAGGAAGTTTGATAATCAATACAAGCTAATGGAAAGGGATCAGAGCAAATCAAAGTACGAATAGTTAAAAGACTCACGTGGTCAAGAGTGATAATATCAAGCATCTACCAATACTTGCCAGCAAAAGAGAAGAGGAAAGGATGTTGTTGGTCTTTGTAATCCCTTTGGTATCAAATAGCTCATGGAAAAATGTCTAGGGAGATGCCTTGTACCCAAGGCCCACCTCTAGAAAGTACTTAAAAACCCACATCGCCATGCAGGCACATAAAATAGATAGTTAGGAAACATAGGCAATAGATTGATGGTATATATAGCAAATAATTGTTACAGTTAGACAGATATGCACAGGGAAAGAGATGAGAAAAGTGGCAAGAAAAGCAGTAAGAGGTGTACATCCTATAGGCACTAGTGTTCATCTAGTCTAGTACCGTGGTTACGTAAGACAACATTCTCATAACAATACATGGTGGTCCAAGTTGCGCCACGCAATCATAGTCCCTAATTCGATCCATGTCCACCATGGTAACCAAGAAGCAGACATGAACCTTGTAGACCTATTTGTGAACAAAAGGCTCCCGAATAAGTATAACAGGAACCCTCTGGTGTAATGAGCAATCTAAAGGTAGGTGATCGGTTGGCAATGTCGAAAGCGAGCATGAAACCACTAGTTAGCTGACTAGCCCACTCTCATGAGGTGGGGCAATGCCCAAGAAAAACCTCAAAGCATCATCTTGGTAGGCAAGATCTGAGTCAAGTGTGATAGGGAGGCCACCAACTAGAAGACCCGACAGCATCGTGAAGTCCTCAAGAGTCATGGTCATCTCACAAGAGCTAGGGAAATGGAAAAATTTTGTGGTGTCCCACCATCAATCCATCAGGGTTGCAAGAAGGCCATGGCTAATTGTGCATCATCAAAGGAGTCGCACAAGGACCCAAAATCGTACCTATGTATGTGAGGTTGCCACCTTTGCAATTTTGTGCGAATTACGGACCAAACAATCTTTAGCCTATAAATTCACCTCTTTTTCACTATTGGAAAGGTGAGAGGGTTTACTAAGGCATAGAGACACTCTTCTTTGATCTCAAAGCCTTTTGGGACCTTCAAAATTTCTCTCTCTCTATAGTTACACCCATAGATACACCATGGGAGCTTGAAGCTTAAAGCTACTTTCTATTGGAAATTCAAGTCTAATCCTAGAAGCTTGAGGGTTCTTGGAAGAGGGTTTGCTAATCAATAAGCATTTCTTCATCACTTGAAGTAAGTTCTTTAACTTTCTTTACACTTTCTCTTCTATTTTCTCTCTTGCCAAACACTCTGAAATTCTGAATTTAATTATTTAATATGTGTGATTGGCCCTTGTGGATGATGGAGCGGATTAACCACCCCTCCATAGGATTGATTAGATTACTTGAATTCTAGTTTTTCTTACACTTTCTCTGTCATTTTCTCACCTCCCAGACACTTCATATTCTGATTTTCTTTGGTAATTTAGATTATTTTTGGACTTGTATATAGGGTTCTAGCCCTACCCTATAGCTTATTTGGATAATTGTTGTGTTTGCTTTCATTTTCTCTCATTCTCCATCACTTTCTCACCAATTTTCTCATCATTAGAACAAATATAATTTTCATAATTCAATCCTTACTTATATTCTAATGAACTTTTAGGATTGTCTTATGGGGTTAATTGGGTGATCCATGGGCTTAAATTAGTGATTAAAGTGTTTTTCAATCTCATTTTCTCTCTACTTTTTTAGAAGCCAAACATGGCTTCCACCTAGAAGTGACTTGTAATCTACTCTCTCCATATACTTTTAACATAGATTTGGGTAATCTATTTACTCTTTTCCATCAGAGATGATGTAGATTCATATTCAATTCTTTGATTTGCTTCTTATTTAGCTTTCATTTTATATATGTTTCTTCTATGATCATTATTGATTTCCTATATCTTTCAGTTTTGGGCATTGGAACTTGCCTTGGCTTGCAAAAGCACTTTCTCAGCTTCTGGGCTAAACTGCTTAGGTAGATTTGGCAACCGCTCAAGCGGATCCTCACACAGCCTTTTAGGGTTTTCAGAGCTTTTTGGGTAGAAAACTACTCCAGTGGAATTTGGGTCCCCCTTAAGCGGATTTTAGTGAAATTTTCTAGGTAGCTCTCTAGAGCAATCCGCCCATGAGGCAAAAAAATTATGCCCGTGCAGATTAGAAATTCCGCTCATATGGAATTGAAACCACGAGTGCAGATTTCTGAACGTCTGTCTTGAATTTCATGCTCTTTTTCCTCAAAACTGATGCCAAAAATGAGATACACATAGATTTTCACTCCTCTCTCTATATATATATATATGTATATATATTCATCTTTTCTCTCCATTCTCTCTAAAAACACACCCAAACCCAACTTCTTTCTAAGATTTAACTCAAATCTTCAAGAGTTTAAGGGGGCTTTTTACACCAAATCGAAAAAGGCGACGAGGGCTACATTTGTAACCAATTGGATCGTGTTTTCGTCAACTTTGATTTCTATGGTTTTCTTCCTCTTCATCTTCCAAGCTTGAGGTAGAGATAATCTTTGAGTCAGATATATATATATATATATTTGCAAGATTATACTTATTTGGAGCATTTATTACATATTTGAGTTATGATTTTGGGTTGTTGAACCCTAGATGATGTTAGAAGATGATTTTATCTACTTTTCCCAAAACTTTTGATTATGAGTTATATTCTAGCTATGGGTGTTGTTTTAGAAAAATCTTTTCAAAAAAATGGAACAAAAACCCTTGTTTTGGTGAAAACCCTAGAATTTGGGGATTTTGGAAAATGTTGAGGTATTGTGAAAATTATGCTTGGTAAATTGTTATGTGAAGAAATGGTGGAGAAATTTCTATGGTTGTATCAAATGAGGGAATTTCATGAAAAAAATGAGAATAGTTGATTTTAAAACTTATCGTTGGTTTGTCTTGCAAAACCGAGTTTAGAAACTGACGTTTAATATGTGGAGAGTACATGAATATTGATATTGTTATATTATCTCTTGGGAAGATATAATATGATGTTATATTGATAAGAGATGTAGAATTTGATCACAACGGAGGATTGTGTGGATGAATTGAGAAATTGAGAAATTTCAAGGCAATATAGAAATATGTTGCATTGGCACATGATTTCATTATCATCACCTTTCGAATTGGTAGTGTTAAGATATTCAAATGGAACTTTATTATTGTATTGGGCATTTGCATTGCCATTCCATTTTATCGTTGACACAATTGATTTTGAATATTGCATTGGAAAAAGTATTGCTTTGAGAAAGGAAATTGTTTTGTGAATCAAGATCATATTGATTTACTTGGGGGGGGGGGGTAAATAACTTGGTAAGTCCGAATAGGGAGTGTAGTTCGTATTGGTTAAGTTGGCATGAGTGTTCATGGTGAAAGACCGAAAACATATGCGGAGAAGGAACCACGTGCCTTCCAGTTAGCAACCGGTAAAGTGGGGATTGGTAATGCTTGTTATGCCTACTTGCAGACACCAACCTAAGCATTACCATAGCATATTTACTACCCCTTTGAACTACTTTGAAATTATTGAGTTGTTAAATTCTCAAGATTTCATAGTGCACAAAAGTTTCTAAAAATAGAGATATATGTTTTTGAACATGGCATGGCATTTGCATTTATCCCATGAGATTGTATAAAATGTATATACTTTGTTAAGATTTTCCTACAGGGCTTTGTGCTTACCCTATGAGATTTTGTACAGGAAAAGATATTGTGATTCCGCCAAGTTAGAGGTGTGGAATATATTTTGAGAGCACAAGGCTCTTTTCTTTTTGCTGTAATTGTTTTGACAAGCCAAGGGCTTTACATGTATGGGTTCAAAAAACCATTTTTGTGTAACTGGGCTTAAGCCTTGGAATTTGTAGCCCTTAGGGGCATTAAATTGTACTTGACTTATTATGACACATGCTATATATTCATATTTTAGAAATTTTGAATTTATATTCACATGTGTAATATCTTTTGTAAATCTCTTGATGGTTAATGCATACAAATGTTGGAGATTTAAGGATGATGTTAATATTGAGACTTTATTTCTATTTACATTAAACAGTGGGAAGTTGATGAATCTATATTGTGTAAATTTTCGGGGCGTGACATCGATATTTCATTAGATCAACAAACTTACCATTCTCATCTTTTTCTAGCTTGATCGATGTGCTCATGGGTGTTCCGGTTACTTTCGATTCAACCATAACAAACCTTTTGAGTAGTTCCTTTATGTACTTGGCTTGGTTGATATAGATTTCTTCTTTAACTTGTTTGATTTGAAGCCCAAGGAAATAATTAAGCTCTCCCATCATGCTCATTTCAAATTCACCTTGCATGACTTTTGCAAATTTCTTGCACAAAGATTCATTAGCAATTCCGAATATTATATCGTCAACATATATTTGGACAAGTAAAATATCATGACTTTTAGACTTAATAAAAATAGTAGTGTCAATTTTTCCTTCTTGAAAAATCATTTTCCATAAATAAAAAACTGCTAAGTCTTTCATACTAAGCACGTGGAGCTTGTTTCAAACCATATAAGGCCTTGATAAGTTTGAAAACATGATTTGAAAATTCATGATTTTGAAAACTAGGGAGCTGCTCCACATAGAATTCTTCATTTATGAAACCATTTAAAAATGCACTTTTTATATCCATTTGGTAAAGTTTGAAATCTCTAAAATATGTAAATGCAAGCAACATGCAGATGGCTTCTAATCTAGCAACTGGAGCAAAAGTTTCATCGAAGTCAATACCTTCTTCTTGATTATAACCTTATGCTACAAGTCTAGCTTTATTTCTAACAATGGTGCCAGATTCATCAAGTTTGTTTTTAAAGATCCATTTTGTACTGATAATGGAGTGATCTTTAGGTCTTGGCACAAGATTCCATACTTTGCTACTTTCAAATTGATTAAGCTCTCATGCATAACCATCGTTCATTGTTCATCGAATTTGGCTTCATGAAAATTCTTTGGCTTAATCTGTGAGAGAAAAACTAAGTTAGCACAAATATTTCTAATTGAAGAGCGAGTAGTAACACCTTTGGCAAGGTCACCTAGGATTAAATCCTTAGGGTGATTATGAACAAATTTCCATTCTCGTGGCAAATCATTGTTGTTTCCATCTTCTTCTTGAGAAGGGAGAATAGGTTGTTCATCCTCTTTGTTCTCTTCACATGGTTGATCTTTTTCTTTGTAATTGCTTGAATCTTCCAAGTTAGTTTCCAATTCTACAAAGTCATCACAATCAAATTTCTTTGGAGAAGAAATGTTAGATTCATCAAATACAAATAGATTCTTCAACAACAAAATTTCTTTTCTTAAAGGCACAATAAGCTTTACTAGTCAAAGAATAACCAGGAAAAATTAATTTATCGAATTTTGAATCAAACTTACCCAGGTTATCTTTACCATCATTGTGCACAAAACATCTACAACCAAATACATAAAGATGACTAGTGTTTGGCTTTCTACCTTTCCAAATTTCATAAGAAGTCTTTTTGAGAATTAGTCGAATCAATGTACGATTTAAAATGTAGCAAGCAATATGAACAACCTTGGCCCCAAAATATTTTGGAAGGTTATTTTTGCAAAGCATTATTCTAGCCATTTCTTCCAAGGTTCTATTCTTTCTTTTTATAACACCATTTCGTTGAGGGGTTCTAGGTGCAGAAAAATTATGTCCAATACCATTCTCATTACAAAATAATTCAAATTTCTTATTTTCAAGTTCTCTGCCATAATCAGTTCGAATAATAGTAATAAGAAAACCTTTTGCATTTTGAATCTTGCAACAAAGTTTTGTGAAAGAAGAAAATGCTTTATCTTTGTGAGCTAAAAACATAACCCAAGTAAATCTTGAAAAATCATCAACAACAACAAGATAATAATGTTTACCACCAAGACTAGTTGTTCTTCAGGACCAAACAAATCTACATGCAATAATTGTAACAGTCTAGTGGTGGAAATATGAGATTTTGAGTTAAAAGAGGTTTTGGTTTGTTTTCCTTGTTGACAAGCCCCTCAAAGTTAATCCTTTTCAAATTTTCTTTTTGGAAGACCAACTACCAAGTCCTTTCTCAAAAGTTTAGCAATTAAATCCATGTAAGCATGACCAAGTCTTCTATGCCATAACTAATGACTTTCATTAATAGCAAAAAAACATTTGACATCACTAGGATAAAAATCATTGAGATGAAAAACATAAACATTATCAAGGCAACCACCAACAAAAAGTGCTTTGTGATCAGTTGTGCTTTCAATTGTGCAATGTGATTTATCAAAAATAACTCGATTACCCTTATCACATAATTGACTAATGCTAAGTAAATTATGCTTAACTCCATCTACAAGAAGAACATTTCAATGGTAGGGTTATAAGAGATACCAATGCTACAAATGCCAATAATTTTTCCTTTCTTATTGTCTCCGAAAGTGAAAAATCCTCCATCTTTGGAAGATAGAGTAGTGAAGAATGATTTGTCTTTGGTTATGTGTCTAGAGCATCCACTATCAAGATACCATCTTCCTTCTTTAGCATTAGACTTAAGACATACTTACAATAAGAGAATGAAATATTGGATTTTGGTATCCATGATTTCTTAGGCCCTTCTTGGTTAGTGTTGTTAGTTCCCTTTACAATCCAAATCTTCTTAATTCCTCTGTTCATATTGTAGACACCCCATTTTTTACCGATCTCAAGACTTTGATGTCATCATTTGTGCACTCGGTGATTGTGCACGTTTATGCTCGTTATGAGTTTTCGGGGGTTTCGGCTGAGCGTCTTGTCTCGGGGCCTCTTAACTCTTTTCTTCTTGGTTTGTTTTTGGACCATGCCTTGGTGCCTTTGCCTGGAGGGAGAGAGAGGCCTATTGGCCACTTTTTGTAGCTATAGGCTACTTTTCCCTCTTGTAGGCCACTTGCAGTGGCCGGTAGGCTAGTTTTCGGGGCTTTCGGCTGAGCGTCTTGTCTCGGGGCCTCTTGGATCCCTTCCTTTTGGTTTGTTTTTGGACCATACCTTGTTACCCTTTGCCTGGAGGGAGAGAGAGGTCTGTCGGCCACTTTTGGCAACTGTAGGGCACTTTTCCCTTTTGTAGGCCACTTGAAGTGGCCAGTAGGCTAGTAGAAGTGGACAACGGCCATTTTTCTGTTTTTGTAGATATTTTTGGTGCCACCTATGCTAGTTGTTGGGCACAAAATGCATCCTCCATTGTATGGAGAGATGGTAACAAGCTTCTAGCTTGTCAAACAAGCTTGAGGCTTGTAATTCTATATAAGGGGAGGTGTCTCCCCCTTCTTGGGGTTCAGATCTTTCAGAGCAAAAAAATCTCCCTCTCTCTCTAGAATTCTCACTCTCTCTATATTGTGTTATATTGAGCCTTAAAAAGAGTTTTCTTCATACTTTTACACACAAACACCTAGTCAAACAACTTCATTTTGGAGCTGAGGTCCCTTAGAGCTTGTTTTGAGGTCTTAGCATTGGTTTTGGTACAAAATTGTTACTGAAGTTGTTGTCTTGCCATTGTTCTTTAAGGGTAAGAGACTAGCCCCTTTTAAGCTTTGTTTTGATTAAGTGTTGTACCCCCTTTGCATGCTACTTTGAGGCTGATTTTAGCCTCTCAAAAACACTATTTTTAAGGCTTTAAAGTGTTAGTTTGAGCCTTGTGTGGTTAGGGGGGGTGGTCCCTCTCTTTTGCTCTTTGGCTTGTTACGCCTCTTGAGCCAACTCTCTAAGCTTTTGAATCTCCCCTTGCTTGGCCTTTTTACCACTGAAACTCAGAGGAATTTCAATGGTAAAAAGTTGTTCTTGTGGTCCAAAATAGGAGGGGGTGGTCCTCTCTCCTCTTGTCTTGCTTACATGTCTTGTTGGCCTACCAAATGAGCATGTATTTCTCTTTTCTTTAAGCTTTGTTCAAGCATGTTTTTGGTGTTATTTTGGCATGCTTTAACTCTGATTATGGTTGGTGGGGTCACCTCATGCTTGCATCTTATACTAGTAGTGTAATCCTACTTGTTGGCGTAACATGCTTCATGATTTATGCCTCTCATCCTAGCTTGTGTTGGCTCTATCTCAACATATTTTTGCCAATATTTTAGCATGCCTTAGCTCTGTTTTGAATGGTCTTGGCCATGTGAGGCTTGCCTTGTAGGGTTGTAGTGTAAGTGGCTTTGACTAGCTTTGAGTGTCAAGTCTCTAACATGCTTTACTTGAGTTATTTGCATGCCTTAAACTCATTTCTCACATGATTTTAGTGTATATGGTGTAGTCACACTCTCATATATTCCACTCCTTCATAGCTTTTGTGAGTTGTGCCTTATGCCTTGTTTATGAGCCAATACGTATGCATGCTTGTCTAAGCTTTTGGGCCACCATTTCAGCATGTTTTGGCCTTTATTTTGGCATGGTTGAGCTCTGTCTACAGTTGGTTTGGTTGTTTAGGCTATGTATTGCATGCTTCTTATGTAGTGTTCTCTACTAGCCTTGTGTTTTAGGCCTTCTAGCATGCCTTATTTGTGATGTTTATGTGATATGGCATCATTTAACACATAATTTCAGAGCATATAGCCTTGTCATACTCTCATGTGTATCCCCCTTTGATTGTGTTTAAGATGTTGTGCCTCATGCCTTGTTGATGAGCCAATGCATGAACATCATTTTATTGCCTTTCATGCTATCATTTCAGATCATTTTGGCCACTGTTTTGGCATGCATGAGGTCTGTTTAGGGCTGGTTTGGTTCTTTGAGCATTGTATTGCATGGTCCTTGTGTTGTGTCTTTCACTAGTTTCAATGCTTAAGGACCCTAACATGCTATACTTGCATTATTTGCATGATATGTCATCATTTGGCATATGATTTCAGTGCCTGTACCTCTGTCATGCTCCCATATATGTCACTCTTTCAATGTGTTTGAAAGTTAAGCTTTGTGCCTTGCTTGCGAGCAAATGAATGAGCATGCGTTTCTTGCTTTTTTGTGCCTAAGTTTTAGTGTGCTTTGGCCACTGTTTTTGGAGTATCTTAGGGCCGGCCATAGCTAGTTTGATCATTTGAGATTGATAGTGCATGCCTCATGTGTAATATTCTTCACTTGCTTTAGTGCTCTTGGCCCTTTAACATGTCTTGCATGCATCGTTTCCATGATAGAGTCTTGTGCATGCCACTTTAGCATTGAAAGATGAGCATGTTGTTTGCATTGCATTGTGTTTGGATCAGACGTTAATCCAAACACGAGGAATGTGGCACGTTTCATACTCAAAGTGATGAAACGTGTTGCATTTCTTGGTCACCAACCCTCTTGATCATGCATGATAGAGGTGGAGGCTCTTATGTGTTGTTTGTGCATTCACTAACATTGTGCGAGCTTGACTCTTTGGCCATCATGCATTGAGATGCGTGATTAATGGCTTGAGAGTTGAGTACTACGCTCCTTTGAGCTTGAGAAATGATAAGAAGAGCAGTTGCACACACATTTCCTTGTAAATGCATTGTTGTGCCTTTGTTGATCTCTATTGCAGCAAAGTTAAGATTCTGGAAAGAGAAGTGGCCGGCCGGCCACTTGTACTAGCCTGCCAACCACTTGTACTGGCCGGCCGGCCAGTTGAGGTAGCCTACCGACTAGTTGAGGTGGCCGACTAGCCACTTGCAGCAAAATTTTCCAAAATGCTCCTGTTTTGAGGTAGATGCAACTTGAAAGTGTGTTCGATGCTCTGAGGTCACCGCGAGTGCAAACAGAGGCAACTCATGGCAAGGCAATGCATTTTCCGGGCGAAGCAAACCAAGCATGCATGTCTCCCTCCTCTCAAGGCCATTTTAACTGCTTTGTTTAACTAGTTAATTTACCGATTTTGTAATTAGTTAGTTAATGTGTTTAGCTAACTTAATTCATCTTTGTAATATTTAATTAGCTAGAATAGTTAATTAGTTAGTTTGTAATAATTAGCTTAGCTTAGTGTAGCTTAGTTTAATTATTTAGACCTTTCGTCGCGAGGGCGTATTGTTATAATAAGGGTGCGTGCATGTGTGCATGTTTTCCAACCCCCATTTCTTTCTACCTTTTACTTATCATCTTTTGATGGCTAGTTTTAGGGCATATTTCAATTAGCATATCTTATGCTCTGCATGCGTGCATCATTCATTCGTATTGCATGCACCTCGCTCGACGCATCATTCAAACTGCATCATATTTCAATACCTATTTGAATACGTGTTCAAAGCATGTTATCAAGTGTTGCATTCATATGCCATATTAGATAGCCGAGCCTATTAGTTGCATTATTGCATGCACCGCATTAGGCATCTTGTATAGTTAGGATCATGCATGATTTCTAACTAGCTTTTGTTTTGGTTCGGAGTACACTGTAAGTGTTTACGCTTTAGCATCCTTGCATGAGTGTGAGTGTTGCCATGTTAGCATGCTTGCCATGAGGCTATGTGCTTAAATGATTAACTGCATGAATGCCTGTGGATGAAGGCTTTATTGCTTGAGTTGGGACAATTCATCAAATGTATGCTTTAACCCCACTTTGCGAAGTGAAAAAATCATCATGTTTTAAGCCTTCTTGAGGGTGGCAAATCCGTATTTTAGCCTACTTGCGAGTAACATCTTCAAACCATTTTCAAAAAACAAACATGAGATGTTTTGTTCCAAATTTAGCGATCTAGTCTATACTTGTATGTTGTGCGCATCACGTAGTAAATTAGCTAATAACTGGAATAAGAACACATGTGTTTATAAAAACAACATATCATGTTTAGTAGAAGCCAATCCTTTGATCAGGCGAACGAGGGTGCTCATGTTATGACCTTCCCCTCTCGTATCCAAGTTCCCGAGCCGAGGCAACTTTGGTGATGATGGATACGTGGCCTTTGGCACGAGTCAGGGTTTTCTAAATTTCCCAAAACAAAATATTTAGGTGGCGACTCTGTAATCTGGCAAAGCAGTCCATGTTTGGCACTTCTTGATTAAAATCGATTTTTCAAAACGATTTGCCGGATTTGGACTCTTTGGTGATCTATCAGTCTTACATTGCACTTTGTGAGACTAGATACAAAACCGTGACAGGAGTCTGAACTGTAGTAGCTAGAACCCAATTCGCGCCCTCTCCGAAAGGGGGGCTGCGCAAAGAGAGTTCGGGGCAGTCTACCCATATTCTTTTCTATGTTCATATTCTTTTCGAATGGACAAGAAGATATATAATGACCTTTCTTTCTACAATAATGACAAGTAATATGAGGGTGAGTCATAGGAGGTACTTTTTCAAAAAATTGTTTTCAGATTCTTTTGTTTCTTAATAGGATCATATCCAATGTCTGCTTTATCAAAACCATGTCTTTGATTTTCAAGAAGTTTGTTGAAGTTTTCTCTTCTTTTTACAACATTTTCAAGTGTTTTGTTTAAATCATCAATATTATTTTTCAAGACATTTTTCTCATTGGAAATAATCATAACATCATTTTTCAAGATAAAGTTCTCTTTCTTCAATTCATCCACATTGTTAGATAAAGATGTAACTAATTTCTTTAACACATTATTTTTGGCACACATTTTTCTAAACTCATCATGCAATTCATTAAAGGCACTTTCAAGTTCTTCATGACAAGAAGTTACCTCATTTTGAGTGGTTTCTTCATCCTCAAGTGCCATTAGACAAAGGTTGGCTACTTCATCATTAGAGCTCTCATCATCACTTTCTCCCCAAGCTACTATCATGGCCTTCTTGTTCTTTTTGTAGTCTTTTCCAGTTTTCTTCAGTTTAGGACAATCTATTTTGATGTGTTTGCATTCATAGAAAATGATGGGTTCTTTCTTTGGGATGTCATCTTTGTTTTGAAGTCTTTCTTGAAAGGTCTCCTTTATCCATGATTGCTTTTCTTGTAGTATTTCTTGAGATTTCTACTGAACATAGCAAATCCTTCATTTTCACTCAAATTTTCATTTTCTTCTTCATAAGATAAGGCTTTGAAAGCAATTCAATTCTTCTTTTTATCCTCATCAATCTCATGTCCTTTCATAGTGATTTCATGAGTCATAAAAGAACCCATGAGCTCATCTAATCCAAGAGTAGTGAGGTTCTTTGCTTCTATAATGGCAATGACCTTTGCTTCTCAATTCTTTGGTAGACACCTAAGAATTTTTCTTACCAACTCACTGTTAGTATAAGTTTTACCAAGAGATTTCAAAGAATTTACATTTTTAGTAAATCTAGTAAACATGCTTAAAATAGATTCATCAGATTTCATTTTAAATAGTTCATAACTATGAACAAGTATATCAATACAAGATTCCTTTACTTGGTTGGTTCCTTCATAAGTAACTTCAAGTTTGTCTTAATTGTCTTCAGCAACATCACAACTAGATATTCTGTCTTTGGCATTGGCTTGCAACAATATGTGATCTTTCTCATCACATTCATCTTTAGTTTTAGGTACACTAATTAGTATGTTCGGTTTCAATTTTCTAAAAATTGAATTTTTTTTTGTTTTTGTGTTTTTTTATTTATAGTGAATACTTTTAAAATTTTAAGCAATTTTTTTACGTTTTTAGATGCACCCTATTTAGATGTATCTAAATAATAAAATATTTTGTAAAAAAATATTTTTTTAAAATTAATAAATACACAAAAATATGAAAAATGTATTGAATTTTCGTATTTCTTATATTTTTGGTATTTAGTGAGTTTCTTACAGATTTTTTTCACAAATATTATATTTTTTAAGTGTATTTATGTTAGGTGTGTTTAAAAATAAAATTAAAAAAATAAATTGTGTAAATATTAAAAAAAAATTAGTGAAACCAAAGGAAATACGAAAAAAAAAAAACTAAAATTTTCTGAAAAGTGAATTCTAGAAATGGAAACCAAACAGAGTGAATATTGTCTACCAATTTGATAGGGATTTTAGGACCTTTAGTAACTATAATCAACATAGCATAATCTATGGCTTGAAGATATAGGGTCATCTTATCTTTCCAATGACTATAGTTATTTCCATCAACCAAAGGTGGCCTATTGGTGGCTTGACCTTCAACAGTGCTAGTACTAGGTATGGTTGCTATGGATCGAAAAGTCTAAGATGGTTAAATCTAAGTAAGAATTTAGGCTCTGATACCAATTGTTACCTAAAAGGCAATCCAAGAGAAGAGTGAATTGGATTTCTATAAATAAAAATTAACAATTACCCAATAAAATTAACAACTAATACAACAAACCAATGAATGGATTGATCAAATAAATGAATGGAATTGAAAGAAGATATGCTCACCTAATGCGAAGAAAAAAGTGAAGATCGCAGAAAATACGTTCCTTACACAATCAATTCACTTCAAAAATATTTTTCTTCCACCGTCATGAGAGAGAAAATGGTTTAGAGGGATTTTCTTTTCTTTTTTTTTCTTTTTTTTTTTTTTTTTAGGAGTTTGAGAGAAAATGATTTTTAGGGTGTGGGGGTGTACATTTGAGTGGGGTGGAATTTTTATAAGAAAAATTTTGGTATTATTTGGGGGAGGGAAGAAATTTTAAGGGTTTTAATATTCATAGGTAGGGGTTCAAAGAAATTGGGGGTCCAAATAATAAATGGGGTTCTAATAGCAGCACTCTTATTGTTTTCTCTTTCTTTCATCTTTTTCCCTTTTTATTTTATTTTCATTTATTTTAAAAATATATATAATTTTTAATATATAAATTTATTTTTTATAAAATTAATATCATTGAAAAGATATTAATGATATCTTCAAAATGAGATTAATAATGAATACATAATTTTAAAATTTAAAATAAAGAAAAATACACTGTTTTTAAAAATTACATAACTAAAATATTATTAAATTTTGTATGAATAATAAAACTATCTAAAATTACTTAAATAAAAAAATATTATTTAAGTCTCTAAGTAAAATACAAAAATTAAAATAATACAGTTATGCTTAGTGCAAAGATAAAAATAAATAAATAAATAAAATAATAAAAGATTGGACTTCTCTCATGTTGGCCATCTTAACTTGAGATATTGTTTGGGATTTGTGAATCCATTTTGGAATCAATTTGGATAATTTTTATGATTCGTTGAGAAAAATATTTATGCAAAAAAATTAAAATGATATAATATTAATAGGTATATGTTTGAATTAAATTTGTATTACAAAAAATAGATGACTAATCTTAAAATTATATTTGTCATTTTTTATTTTTAAACAAATACGATTCAAACATATGACTGCCAATATCCAATCATATTGATTTTTTATATGAATATTCTATTCAATAAATCCTAAAAATGTGAACGATTCATATTACCGAAACCGGTTCCAAAATAGACTTACTAAGTCCAAATGCTCTCTCAAGTTGATATGACAATTTGAAAGAAGCCAAACCCTAACAGACTCTTTTTTGGTATGTTTTGAAACTATATATTTTAAAAATATATGTGAACTTCGATAAAAATAAATAGAAACAATATTAACTCAAATAATAGAAATAGAAATAAAAATAAAAATATTCAAACATTCAAATATTAAAAAAATTATTTTTGTTCAAAAAATACAAAATCATATGAAAATGAAAATCGTTTTTTTTACCAAACTACTTTTTATTTTTTTAGAAAAAAAAAATAGAAGAGAAAATTTAAAAATACAACCAAATATTTTATATTTCAATTTTAAAAATAGTGACAAAAGTTAGTTAATCACATAGTATATTACAATTTGATCTGTGTCCGAGTACCAATTTAATTTGTATCAGGTGTAAATTCAGTCTGTGTAGGATGCAAATCCATTCTGTGTCGGGTGCAAATCAAATCTGTGTGAGGTGCAAATCCATTCTGTGTAGGGTACAGTTGAATCTGTGTAGGGTGTAAGTGCACTTTATGTGAAATGCAAGTCAAATCTATGTGAAGTTTAAGTCAAATATGTGTCGACTCGCTTACACCCTACACAAATTACACTTGTACTCCACACAGACTCGACTTGCGCCCCACATAGAATGAATTTGCACCTAACACATACTCAACTTGCACCTAACACGAAATGGATTTATACCCCCCACACAAGCTGAACTTAGACCCCTATACAATTTACATTGGCACGTAGACATAGATTGAATTAAAATATAGTGTGCGATTCATTTTTTCAACTGATTTTTGTAACTATTTTTAAAGTTGAAATATAAAATATTTAGTTGAATTTTAAAATTGTCTTCATTTTTTTCTTTTAAAACAATTGAAAATAGTTTGGTAAAAAAAACCATTTTCATTATCATATGATTCTATCTTTTTAATAAAAATAATTTTTTTTTAATATTTGTATGTTTAAATATTTTTATTTTTATTTGTATAATTTAAGTTCATATTTTTTTTTCCCGTCAAAGTTTACATATATTTGTATAATACATATTTTGAAAATATCTCAAAACAGAGTGTGCTATTCTTTATTTTTTATTTTTATCATTTGCACTCAGTATAACTATATTGTTTTACTAATTTTTACATTTTTACTTAGAGACTTAAATAATATTTTTTAATTAAGTGATTTTAGATAGTTTTATTATTGGGAATTTTTTTTTTAAATCCCTAATATTAAGATTTTATAAAAGAAAAAAAGAAAAAAAGAACGTACAATATTTTTATAGTAGTTAGGGTCCCTCAATAATTTTTCTGATTTCACAAAGAAATTTTGATATAATCACAGAAAAATTTCATCAAGGGATCTTAGCTAATAAAAAATAAATAAAAAATAAAAAACATATTGGACCTCTTCTACTATCCAAAGTTAGAGAATAATATTTCACTAATTTTTTCTTTATTATTCATTCCAACTTTAATTATATTTTAGTTATGTAATTTTTAAAAATAGTGCCCTTTTTATTTATTTTAAATTTTAAAATTATATATTTAATATTATTCTCATTTTAAAGATATCATTAATATCTTTTCAGTAATATTAATTTTACAAAAATTATATATATATATTAAAAGTTATACATGGTTTTTCAAAAATAAATGAAAAAAAAAAAGAAAAAAAAAAAAAAAAAGAAGAAAGCGAGAGAAAGTAACAACCGCCGACCTTTATAAAAAGATAAGAAATGTTAGAAATTATAAAAAAAAAATTCATGAAATGATCATAAAAGATTTGTGACTCTTAGATTATTTTGAATAGTGTGAGATGTTTTATTCTAAATGTAATTTAAAAGTCACAAATTTTTCATAATTATTTTTATAAAAGACTTTTAATAATACTTAACATTACTGTAAAAAAAATTTCTTTGATTTGTAGTATAACTTTCCTATACCCACGGATTAGTAATTGCCCCTTGATTCTATGACCTGTTTTCTTATTTAAAAGAGCCCATACGCCGCCACGCTTCTATGAGCTGGCTCACATAACTCGAAGAGAAAGAGTTTAATGTTATAACAAGTATATTTTATATATATATATTTTTTTTTTATTTGTTGATATGACATCTATGTTAATATATAGCAGTTGACAAATTGTTTTATTTTCTCAAAATAATATTTTTATATTGTAATGAATGTATTATTATAAAAAAAAATATTTTTATTTTTATTTTAATTTAAAATTAAAATGTGATTCTAATTATTTATTTTGATAATCTTAACCTTATAGTTCTATGAAAAAAGATTGCTTGAATGCTTATATATAATACTTTTAGTTGAATGATCTGTATATTTTGATAATTTTAGTTCTATTGTGCTATAAAAGTATAATGATATATATATATATATATATATTAAAAGTAAGTGTTACATTGGAAGGATAATTAGTAACATAGAATTAAAAGTGATCCAAATAATTTAATATTATTTTATATTCATTTGAAAAACAAAAACATGTAGAAATAGAAGTTATACAAGAATTTTTTAAAAATTAAATATAAATATGTTATAGTTGAATTATTACATAATGATTTTATTTGATATATATATATATTAAATTATAAAATTGTAAAATAAACACTCTTAATTAAATTAAAATATCTACTATATAAAAAAATTTAATAACGACTAATCAAAAAAGAATCATATAACATCTAAACCTTAAATTAAAAAAAAAAAAAAAAAAAAAAAAAAAAAAAAAAAACAACATAATGAAAACATCCAAATGATATATACATCTCAGTGTGTAAAGTGATTAATTATCTGTAATATGATGTCAAAATATAAAAAAGCTTATTGTTCAACAATTGAAAAAGTAACTCAAGTACTAAATCCAAACTTTATCGATTCATCACATTGTCTAAAGTGATTAATCATCTATAATATGATGTCAAAAAATAAAAGAACTTAATATTCAACAACTGAAAAAGTAACTCAAAGTGTAAATCTAAACTTTAGAAATTCTTCGAGAGTATTATTGTTGTGTAGATTCGTCCTCATGTGAATTGTGATTATATAAAATAATATAAGAAAAGTAGTATAATTTCATGTATAGAATTACAATAAAATTTAAACGATAAATTCATAATATAGAATAATATAGAATTGGTATATTGCGTATAGAATAATACATAGGAAAATAAGAAGAAGCAAGAGAGAGGGGGGAAAAAAAAAAGCAATTTAGCATTTAAAAAAAAAAATCTTAACAATATCCTAGAAAGAATTAAGAAGAAAAGTGTGAAACACAAAATTGGTATTGGGTTTGTGGATTATCTCAATTTATCATGAAAAATATATGAAAAATAAATATTTGTCAAATAGAATTCATATAAAATAAGTATAATTAATATAATTTAAATTAAGTTTGGATTTGTGTAGAACTCTATATGTAATTAAGAAAATATATACTGATTTGACTCTCTTAAAAAAAAAAAAAAAGTAAGTCATTACAATGTGCCACCTAAGAATGTAAAAAATATTACTTTTAATAATATATATATATATATATATATGATGTGATGGTAGCATTCAATTTTTTAATTTTTAATTATTATATGGAACAATAATTAAAAAAAATTAAAAATTATTGATTTGTATTTTATAGGTGGAATTATAATTCATGTTTTGTTAATTTCTTTTCATCTTATACCCTCAATTGTAATTTTCTTTAATATATATATATATCATTATTTTTTTATTTTTTTTAATGTGAAGAGTGAGAGTCCCATACTTCTCTTAAATATGACACCATAAGAGCATTTCCAATGGAGCTCTCAAAACGCTTGCCAAAACTATAATTTAGCTATAATGATAAAAAGTGAATCTCCAATGACTTGTTATTTTACTTGCCAAAGATGGCATATGTCATATCTGTTCTCAAATTTGGCAAATAAAATAGCAATTGCCAAGCATGCCACATCAGCAAATATGAACATATTTGTGACTCCAAATTCAGTTGAAAAAACAGAATTGAAACAATAGAAAACCAAGTAATTTTTGTATTTAATTTTTCAAATTGAATTATATTTAAATTTTTTTTTCTAATTTTTCAAAAAAAAATCATTTTTTATATTTGTCTAGTCAGGAATAATATATTTGTCTAGTCAGGATTAATATAAATATATAATTTTTTTTACAAATAGTTAAAAAAAAAGGTCATAAAAGACAAAATAAACAAAAATAAAATTACAAAAAAATTTATATCCAAATAACACTTATAAATTTGAAGAAAAAGTTGGTTAAGAATTGTTAAAATAACAAGTGACTATTAAAATACCATTACTATAATTTAACAAAATAATATTATTTCTTTATTAAATTATAATAATAATAATAATAATAATAATAATAATAATAATAATATAACAACAATAATTAGAGATGCTCTAAGTGATATGACACCGTTGAGTTTCGTCAAATCTTTGCACTCACTGTTGTCCGGGTTGACAATTTGTCCCCATAATTTGTTCTCCTTCTGTCTTCGCTGGTATGCCTGTACCATTCTATGCATGTTTTTCCTTGCCTAGGGGTTAGATTTGATTATCTTGGCACTGTTTGGTGATAATTTTGTAAGTTGTGAAAATAAAACGTTTTACTTTATTAATTAAAATGATGAAATCAATTGACTTCTAATGAAATCCATATATTTTTGAAGGATGTTGTCATACAATCTTCGTTAATTAAGGCTTTATTTGAGAATAGATTATTTTAGTAATTTTTTAGCTTTTACGAATAGATATGCAGAAAAGTAAAGAATGTGTGATGACTTATAGTTATTTTTTAACTTTTTGACTAAAACTGAAGGTTGCCAAACGAGACCTAAGTGATTGAGTAAATTACAATTACCTTTATTAAGATTTTGAGTTATTTATACAAAGATCTACTAAATTATTAAAAAATATCATTTTGACCTTTAAATTATAGAAGCGTACAAATTGATCCCTTAAACTATTGAGAAGTATCACTTTACTTTTTAAACTATAAAATCGTTCAAATGGACATCTCTAAATTATAAAAGTATACAAATTTAATTCTCTAAAAGAAAGGGTCAAAGTAAAATATGATAGTTTAAGGCTTTTGTTAACATATGTCTTTGAGGAAATATTAAATGAATACAATGTTAGAAAAGTCAAGGAGTTGTCCTAGTCTTTAGGAAGTTTGTTTACTGCTGTTCCTAGTTAGTTGCTGTACATGGCCTACTTTGGCTTAGTTTTAGGAGTAAGTTGAGCCTGTTATGCAGTCACTGCAGTTCCTAATTTCATGCTTTAGTGGTTCCTGTTTTCTTGCTACTATCAGTTCATTTACTTGCCTATATAATGGCTGTTTGGTTTATCAATAAAGTAGAGCAGATTAATATACTCTTTCCAGCTCTTATTGTGTGTGAAAGCATATCTCTTCTTCATTTTGTAACAGTGGTATCAGAGCCTCCGAGTGAAAAAGTGAGATAGAGAGTGATATAGCAGCAGTTCTATTTCTCTATCACCTTTTTCTTTTGCAGTAGCAGACAAGATCGATGGCTTCAGAAAATTTTGTGCAACCATCCATTCCTCGCTTTGATGGTCACTATGATCATTGGAGCATGCTAATTGAGAACTTCTTGCGATCCAAATAATACTGGCCGGTGGTTGTTTCTGGAATACTAGAACCAGCCGAAGGTGTTGTGCTGACAGATGCGTAGAAGTCGGAGCTTGAAGCACTGAAGTTGAAAGATCTCAAGGCAAAGAATTATCTTTTCCAAGCTATTGATCGCTCCATCTTGGAAACAATTCTTTGCAAGGATACCTCCAAGCATATTTGGGATTCCATGAAGAAAAAGTATCGAGGGACAACAAGGGCGAAGAGGCAACAGCTTTAAGCATTTCGTTCGGAGTTTGAAATGCTTCAAATGAAATTAGGAGAGTCGGTGACAGATTATTTTGCAAGAACGATGGCAATCGTCAACAAGATGCGGATCTATGGAGACAAGGTAGAGGATGTCACCATTGTTGAAAAGATTCTTCGATCCATGACACCAAAATTTAATTTTGTTGTCTGTTCTATAGAAGAATCTAATGATGTTGATGAACTTTCAATTGATGAATTGCAAAGCTCTTTGTTGGTTCATGAGCAAAAAATTAACCAACAGGAGAAAGAGGAACATGCATTGAAGGTCTCATCTAAAAATCACTCTACACCAAGTAGAGTTGATAGAGGACGAGGAAGAGGTAGAGGTCGCAGTAGAGGAGGCAGAGACAACAATGATTGTGGAAATCAACAACAAAACCATCACCAAGAGAATCAATTTCAAGGAAGAAGAAGAGGACGTGGAGGCCATCAATCAACTAGACCAAAGTCAGCAGACAAGTCCAATGTTGAATGCTACAGATGTCATAGGTATGGCCATTATCAGTCGGATTGTCAAACTAATTTGAATAGACAAAGTGGAGAAGGAACTAACTTTGCAGAAAAGGAAGAAGATGTGTCTCTTTTGATGGTGTGTCACATGAAAGAGGAAACCCACAAGAATCTGTGGTACTTAGACACTGGTTGCAGCAACCATATGTGTGGAGAGAAGTCTGCATTCTCTGAGTTGGACGAAGCCTTTCGTGATGTTGTGAAGTTTGGTGATGATTCTAAAGTCTCTATTATGGGAAAAGGAAAGGTAGCAATTCAAACCAACAAAAATTCTATTCAAACTATCTCTAATGTTCTCTTTGTTCCAGATTTGAGAACAAATTTACTCAGTGTTGGTCAACTTCAAGAAAAGGGATATGGAATCTCTATCAAAAACGAGTCTCAGAATTGTAGATGAAAAATTGGGCTTGGTGGCTCAAGTAAACATGACAGCCAACCGAATGTTTCCATTGTATCTCAACAACACCACTCACTCATGCTTCTCAAAGAAAATTGAGGGATGCAAAGATGGCTATGGCATTTTCGCTATGGCCACCTAAACTTTGGTGGATCAAGACGCCTGCCAGAAAGATATGGTGATTGGTCTTCCTCAAATCACAGCCCTCAAGTTTAGAAGAATGTGTTGTTAGCAAACAACACCGTAATCGATTTTCAAGGGAAATCATGGAGAGCGAAGAAGGCATTGGAGCTTGTTCATTCCGACATTTGCGGCCAATAACTCCATGTTCCAATGGAGGTAAAAGATACATAATTACCTTCATTGATGATTATAGCAGAAGATATGGGTCTATTTGTTGCGGGAAAAATCAAGCTTTTACAACCTTTAAAAGCTTCAAAGCTCTAGTTGAGAAAGAGGTTGGACATTTCATAAAAGTTCTTCGCATACGGACCGTGGTGGAGAATATAACTCACTTGAATTTGCAAATTTCGTGAGACCCATGGAATCAAGAGGCAACTTTATCGCACTTATACGCCCAAAGAAATGGCGTTTGTGAGAGAAAAATTGCACTATTATGAATATGGTGCGAAGCCTTTTGTTAAGAAGTGGAGTTCCAAAAAGCTTTTGGCTGAAGCGATAAATTGAGTATTCATATTTTGAACAGAAGTCCCACTTTCTTTGTTCAAAATATAACATCGGAGGAAGCATGGAGCGGACGAAGACCGATGGGTCACTTGAGAATTTTGGGTGTGTTGCATATGCCCATATTCCAAACAAAAAGAGGAGAAAGCTAGATGATAAGGGAGAAAATTGCATTTTTCTTGGTGTTAGTGATCAATCAAAAGCTTATAAGCTATACAATCCTAGCACCAAGAAAATCATTATCACGAGATGTTGTTTTTGATGAAGAGAAGTTCGCCATGGAACAATGATGATGTTCAACAATGATTCTGTTGTTTTTATGAGAGAATGAAAATGGAAGGCGGCGGTGGTGGAGAATGAAGCAGCCCAATTCCAAAGCCTGAAGAAGAGAACGACCTCAACGTGCGTAAGAAGACCGGCGTGGATGTCGGACTATGAGGTAACCGAATTGATCAATCGAAGACGACTCACTCACTTTGCACTATTTTTTGATTTGTGATCCTCAGTTTTGAAAATGCTATCAAAGAATCAAAATGGCGGAAGGCTATGGATGAAGAAATTGCACCATAAGGAAAAATGATACATGGGAGTTATCGATCTTCCGTAAGGGCACAAAACAATTGGTGTAAAGTGGGTTTACAAGACAAAGCTGAAGGAGAATGGTGAAGTTGACAAGTACAAAGCCCGCTTGGTGGCTAAAGGCTACAAGCAAGAGTTTGGTGTTGATTACAAAGAAGTCTTTGCTCCGGTTGCAAGGCATGACACAATCAGATTGGTAATTGCATTGGCAGCTCAAAACTCATGGCCTATTTTCCAATTGGACGTGAAATCGGCATTCCTCCATGGAGATTTGAAAGAAGAGGTATTCATTGATCAACCTCCTGGTTTTTGTGAAACTTGGCAATGAACATAAAGTGTATAGGTTAAAAAAGGCTCTATATGGATTAAAACAAGCTCCACGAGCTTGGTATAATCGCATAGAGACTTATTTTTTGAAGGAAGGATTTCAAAAATGTCCTTATGAACATACATTTTTTTATAAAAAGTGTAGATGGAGGGAACATGCTTATTGTTTGCTTATATGTAGATGATTTAATCTACACTGGAAATAATACAGCCATGTTTGAAAGTTTTAAGAAATCCATGATGGTTGAATTTGAGATGTCCGATCTTGGCATGATGCATTATTATCTTGGCATTGAAGTAGTGCAGTCGTCTACGGGAATTTTTATTTCTCAAAAGAAGTACGTAGGAGAAATCTTGGACAGGTTCCAAATGAAGGATTGTAATCCTGTGACTACACCATCTGAGTTTGGCTTAAAGCTAAACAAAGATAATGGAGGAACGAAGGTCGACAACACTCTTTACAAGCGATTGTGGGGAGTTTAATGTATTTGACGCAACAAGGCTCGATATAATGCATCTTGTAAGTGTCATTAGTAGGTACACGAGTGTCCTCTGAGATTCATCTCTTGGTCAAAAAAGAATTTTCGTACTTGCAAGGTACTAAGGAGTTTGAATGTTCTACAAGAAGGGAGAAAAATCAAATTTGTATGGCTTTACAAATAGTGATTACGCAGAGATTCAGATGATCGGAAAAGCACATCGGGTATGTATTCATGATGGGGACATGAGCGCTTCATGGTCATCAAGGAAGCAATCAATCGTGACTTTATCAACGAAGCTGAATTTGTTGTCAGCAGCTTGTGCTTGTCAAGCTATTTGGCTAAAGAAGATTCTCAAAGAGCTACAGTTCAAGGAAGATGAGCCTACTCTAATTTATTGTGACAACACTTCAACAATAAAGCTGTCAAGAAATCACATCGCATGGCGAAGCAAACATATAGATGTGAAGTATCATTTCTTGAGGATCTCACGAATGATGGAGCCATTGATCTAATTCTATCGCAGTGAAGACCAAGTTGCTGATATTTTAACAAAGTCTCTCAAGTTTCTGCGTTTCAAAAGCTAAGAAAAATGCTTGGTGTTTGCACTTGGATACCTTGATCAAGAACCGTGTTGAAACATCAGTTTAAGGGAGGGATTGTTAGAAAAGTCAAGGAGTTGTCCTAGTCTTTAGGAAGTTTGTTTACTGCTGTTCCTAGTTAGTTGTTGTACATGGCCTACTTTGGCTTAGTTTTAGGAGTAAGTTGAGCCTATTATGCAGTCACTGCAGTTCCTAATTTCATGCTTTAGTGGTTCTTGTTTTCTTGCTACTATCAGTTCATTTACTTGCCTATATAATGGCTGTTTGGTTTATCAATAAAGTAGAGCAGATTAATATACTCTTTCCAGCTCTTATTGTGTGTGAAAGCATATCTCTTCTTCATTTTGTAACATACAACTCCCACCACTTATATAAAAAGTAGCAAAAAATTAAAAACTATCTTGTTAACATAATTTGTTTTATAATAAGACCAAAAAATCCCTTACTATTTTTCCCTCTATTTTAACCTTTCATCTCTCTTTTTTTCCTTTACCTTTTCACCTTCTTTCAATACAGATGCTTTACATTATTCTTCCTTGACATTTTCTTACGCTCGAGCGGTTAGCCTCTGTCTGCAAAACTTCTGGAAGGGTGTCATTATGCACTCAAGCGGTAACTTTATTCATTCGAGCGGTCTCACTTATTGTGTTTGGTCGCTCGAGTGATCTGCTCGTATATCAGTCTGAAAAGCTCATTTTTTGAGTCATATTCTCTCTCTCTCTCTCTCTCTCTCTCTCTCTCTCTCTCTTTACATTCTAAAAACCCAGATTTTCTTCATCTCTCTTTAGAAATTTAAACTTTAAATACATTATCATCCATTGATCTCTACATCTTAGTCCCTTTGATAAAAAGGTAAAGCTCACCTAGAGCTTCATTTTAATTGGAACAAAGTTGATTTTTGGTTTCATCAAGGTTTCTTCACTTTCTCTCTTGCCTTCTAGCTTTGAGGTAGGAATTTCTCCACACTTTTATATGGTTTTTAACTTGGTTATTTGCTTTTCTAAATAATATTGTGATTTGGAAATTTTTAAACAAAATCTAAGGTTTTGGTTTAAAAACCAAAAGAGGGATTTTCAAATGGATTCTTGAATATGATTGTGAATTTGTAAATGTGGTTGAATTGTGATAAAATGGTAAATTTTATCCTTGGAATTAATTTATAAAGAAAATGAGATTTTGCCCTAAAATGTAAATATTTGATTTTGTAAAGAGGAAATGGAAATGTTATTGGGTTTTATGAAATTAGAATGATGATAATGATCAAGTTGGATATGCATTATCACTCTCATTTTAAAATTTTGAAAAGTATATCTTTGTCGAAAATTATCTATCTATTTAGATATATCTGTTTTGGGCTATCAGTGGAGGGTAGTTATGATTGTTGTAGAAATTGCATGAGAATTAGGAGAATTGAAACTAATTTTTTATCCATTTGCATTGAGCATTGTTCCCTACTTTACACATTGAAAATGTATATTGTTTTGAAAAAAAATAGTGAATACCTTAGCAAATCTGAGTAGGGGTGTGGTTGTGGTATTATGTTGGCCTGTGTGTCCTTAGTGAAAGTCCAGAAACTCATGTAGTTAGGTGTCGAGCCTTCCAGTTAATACTGGTAAAAATGGCAATTAGTAGTGCTTGTATAGCCTATTGGCAAACATGTACCTAGAGATTCCCAGTGTTTGTATCCACTGTCCTGTTTTCTATTATAAAGGAAATGTTTTTATGAATTATGATATAAACTTGGCATTGCATGGTTTTAAAAAGAGATATAAAATGTTTTGGCACGAGTATTGTATATGCATTCACCTTATATCCTTATTAAAATTCATACACTGTGTTAGAGTACCTCTATTGGATTTTAGCTCACCTTATGTAGAAAATCATTTTCAGATGCTGATGATATATCTTTGCCAAGGCCGTAGCTTGAGAGGACTAGGAGCCAAGAGCTTCTTTTGTTATCGTTGTAATTATTTTCATACAAGCCTAGAATTTAAACTGTATTGAGTTATAACTCATTTTTGTGGTAACCAAGTATCGTCTTGAAAAATTATAGACATTAGGGCATTTATTTAATTGTTTAACTTTTATTTCATATCTTTAACTTGTGGCATATATTATAAATTCAGGATTAGGACTTATGAATATATAATCACATATGTTACCTTTTGTACAATGGAATCATATGAATGGAAGATAATTATTTCGGTACATGTTGTTATTTAATTAATGTCATGGGATGAATTATGGTTATTATTTCGGGGCGTTACAGATTAGGGTGAGGAAACCCTCGAATTGAGAGTATTTGAAGTTAGAGTTCAAGAACTAAAGAGAGAGAGAGAGAGAGAGACTGGAAATCTAGGGTTTTAAAATGTTTAAAGAAAGAAAAAGATGTGAAAAAGTGACTAAAAATGGCTAGCTCTCAGACTGATATACACATAGACCACTCAAACGACCAAACGACGCTCGAGCGAATAGATACCATAAGTGACATCGCTCGAGTGACCAAAACCACCGCTTGAGCGCACAATGACCCCTTCCCAGTAGTTTTGCAGACTGTAAAAAATTGCTCGAGTACAAAAAGTATCGCTCGAGTGCAGATATCACACTCTCAGTAGTTTTACAAATTGTGAAAGACCGCTCGAGCGAACAAGCAAAATTCTAGGCAACAACTCTTTGAAAAACTGCCTTCCGAACCTGTTTCAAATACAATCAAAACTCCCAATTGCGATACCCAAGAAGTGTTCTAGTAGAAAATAGATGAACAACAATTAAGTACATAAATTCTCAGATCCGAAAGCAAAAAATAAGTCAGGTTTAAAGCAGAATCGTTATAAAAAACGTAAAACACAAAATTGGTATTGGGTTTGTGGATTATCTTAATTTACCATGAAAAATATATAAAAAATAAAATTTGTCAAATAGAGTCTATATAAAATAGGTAAAATTAGTATAATTTAAATTAAGTTTGAATTTATGTAGAACTCTATAGAAGAAAAAAATAATAATAAGCCCTTATAATGTGTCATTTAAAAATGAAAAAAATACTACTTTTAATATATATATATGTGATGGTAGCATTCAATTTTAATTTTTAATTTTTAATTCTAATATGGAACATTAATTAAAAAAATTTAAAAATTATCGATTTGCATTTTATAGGTGGACTTATAATTCCTGTTTTGTTAATTTCTTTTCATCTTATACCCTCAATTGTAATTTTCTTTATAATATATATAAATCATTATTTTATTATTTCTTAATGTGAAGAGTGAGAGTCCCATACGTCTCTTAAATATGGCACCATAAGTGATATGACACTTGAGTTTTGTCAAATCTTTTTTATCGCACTCACTATTGTGTGGGTTGACAATCTGTCCCCATTCTATGCATGTTTTTCCTTCCCTAGGGGTTAGACCTGATCACCTTGGACGTTTACGGCTCGTTAGGCAAGTAACTGTTTTAATTTAAAAATTAAAAAATTATTAAAAGAATTAAAAAATTAACAATTTATATTAAAAAGTCAAAAATTTTATTTTTTTTATTCTTTACATATCTTTTCGTAAAAAATTAAAAAATCATTTCAAAAATATTTAGTTTTTTTACCTTATATTTTAACTAAAAATTTAAAAAATTACTAAAATAACATGTTCCCAAAGAGCATGTGTTTGGTGATAAAAGAAACTCTATGAGAGCAGAAGTAACTGGCGAGGAAAAATAAATAAATAAATAAGACAAGTTATAGTAGGAAAAAAGGATAAATTAATGTTGTGTTTGGTAGAATTTTTTAAATATAATTTGAGTGTAGGAATTGTATTTTGAATTTGTAAATTTTGAAATTATGATTTGAGTGTGAAAATTTTGTTTAGTGAAAGAGTTTTTTAAAAAGAGTTTTGAATTGAGTGAATAAATTTTGATGTGACATATAATATTTGATACAAAAACTTACAACTCATTACCAAACATACAACTCAAAATTTTATTAAAGCATACCAAAAAAATTTAAAACTTCAGAAAATATTTTCTTCGAATATACAAAAATTAACATATGTCAATTGCAAAATATATATATATATATATATTTTGTACTGTTCCAGTCAACCGGCCAGACAACCGGTGAGACATCCGGTAGGACGTCTGGTGGGACGACCGATTAGTCCAAATTTTTTCACTTTTGACTGCGTTTTCAAAAGTGAGTGTGAAATTATGATTTGAAACACCTAAACAAACATTACATGCAAAATAAGTTATGAAACATTAGTTCCAGAATTGTACCAAACAAAGCCTAAAGCTTTTTTTTTAAACCTCTAAAACATTTTCCAATTTTGTAGGTTGTGAAAATAAAACGTTTTACTTTATTGATTAAAATAATGAAATCAATTCTATATATTTTTTAAGGATCTTATCATGAATTAAATGATTGAGTAAATTACGATTACCTTTATTAAGATATTGAGTTATTTATATAAAGATTTTTAAATTATTAAAAAATATCACTTTAACTCTTAAATTGTAGAAACGTATAAATTGATCTCTTAAACTATGAAGAAGTATCACTTTACTATCTAAATTATAAAATCGTTCAAATGGACATCTCTAAATTATAAATTTACAAACGCAATTTTTCCTTTTTTTTTTTTTTGGGTACAGAAATAATTTTACAAAAATTAAAAGCATCTTTTTTTGTATTTATTTCCATGAAATTAATTTCTAATTTTTCAAAATATATTTTAAAAATTCAACTAAACTAATTTAGTTTTCACGTGATAAATTTAGTAATCCTATGTCAATTGGGTACCCCAATACAGGTATTTTCGTCCACATAAGAAAAGATGTGAGATTTATTAATTTTTTGATAAATATTATTGGGTATTTTCGTACACATAAGAGAAGACGTGAGATTTATTAATTTTTTGATAAATATTAAATTCTTTTATAGTTTTGTTCAACATTTCTCAAAGTGGTTGTCATACTAGTAGGAATAGTTGGCGTTATTTATTACTTTCTTAGCTTATACTTTTAAAATATATGTTAATAAAACTCATATTTAATGGAATAACTAAAGTAATGTAACGGAATAACTAAAGTAAAGTAATGTAATGAACTTAATAATTAGTTTAATTGAGTTAAAATTTAATAATTTATTTATTATTTTAGCTAAAAAAATTGAAATAACTTGCGATACTCTACTAAGAAGGAGTGGACATTGGTTTGTTGGCCCACTCAGCTCGTCTCATCCAATTTTATTTTTTTAAAGTTTCGAAAGGTTGCTTTAGGCCATAAAGCCGAGCTGGACCAAGATTTTAGAAAGTATGTTGAAAGTCTTTTTTTTTTTTTACTTTTTTGATTTTTTTTTAAAAATGTACAAAAAAAAATAAAGAGGTGATGTGAATTAAAAAAGTTAAAAAAATAATAAATTGGCTTTTAACCTAGTTGCCAAAAAGGACGTAATGGGCCGGGCTTGAGATTTATACTTTTAACTCGGCCTGACTTGGCTCACTATTAAATTAATTAATTATAATATATATAATATTTATTTTTTGTTGCGATCTAAACTTTATCTTTGTTGTTTTTTTGAAACTCATATTTGTGATGATATTTGATTGAATTTATTTAAGAAATCCTTCAATATAAAAGTTTTTTAATTTATAATGATGTCAGTATATTTATTTAAGAAATATACTATGTAATTTAATTTAATTATGAAATATTTTAATTTTTTTAACATATAGCGGATGAATGAGTCTGAATTTTATAATTATTTTTTAGACCGAATTTAAATAAAAATAAAATCTCAATATTAAAGTCAAACCGGACTTAAACAAATACAAATGTCTTGTTTGGTTTGGTTTTGAGAGAGTAATTTTGGAGAAAAATTTTCAAAATTTTGTTTGATTTAGTAATTTTGGAAAAAAAATTCTAAAATTACTCTCTCTCCTACACATCATTCAATCATTTTTTTTCTCTTCTCTCTCCTTCTCAATCACTTTTTCTCTAACACACATCTACTCAACTACAACAAAATATTAAATTATCTCAAACTCCTATACTCTAAAATTATTTTCAAAATATATAACTAAATAAACCAAAAAAAAAATTAAAATCCCTCTCTAATTTTTTTTATTTTAAATTTATCTCTTAAAACCAAACTAAGCACACCCAAAAACTTTTATTGGATAGTATCAATCTGACCCTGAACTCTCCTACCACATGAAAGTCAAAAGCTACACACCTAGGACACAAGTCAAACAAGTATGACGTGCCCTGTTTTGACTTTGAACAGTGTAAGACTAACGGTAACGGAACCGTCCAAATCCTTTATTATTTCCCGTTTGAGTCATATGGATATGTAGATCCATTACTTCCCAATGGAAAATTCTTATCTTACAAACAAGTAGTTTTGAAATATGGTATATGAATAAATATTTATTATTAGATTTGGATAAGATATCATCTTGACCATTGATTAATAAATAATTAATATTTAGTTAGAAAATTAAGGTAGATTCTGACAAATAAAGTAGTTTTGAATATTTTTAGTCAAATATTTACAAGATTAATTTATTATTGTAACATGTCATATTTACTATTTACTATGAGAGAACTTTTGTTTTTTTTTTTTTTTTTTGTTATAGAAAAATCCTCCTTACTCTCCCGCAGGTCCAAGGCCCTTTGCAGAGATTACCAAGGTGTCCTGTTAGCCGTTCCGAGCGAGGAGACTATAACCTGAGAACTTGTCTCGACCTCCCAAGACAAACTCCGCTTAAGTCATGACTCGCACAGCGGGAAGCACTGAACTCACGCTAAGTGTTAATTAAACAGCTTGAGATCCAACCTCCTAATCAACTATGAGAGGACTTAATATTATATAAACTCATACTTACTATTGGAAATGGCACCTTCAAAGAATTATTAGTTCAAAAAGTAACCGGTAATACTTTAAAATTTGTGCTAAATTAATAACACATTATATTGGCTACTTTCACTGTACATTTTGTATATATATTTTAGTTATTTTTTAACATGACTACTTCACTCCATTTTTTGTTTATTTTTTTTAAATATTGATTTTTTTTCGTAAGAAATAAAATGTATAGTGTTATTTTATTTAAGAAAGTTAGGAATAAATTTATAATCAAATTTTATAAACATCAAAATAAATATGATAAAGTTAATTTTAAATTTTTTTGAAATTTAAAATTCACATCATTTTATTAATTATTTTATAAAAATAAAAAATATATATAAGAATTTCATATACCAACCTTTTAGAAATTTTGAAAAATATATAATTTTTTATGAATCTAAAATCCACAATGAAATTATTTTTTCTTCTCCACAAATTTATTTGATTGGCTATGAATACGTTTTTACAGATTTAATATTTACAATATTTTGAAACATAAATTAAAGATCGGTAGGAAGATCAACCTAGGAAGATCTCTCATTTATAAATGTACTTAGGAATATTTCTTATTTATCAACATTCAATATTGACAATAAATGAATACATTTACAAAAAATGCTTTCCTTTACTTACCACAGCATGAACAACATTTATTAATGACAATAATTAAATACATTGTGGGGATATATTTTCTGAGTACCAACACGTGGCCGAGGTGACACCGAAGTGTCAGCAGAGTTCCCCACGTGTTATGGTAGTTGTGCCGAGGTTATCTCGGCTAGGCCGAGGATACCTCCGAAGATATCGGAATCCGAGATAAGCGGATAAAGGACAAGAGTCCTAGAATGAAGAGGAAGCTCAAACCTGGATGTGGACAAGAGTCCAAGGTTGGGGGAAGACTTCAGTTTGGGGTAAAGATAAACTCTTAGGGAGTATGTCTTAATTCCACTGAGAGTCCTAGATTAGCAGGAGTCCTAAGTCCATTAGGACCGGGTTCCTGTTGGGACTAGGATTGGATTGGCTATAAAAGAGAGGCACCCCCATGGGTCTAAGGTACGTTTTTTATGCTCAAGTTAGTGAGTTAAGTACTTGATTATCCTTGAGAGATATACTGACTTGATCGTCGGAGTACCCCCGGGTGGTGAAACCACCGAGTCTTTTCCTTCGCGAGGTTACAAGGAGCCGTCTACTCGCCAGTGTTCTTCTCACGAATCACTAAGGAGGCGGTGTGATCGGAAATTCACTCACACAATTTGGCGCCGTCGTGGGAAAGAAAGAAGAGTAGATGGCTAATAACGCGAAGGAAAATATTAGGGACGACACTCCATCTCGGAGTGGAAGACTGTCGATCCTAACGTGGAAGGAGGCGACCGAACGAAGAAACTCGTGATCGAATCACGCAGAAAAAGACGTCGGCAGACGGCGACACATCAAAGAAAGCGAACGAGCAAGTACTACGAGGATGACCTCCGGACACTGGAAAGACAGATGTCCGAGGAGGGATGAAGAAGTAAAGGAGATGGCACATAAACCGGCGTCCCCTCAATCGGTCCTCAACTTTATGATGCAGAATAATGTCATGTACCCGCCATACCCTTTGCAGGACACACCAATGCCAGCAGCAAATGCCCAAAAGAAGGGACGGAAAGAAGTCCCCAAGCCCTCAAAGATACGAGGCGGAAGGCACTCTCACCGACCATCCAGGGAGGTCGGCCGAGAAGAGCCGAGGAGAGAAGAGTCCCGAAGGACACATCGTGAGAAGGATGCAGACCCCAAAGAACATCGGCATGTTCCGGGGCGGGTGTTGTGTTTTGATGCGTCCTGCGGAGAAGGATCAAAAAGGGGCCACCATGAGGCCGAGAGTAGTGCGCCAAAAATTTGAAGTCCATTGACAATGGGTCACAGGAGAAGTAAAGAGGACTTGAGAGACTAGCTCAAGAGGAAGCAGAGAATCTTTGGGCAAGTAACCTCCCCAGTTAAGCCGAGGACTCCATTCTCGGTGGAATTGGACAAATTCGTGGCACCAAAAAGATTCAGCATGCCGAGGTTCCAGATATATGATGGTAAGTCAGACCCTAACTTCCATGTTGGATTATTTTTGAATTCAATGGCGTTATACAGTGGGAACGAGCCGTTGCTCTGCAAAGTGTTCCCTTCATCCTTTGGGGAGATTGCATCAGATTGGTTCCACAAACTACCGAAGGGGAGCGTAAAGAACTGGGAAGGCCTGGCCGAGATGTTTGTGGCCAGGTTCATAACAAACAAACTGCAACCTTTGAGGGTGGATGCATTGATGGCCCTGAAGATCGGCAAAGATGAGAGCCTCAGAGCCTACGCAAAGCGGTACTATGAGGTGTTCAATCGAATACCTGAGTGCAACCAGGAGGTGGCGGTCGTCTCTTTCAAGAACGGCCTAAAGGATGACTGTCCACTGCGGAAGTCATTAGCAAAAACCCTGCCGAAGAGTATGGAAGAGCTCATGGCGAGGATTGAGAAGTATGCACGAGCCGAGGAGGATACCTCGGGGAACAAGGAGACAAAGACAGAAAAAGGCAACGGCCCGCCGAAGCGAGGCCGAGGCAACAATGGACAAAACAAACAGGAGACAGAGTTGAGGACTAAACAAGCAAAGGATTTACTTGAGCCAATTCGATCCAAAAGGTCCTTGACCAAATTCGAAATCACTTACTGTGGCCAAGAAGAGCACAAGGAGAATTCATGGGAGAAACCTCGGTAGGCGTTGTGCCTACCATAATGAGCAGGGCCACCCAACTCAGGGTTGCAGGGCCCTTAAAGCACACTTAGAAGATCTGGTGAGACAAGGCCATTTAAGAGATCTTGTGGATGAGACCCGAACTAGGGAAGAACAGCACGGTTGCCTCAGCAAAGAATTGCCACCCCCAAAGACAAAGAACCACAGCAGTGTGGACCTCGGGGGTTGAACGTGGTCCACTCAAAGGTGAACGAAAACGAGATACAGGGGGAGACTCAGTGGGTGAAACATCTGCAAAGATGTCAACCAGTCGATCGAAAAGACCTCGGCTCAAGATTGCCGAGGACCTATGATAACCTTCACGTGGTTTACCTTGACATGGTTCAAGACCGCACAATGATGCCCCGGTAGTATCCCTCCGTGTTGGGGAGTGCCAGAAACGATCTTGATTGATCAAGGCGCCTCGCGACATCATGTATGTCGATGCTACAAGGAGTTAGGCCTTCACCATGATGACATGGAATACCAAACGGCCCGATGGTCGGCTTCAATGGAACGCCGACGTGGCCTTTTAGCGCAACAAGCTTGGAGGTACAAGCCGCACAAAGAAGGTGAGGACAGAATTTATTGTGATTCATACGCCGCTTACAACATCATCCCGGGAGGCCGTGGTTGCATGCAATGGGGGCGCTTCCACCTTGCATCAATCTAGCCGCGATTCCCAATGTAACATGGGATTGAGGAAATCGAGGAGATCAGTCAGGAAGTAAAACCGCTCCATGGCAAAGAATGAAGTTAACTCAAAGATTCGAGAACCAATGAAGCAGAGGTTGAAGAAGAGGACATGAAAGTCCTAGATGATGTCGGCAAGGAGCCGACCGAGAAGAGTGAAGAAGCATTGAAGAAAGTCTTCGCCCAAGAGGGTGATGAGGAACGCTTTTTCTTCTCGCACAGATTAGCCGGAGAAGAAGAAAGGGAGTTGGAAGCCTTCCGAGAAAAAATATTGAGGTGTTCGCCGACACCTTATGAAATGCCCGCATCGACCGAGGTCACATGCCACAGACTCAACGCGTTAATGTGTCGGCCAAACTCAGTAATACAACGAAGCGAGAGACCGACGTTGATACGTCGAGCGGTGGAAGAGGAGGTAGCTAGACTTCTAGAGGCGAGGGCCATCCGAGAAGCCAATTATCCAACGTGGTTGTCAAACACCGTGGTAGTAAAAAAGAAGAATGGCAAGTGGAGGGTCTGCGTAGACTTCACAAATTTGAACAAAGCTCGCCCCAAAGATGCTTCCTCGCTAAAGATCGACCGGTTGGTGGACGCCACATCTGGACATGGTAGGATGAGCTTCTTGGACGATATAGGGGTATCAGATAGCCATGTACCCCGGATGAGGAGAAGACGTTTATTACTCCCAAAGGTCTGTCTTATTCAGAGTCATGCCCTTTGGGTTGAAGAACGCAGAGCAACTTACCAAAGGTGGTGACCCGGATGTTCGACACTTGATTGGCGAACTGTGGAAGTCTACATCGATGATATGGTCGTGAAGACCAAGGAATCGAGGGATCATCTCGTTGACTTAGAAGAGGTCTTCACCATACGCAAAACATATGGGCGCAGACTAAACGCATCGAAATGCGCGTTTGGAGTCGGATCCGTAAGTTTTGGGGTACTGGTGACAAGAAGGGCATGGAAGCCAGCCCAGATAAAATCAAGGCCATTCTGAAAGTACAGGGTCCGACAACGGCTAAGCAGGTTCAGATGCTTCGAAGGGCGCAGCCCTAAACAGTTATAAGCGAAGTTCGGACAAGTGTAAACCTTTTTCAATCTGGTGAAAAAGGCCAGAGATTTTTTATGGACAGAGGAATGCGAGGCCGCTTTCACCGACCTGAAGAAGTACCTTACCTCGGCCCCAGTCCTCTCAACGCCTCAACCTGGGGAGGAACTGTTCTTATACCTAGCAGTTTGAGCCTGTGATGAAGTCTTTGTGATTATCCGAGAAGAAAAGGGCGAACAGAAGGCAGTTTACTATGTGAGCAAGACCTTGGCTGACGCAGAAACAAGGTATCTGCCATTAGAAAAATTAATGCTGGCCTTGGTAATGGCTTCAAAGAAGCTGAACCACTATTTTCAGGCTCACAAGATAGTGGTTCTGACAGAGCACCCATTAAAATCCTTGTTGCAGCAAGGAGACTTGACTGGAAGAATTGCAAGATGGGCCGTTGTTTTGGGCCAATATGACCTGGAGTTTAGGCCGAGAACCGCAATTAAGGGCCAAGTCTTGGCCGACTTTGTGGCCGAGTTCTCACCAGAATACATCGAACATCGGGCTCCGTCGAGCCGAGATGAACGATGCCCAGACAAGGAAAGAGAAGCCCAGCCGAAAGCCAAAGAACCAAGGAAGGAGAAACTCAGACCCTGCAGCATTTACATCGGCAATTCCTTTCAACTTTTTGTTGATGGGAGCTCAAACCGGCAGGGGGCAGGAGCTGGAGTAGTGTTAATTTCCCCCGATGGGGAGATATTGGAGCAGTCAATTCGACTGGGGTTCAAGGCCTCGAACAATGAGGCGGAGTATGAAGCATTGATTCTTTGGATTGAAGCCGCAATAGCAGAGGCAGATGAGGTAATTATTTTTTGTGATTCACAGCTTATAGTAAATCAAACTACAGGAGAGTTTGCTGCCCGAGATGAAAGAATGTCGGCATACGTAAAAGAAGTCATCAGGCTGGCAGACATGTTTCAAAACTGCCGACTTCTTCAGGTTAGCCGAGATGACAACAACCACGCCGACGCGTTGGCCAATTTGGCAAGTTCAGTACAAACCGGGAAGACAAGGACAATAATGATTGACTACCTACCAGGCCCGAGCATAGAGCCACCGAACGCAATGCAAGAAGCATTATGTGCGGATTTGGGACCAAGCTGGATGGATGCAATTGTTGCATTCCTAAAAGAAGGCAAGCTGCCAGAAGATCGGAAGGAAGCACACAAGGTCAGATTGAAGTCGGCAAGATTCGGTCGGCCAGAAGGACATCTGCATGTAAGATCCTTCATCGACCTCTTTAAGGTCGTACACCCTCTTCAAGTCGAAGACTTTCTGACGTAAATTCATGAAGGAGTTTGTGGAAGCCACGCAGGGCGCAGATCGTTAGCACATAGGGCCATTACCCAGGGGTATTGGTGGCCCTTTATGCAGAAATATGAAGCAGCCGATGTAAAGAAGTGTGAACAATGTCAGAGGTTTGCACCATTGATACACCACCATTCTTGACTTAAATCTGTTTCCAAATCTTGGCCATTTGCCCAATGGGGCATGGATCTTGTTGGAAAATTGCCCCAAGCAATCGGGCAACGGAAGTACCCTCTTGGTGGCTAATTACTTCACAAAATGGATAGAAGCAGAGCCTCTTGCCAAAATCCGAGATGTGGATGTGAAGAACTTCATCTGGAAAAGCATCATTACCAGATTTGGGATTCCAAGAGCAATCGTTGCCGACAACGGAACACAGTTTGACAGCAAACTCATCAAGAATTTTTGCGCCAAATTCAAGATAAAAAATTACTTCTCAACACCAAGCTTTCCCCAAAGTAATGGGCAAGCCGAAGCATCAAACAAGGTCATTCTAGATGGAATAAAGAAGAGGCTGCAGGCAGCCAAAGGGAAGTGGGTAGACGAATTGCCCAACGTGCTCTGGGCATATCGCACTACGCCGAGAAGATCAACAGGGGAATCCCCCTTTGCCATGGCTTATGGCACGGAAGCAGTCATTCCATTGGAGATCGGCATCCCAGGGATCAGAACACAGGGAGTTGAGAACGGGTCTAATGATGTGCTCTTAGCCCGAGATCTGGACCTACTAGAAGAAAAAAGAAAGTCGCAATCCGACTTGCGAGATACCAAAGAACAAACTTGCCAAAGCTTACAACAAGAAGGTCAAACCAAGGGATTTTCAGGACAACGACTTAGTCTTAAGAAAAGTGGTCGGCAATAAAAAGAATGCCAAAGAGGGGAAACTTGGCCCAAACTGGGAAGGCCCCTCTGAATAATTTCGTGTTAGGGAATGGGGCATAATCAAAGATAATGAGGGCAAAGCATTGCCTAGACCATGGAACACTTGTAATTTAAAGTTTTTCTATCATTAGATATTGTTTGATTTTTTCTTGCCGATATGATAAATAAAATCTTAGCAGAATTTCTCTGAACTTATACAACTTGGCACGATGTTGTTTTTTGAATAATGAGAACCCAAGAGGAACTTAGGTTCACATTGGGGGCAGAGAGAAGACATTAGTAATGCTTAGCCGAAGTTAAGCCGAGATAAATTCCTTATCTTTACTTGTTGAAATTTGTAGCAATTTACAAGTTAAAGTTAAGCTGAGATAAATTCCTTATCTTTACTTGTTGAAATTTGTAGCAATTTACAAGTTAAAGTTAAGCTGAGATAAATTCCTTATCTTTACTTGTTGAAATTTGTAGCAATTTACAAGTTAAAGTTAAGCCGAGATAAATTCCTTATCTTTACTTGTTGAAATTTGTAGCAATTTACAAGTTAAAGTTAAGCCGAGAAGATTCCTTGACCTCGCTTGTTGAAATTTGTAGCAATTTACAAGTTGAGTAAAGATTATTGTCTAAACACTTGAGTAAAGTCCACTGATTATTTTTGAAATTTGTATCAATTTACAAGAAAGGCAAATTGAAATTGTTATTTATGGCCTTTTGGAACTTGAGAAAAGTTAACATTGAATAGTATCTGTCTATACTTGTTGAAATAATGCAGATGCCTCTTGCAAGTAAAATTTGCGTGTAATGCCCGAGGTATGTTACCCGAGGAGATTGTGCAAAAAGGAAGAATCGAAATCATGCAAAATATTCTAAGTATAGAATCATTCGTAGCGTAAAGAAGAATTAAAAGCCCCAAGCATTCAAGAATAAACAAATTGCATAAATAAGTTGTTTACAAGCGGCGAGAGAGGCACATCGCCATGTATGAACAAATTACAAAGAAAAGAAAACAAAGTACAAGAAATAGAAGAAAACAAAAAGCGTCAAGGTTGTCCTTCTTCAACTTGAATGAAGGTTGGTCGAACCTCGGAAGGTTCTGGAAGAACCACCTCGGTGTCTTTTGGGTCCACAACCTCTGCATCTTTTTCAGCCGGAACCCCAGGTTCTTTATTTGCCACGACCTCGGAGTGTTTGTCAGCTGCAACCTCAGCGTCGATTTCGGCTAAGGTTTCATCAACACTTCTCCCAATTAGAAGCATATCAGAAGACAGGCGAACTGAGCCAGCTTCCTTGGATTGCTTCTCGACCTGTTCATCCCCAGTGAGGTCCAAAATCTGGTCGGCCTTGGGAGGGGATTTGGCCTTCCTCACCAAGGGTTCATCTTTATCTTCATCTTTTTCTTCATCTTCATCCTCGGCTTCAGATTCAGATTCATCTTGGCTTGGAGATGGAGGAAGTGGGCAAGGAAGACGCAGGCTCTCAGTCTTGCGCCATGGCGAGTCGACTGGAAGATCAAGCTTTTTGGTCAGAGCATTCCAACCTAGGATCGATCCTTTGTTGCAAGCTTGCTTGACCAAGCTTGTAGTCTTCAAAGAACGTCTGCCATGCCTTGGTTGTAGGCGATGATTTCAGCCTTTTTGTGGCGAGCATCCCTAAGCTCTTTCTCGGCCTCGGCCTTCTTAGCCTCGGCTTCCTTTTTTTCTCGGCAACTTCCTTGACGTTCTGACCGCCTCGGCCTTTGAAGAGCAAGTGATTGGGCCTTTGTGGCGCCTCCGCTTCTTCTTCCGCTTTTTTTCATCCTCATTGATCTCTTTTTGGGTCTTTTGAAGGGCAAACTCCTTCTTTAATTCAGAGCTCCTCCCTTGTTTCAAATGCCTTCAGAGAAGGCGTGGGCATGTTGAACGGCCGACAGTTCATAAAGACAAAGGTTATTACAGAGTGAAAATGATGTTTTACAAGTATGAAGATAAAACAAGATCATCAAAGTTCAAGGCTTACTTGGATGTAACGCTGCAACATGAGGGCATAGTTCTCGTATTCACCGATCTTGAGTTTCTCTCAAGATCACCTTCGATGAGAACGGCCATCTTTGAGTGCCACGCCGACGTTAACGCCGAGGCGCTTTCATTGGCATAAACCGCCCGTCCTCAAGTGTAATTTTGGGCTCCCAGGAACTTTGGGAACCCCGATCCCGAGGTTGAAGGCTTTTGCTTTTTGATTGGACCGGATCCAGAGGGCGTCTCGGCCTCACCTCTTCACAGAGCATAGGTAGTCTTCCGCTCTCCGCTTCGGGAGATTGGCAGATCTTGACCTCGGATCGCCTTCAGTAGCCTTAGCCTTCGGTTGGGCCTTCTTGGTTCTCTTCGGTTTTGGTCGGGGCATAGTTTGAGCTGGCTCATCCTCCATGTCATCTGGCAGGTCGGCCAAGAGATTGAGCACCATTTTCTTCGGTTTTTCCATTTCAGCTGTTTTGATTTAGTCTGGTCGGCCGCTTTTCTTGGACTGGTTCAGACGTGGAAGCAACTTGTTCAGTGGAGGCAGTTGATGAGGAGGTGCTCCTCTTCCCCTGTCTTGGAACGTCGGGCAACTTTGAAGTATATGTGGGGATGAAGTTCAGCACCAAAGGGGCCTTGCGTTTCTCAAGAGGGAGGTCCAAGAGCTTTTTCAGTTCAGGCCTGAGGAAGTAGGACTGACGAAAGTCCTTGGGAGGTCGTGACGTGCAAAAGCAGAACAAAACATGAGAAACAGATAAAATATTTTGGAAAATTGAAGAAAAACAAGCTAAGTAGTTCGAGATGGGCTCTTACCCTTGCCCTCCTTCTTGTTATGGGAGAGGGAAAAGGTGGACTTCTTCACCTGGGCCAAATTCCCAGTTCCCAGTGACAATAAGATAATCCTCAAGAGCCCCTTTGTTGGAGTCTGGGAGCTCGGCTACAATCTTATATTCGGTAGACCTCGGCTTGAGGTAATATACAAAACCTTTCTCCTTAAGGTTAAGGGCACTCATGGTGTAACAATACTGGATATCGGCAAGTGTGATTCTAACACCCTCTTGCCGAGCTAAAGCTATTATTCCGATAAGGGTCCTATAGGCATTTATGGTAAGTTGCATGGGGTTGAGGCTGTAGTAGTTAAGGACCTCGCGGAAGAGGATATCAAGAGGGAACCTAAGTCCACACTGGACGAAGGCAACTACAGGGAAAGGCATTTTATCGCCATCAGCATAATGGAGTCCTCCTCCCAGCCTAGTCCGAGTTGGACGTCATCCTGGAATGGAGAATTCTTGCCTAAAGTGTTCTAGTTTTGTGGGGTATCCACCCTATGTTTCCACACACCCATGGTCTTTATAAGTGTTAGGCTACGTAAAGCAGTATTCTTAAGGATTTTAAGGACCTCGGCTAAAACCTAAGTCTTGATTGTTTCAGCTTCTTTCCTAGAGATTGATGGTTCTACAACAAATCCCAAACTTAAATCTGAATAAATGAGAATGGAAGGCGTAAAATCTGAAAACAGAAAGCAAAAGAAGTTTGATTCAGAATACAAGAAAGTGGAAGGCCAAAAAGCGAAGTGAGATGGTGCAAGTATTCAGATGCAAAATCAAGAAATGATTCAAAAATTACATGACAAATGTAACATTAGAAGCGAGAAAAACCAATAACGATCAAAGAAATGGAAAAGAAGGGAACAGGGCTTACCGTAAAGGATGAAGCGAGATGAGTCCTACGAGGTCGTGACTTAGGCGGCAATGACTTGAGCTCCACGAAATGGCAAAGGCGGACCTAATGCAGAGCTTGAGCTTGGGGCAATGGAGGATTCGAAGAAAAAAAGCTTCAGAGAGAGAGAACAAGAATTTCAAAATGCGAAGTGAAGCGAAGAGAGAGAGACAAACGTTTTGTCAAAAGTGAAGCGGCAAAAAGCAATAATAATGACGCTTAGGGTAACGTGATGCGCCGCAGTAGCAGAGAAAAAGACGGCTTGTTGGCGCGCCGCTGGCACGGACGAGTAAGAATGAAACGCGACCACAGAATGGTTGAAGATTGGTATATGACAGCTCATACACGTGAGGAGGTGGATTTGAATCTGAAGAGGACATGCCGTCCTGGAATGAATGATCTCGGCTAAAAAGTTCTTAGGCCGATGTGCGAGATAAAATTCAAGATAGGTTCCATCACCTCGTAATGCCGAGGTAATAGAACCTAGGGGCGCTAGGGGATATATTTTTCGAGTACCAACACGTGGCGAGGTGACACCGGCGTCGCAGAGTTCCCACGTGTTATGGTAGTTGTCTTGAGGTTATCTCGGCTAGGCCGAGGATACCTCGAAGATATCGGAATCCGAGATAAGCGGATAAAGGACAAGAGTCCTAGAATGAAGAGGAAGCTCAAACGGATGTGGACAAGAGTCCAAGGTTGGGGAAGACTTCGCTTTGGGGTAAAGATAAACTCTTAGGGAGTATGTCTTAATTCCCGAAAGTCCTAGATTAGCGAGTCCTAAGTCCATTAGGACCGGTTCTGTTGGGACTAGGATTGGATTGGCTATAAAAGAGAGGCACCCCCATGGGTCTAAGGTACGTTTTTTATGCTCAAGATAGTGAGTTAAGTACTTGATTATCCTTGAGAGATATACTGACTTGATCGTCGGAGTACCCCCGGGTGGTCGAAACCACCGCCGGAGTCTTTTCCTTCTGTGCAGGTTACAAGGAGCCGTCTACTCTGCCAGTGTTCTTCTGCTGAATCACTAAGGAGGGCAGTGTGATCGGAAATTCACTCACACAAATACATCTAAATTAGTTAATTAAAAAAATATATAGGAGACCTCCCAATTCATTTGCACACACTATGAACAATAATGATTTTTTCTATAATTTTTTAACAAAAGATAAGTGAAAAAAGGTGATTTTAATTTTTACAAATTCAAGTAATTCTCCATGTAAGAATCTATCTATGTCTCTATCTATGTTTTATTTTAACATTATGTGATATTTTTAATTTATAAAATTTAAGGTTTGTTAGAACAACATTTCACCTAGCTAAAGAAAAAAAATCATTGAATAGTAAATGGAATCTCATTAAGAAGTAAATCGAGTTTAATTTAGTAAATAAAATCTAATGAATTAATAAGTTAAGTTTGATGGAGTAATAAGTAGAGTATCAACGAGTAGTATGCAAGCAGTAAGTGATGTTTACTTTAGTAGTAAGCAAAATCTAATAAAATAGCAAGTAGTAAGTGAGATTTAATTTAGTAGTAAATCAAGTCAAATTAAGTGGTGTCTTACGAGTACTAATTTAAGTGTAATAAATTTTTACATTTTCACATTTGTTTAAAATTCATATTTCTTGTGTTAATAATTTAAAATTCATATTTCTATTTATTATTGACCAAATCATTGAGTTGATAATTTATTAATGAAAGGGGCATTTGTTGTGAGTCTATTTACTATTAAATGAACTAAATCGAACTATGCTCATATCTAATAAGACAGTTAAAACTTAATGTGACTCTACTTACCATTTCTTGTGAATCTATTTACTATTAAATATAATAAATCTCATCAGTTTAATATAATTACATCGATCTCTCATTTAGGAAAGTTAAAACAATTGTAATTAATGTAGGTTGTACATAAACACAAGAATAAAAAAAAAACATAAAATAATATTTCAATATTAAAGAAATAACATTAATTTTTTATTCATACAACTAACAAAATGTTATAAATAAATAAACTAAATATTAAATAAATTAAATTTTAAAATAAGTCTAATATAATTATGTCGAATTTTATAAAACTCAATCTATTTTTTAAATCCTTAAAAAGATTAATGTAACTTCTTTTTTTTTCTCTATTTCAAAACAATTTGATGTAAAACCCATTGCATAAAAGGTAACCACCTATTCTTGAAATAAATATATAAAAAAGAAAGAAAAAAAAGTCACCACATGCAAAGCCGGTGATTTCTGGTGAATAAAGTGTGTTGAGAGTGATATTTCACTTTTATGTATTTTTTTTCTGTAATGTAGTTGGACCCCTTAGCAATACATCTTACCAATTATCAAATGCTATATCTTATATTGATTCTCTCGTAACGGAACACAAATGAATAATTTTATATATCCCACCTTATTTATTCCAAATCTATCCGAATGAGATTGTGTAGTTAGAATTTAATTTTGTATAATGTGAAATTTACGTATAAAATAAATTTAAATTATAAGATGATATTTATGAATAATTAAGTCTAAATTTATAATATTACGGAACACAAAATCATAGCTCTTTCCCTTTACACCAATCAAAATAGTCCTGAGGTACCAATGGGCAGTGCCCCAGGACCCAGAAAATAACTTCTCATTGAAATGAAACTGTAATGGGAACAAATAATCTCCACACGTTGCGTCTTGGAATTAGGTTTCAGAATAAATTATTGCAATCTCTCATTTTCCCAAGTACCTACCTTGTTGGTAGGGGAATCCATCGATCTGCCCAAATTAATGCAATATTAAATACACATTAATAAATTAAAAAAAAATGCAGAAAACCCCACTCCCAGTGACCCCCAACCCTATGTGGCTGTGAGTGATTGAAAAAAAAAAAAAAAATGGCCAATGAAAAAAAATTGGGGGTGCTGGGGGTACCCCACTGGGGGTCCCTAGCACAACTGTAAATTAAAAATAGAAAGTTACTAACTCAAGACAAATTAATATAACATTAAATACATTTTAACAACTTGTTAGCATAATCTAAATTAAATTATCATTTGTGAAGTTTAGAAAAAAATACAACTAATCTTATAATTTTAATATAATTATACCGACATTTCTTCTAATAAAGTTAAAAGAATTTAACTAATGCAAATAGTGCCATTAGAGCAACTCCAAGGAAGACAAACTGAGCAATTGAGGTATTTTTGCCTATTTGAAGTTACCATTTATAGCCTCCAACAAGCCCTGCAAATCTATAGGCATTTTGCCTTCTTTTTATTTGAACAAATTATCTAGAAGTCTTATTTAAAAGATGAGAAGTCTATTTAGTCTTACAATCTTTTAGATACTCTCAAAAGTCCACTACATATTTTTCTTCTTCGTTCTTCTCTATGCATTTGTTCTTCTTTGCCTCTTTTCTCTTACTGATTTCTGACGACCGACGACCACGCCTTACTTCTTCTTCTTCTTCTTTTTTTTCTTTCTTTCTAGTATATAATCACTGGCGACCAACGACTACCATTAATTGCGGTTCACCGGCAAACACCGGTCACCAATTCATTACTTCACCCTCACGGACGACAAAGGAGACGAATTTTTCAGCAAAGAAGATGAGATCCAACTAGATATAAACTAAAATAGTTGCCGAAATACATCCTTCTCTCTATATCTATTTCTCTCCTTCGATCTTTTAATTATTTCTACATTTTCTCTGCTACACACTTCTATTTTCCTGTTTTAATGGAGAAAATTTTCAAATTCTAAATAAGTTTTTTTTGAGTTTTAGTTACAGGCGATAAGTGATGTCCCGGGTCCTAGACTGGACCGGCATTGCATAGTCAAGTGGTTTGTTTTACTTTCGACTTTTTGATTTTCGTATCGGGTCATTGAGATTTCAATTTCATTCTTAAATAACCTCTCTTAACAATTCCGGGTTGAAATTTTGAGTTTCAGGTGTTAGAACTTGTATTGGGCTGTGGAATCAAAATTGACTTTGGTCAAAGCCGTTTGTCTTGATTTGGTAATCGCCGAGGAATCACTCAAGGATTTTGGAGAATTCTGGGCAGAAAATCACTCGTTCGGATCTAAAAACTGCTCTTGCAGATTTGGTTGAAATTATAGGTTTTTCTCTAACTCAAACTACTCGTGAGATACATGAGAATCTGCTCGTGCAGATTTAGAATTCTGCTCGTGCGAAATTTGAACAGCTCGTGCGATTTTCGATGCGTCTATCTCGAATTTTGAGTTCTTTTCCTCAAATCTGATACCAAAAACGTGTTTAACACACTTTTTCATATCTCTCTCTATATATATATTTATATTCATCTTTCCTCCTTCATTTCTCTACAAACCCACCCAAACCCAAACTTCTCTCTAAGAGTAAGCAAAAACGATCAAGATTTTGATAGGGCTTTTTACACAAAATCGAAAAGGGCGACGAATGCTACATTTTCACTGATTGAATCAAGTTTTCATTAGCGTTGGATTTTAGGGTTCTCCTCTTCTCCCTCTCCCAAGCTCGAGGTAGGGATATTCTTGGAGTCATATATAAGTCTATGCTTGTTGGGAACCTTTCTCTTACATTTGAAACTATGATTTTGGGTTCTTGAACTCTTGATTATTTTAAAAGTGTATTGTCTTTATATTTTCCCCAAACTTTGAGAGCATGAGCTATGTTGTTAAGTGTGGATGTTGCCTTGGAAAAATCCTTCAAAAATGGGAAAAATCTAGTTTTTGGTGGAAACTTTAGAAATTTGGAGATTTTGGGAAAATGTTGAGTTATTATGAAATTGTGCTTGATAAATTATTATGGTGAATAATTAATGGAGGGATTTTTTTATAATTCTATCTAATGAGGGATTCCATGGAAAAATGAGAAATGTTTGATTTTGAAGCTTGATAAATACCTTATTGTTGGTTTGTCTTGAAAAGACCAAATTTGAAAATGATGATTAATATGTGGAGAATGCAAGTATGATGATATTATTATTTATCTCTTGGAAGATATATTATGATGTTACATTGAGAAGAGATGTGAAAATTTGATCACAATGGAAGATTGTGTGGTGGATTTGAAAATGGAACTATTATAATGCATTGTTACATGTTGCATTGCCATTCCATTTCATCTTCGTTATTATTGATTTCGAATTTTGCATTTGAAAATTATTACTTTGAGAAAGGTATTGTTTTGTGAAACAAGATCACCTTGAATTGTTTTGAGGTAGATACATTGGTAAGTCCGAATAGGGGGTGTAGTTTGATATTGGCTAAGTTGGCCTGAGTGTCGATGGGAAAAGACCGAAAACACGCGTGAATGAGGCACCACGTGCCTTCTGGTTAGCAACCAGTAAAGTGATGACTGGTAGTTCTTGATATGCCTAGTTGCAGACACCAACCTAGGGATTACCTGAGTTGCATTTACCACCTCTTAAACTATATTGAAGTTACTGAATTGTTGTGTTTTCAAATTTGCATCGTGCACAAGATTTCCAAAAGATAAAGAAATATATTTTGAGCATGATGTGCATATGCATTCATCTCAAGAGACTGTATAAAATGTATATATTTTGTCAAGATCTTCCTACTGGGCTTTGTGCTCACCCTAGTGGATTTTGTGCAGGAAAAGTTGCAGTGATTCCGCCGAGTTAAAGGCGTGGAGTGTATTTTGCGGGTACAAGGCTCTTTTTCTTTTGTTGTTGTTTTTTACAAGACGAGGCCTTTACATGTATGGGTTTCGATAACCATTTTGTGTAACCGAGCATAAGCCTTGGAACTTGTAGCCCTTGAGGGCATTAAATTGTATTTGACTTGATGTGCCACAAGCTATAGATTCATATTCTAGGAAATGTTGAATGTATAATTACATGTGGAATACTTTTGTTAATCTCTAGAGTATAATGAATATAAATGTTAGAGATTTAATGATGATGTTAATGATGAGGCATTATATCTCATATACATTTATGCAATGGAAGTTATTAAGTTGGAAACAAGATCATGTTGTGGAATATGTTAAGTTTTCTTATGTTAATTATTTTGGGACATTACAAGTTTGTATCAAAGCTACAGGGTTTGAATACTTGGGCTGGGAAGTGGTTATTTTTTCACAATGGGTTCATTTCGCTAGACTAGGAGATGTTCCATATTTTAGGTGTTATGTGATAACATGCTTCTATGACTAGATGTGTATGGAATTGAACTTTTTTTTTTTTTTTTGGGTAAGTGGAATTGAACTTTTAGGATGTTGTTTGTGCCTATTGCATTCCTTGAAGCCTTATTAGAAAGGTACCTGATCAATGCTCATTCTAATAAGAATTCTCAGTATTTCGTGGGACAAATTTTATTGTAAAGGAATAATTCATATGTGTTTTCGTGATCAAGTGCTTATGTGGAGTGAAACTAAGTGTTTAAGTGTTTACATGAAATGAAAACTTATAACACTATTGTGATAGGACGTGTGAGATAAGTTGTGAGCACATATGCGATGGTGTGCTAAATTATTTATTCTTGTCCTTAATTAGGATGTCAAAAAGAGGTCAGGCACGTAGTGGTAGAGGCGGGAGGCGTGGTAGGCCTCGCTAAGGTGTTCATGAAGTACTAGTCCATGAGGTTTCGGTGCAAAAAGAGGGATTCGGCCGAGCTAATGCAGCCGAGCAAGCAGGCCAAGCCAAGCTAACGTGGCCGAGCAAATGGACAAGCAGGAGTCCCAGAGCAAACGAGTTAAGCCGTTATGGCTGCCTTAACCTGAGAAATGGTGGGGGCTTTGAGAGAGTCAATGAATATCTTGAGGGTGGAAAACCAAGCCAGAGAGAACGCCGTAGAGACAAGGGTGGGCTTTTTTACTCAAGAGTTCTTGTGGGCCAAGCTGGATGAGTTTCATGGTGGCCAGGAGCCCAAAAAGATGGATGAGTGGCTCGAACAAATGGTGAAGACTTTTGAGATGCTTCACATCAATGATAGTGAACTGAGGGTGACTTTGGCAAGTTACTACCTCAAAGGGGATACGGGCCAATGGTGGAAGTACGCTAGAGGTAGAGTAGGGCTGACATGGAAAGCTTTTGCCATCGTTTTCCAAGACAAATACCTACCTCCCATTACTAGGGAGGGACTGAGGCAAGAATTTCAAAATCTTATGCAACTAAACCTGTTAGTAGCCGAGTTTGAAGTGCCCTTCACTAGTTTGTCCCATCGACGTTGATGGCAACATAAAAAAGTCGTTGCATAGAATTTGAAAAGAGATTAAGAACCAAAATTTTGTTTAAGGTTGCCAAAAACATGATCCGGAACTATGACCGTCTTGTGGAAGCGGCGGCACGTGTAGGCCGAGGAGGAAAGACTTCGGAGTTCGAGGTCTAGGGGTCAGGAGTCACAAGGGGACTTCAGACTTAGTAAGAAGCATAGGGGTTCCGCTTCATTCAAGCCCAATCACAGCAAACTAGATCCACTTTCCTGTTAATGAGTATTGGCCTAGAGAAAAATGCTTAGGGCAAATTTACTTGTTTCAAGTGTGGTCAGCAAGGTCACAACACTAGTGCCTGCCCACAGAAGGGAGGAAGGGCAACAAATGTTACCACCACCACCTAACCGATCTTAAAATGAATCCCAGAGTAAGGGACACGGACCTACATGTTTTCAATGTGATCAATCCGGGCATTTGAGGAGAGCTTGCCCACAGTTGGGTGGCACATCTGGCTCATTAGGGTCGAGGCAGACTCAGAGCCACCAGCAGGCTCATTCAGTTCAAATCTCACGAGCTAATCAGGGAGCCACCTTGGTTCAATCAATACAATAGGCCTATGTTATGAGAGATGTGTAGGTTGATCAGAGGCCACAAGGGCATGTGTATGTTGTTACAGCACCAGAGTAGTGTAGACACCCCATTTTTGACCGCCCTTAAGACTTGGGCATTACTGATGGTTTGCTCGGTGTTGAGAGATGTGCAGGGCACAGGTTCAGTTTCTTCGGCAAGAAGAGAGGCAAATCTTCCCAAACACTTTGTTTAAGGGTTTGGAGTTGAAGAAAAGAGGAGAGGAGGGGAGAAAATAGGTTGGAGAAAAAGTTCGCCATGAATCCGGGTAGGAGAGAATCGAGCAGCCCTCGCTGAATCGGGCTTATTCAATTGCATACTTGGAGTTAAGCTATGAGGCCACCATCGTTGGAAAGAAGACTTCCGGGGCTTCACTTTGTACTCAAGAATCTCCCAAAGCCAAGTCCGGGTGGAGGAGATATGTTGGGTTGAAGCAGGGGATCATCCCGGTTGGATCGAGTCTGTGCGACTTCACGGAAAAGGGCATAACTTTTTGCACAGGAGGAATTTTGATGCAAGGTTTGCGCCATTGGAAAGCTAACTTCCGGGGCTTCGATTTGCATATCCACCGGCCATGTTTTGACCAAGGAATCATCCATCGGCACTCTATTTAGCCGACCGGCACTTTATTTTGGACAATGATCGAATCTTCTGGCCGGTTTGAACCCTTTGCACCCTCCAAGCCTGGTGTATACCAGCTGTGACAGCTGGGATGCACAGAACCAGATTCACGTGCATCCACATGCCTATTTTGCACCCTTTTGCACCTTTGAACCCCTTAAAGCTTCTAGAAGCTTGAACCCTTTGGCCAAGCTTCTTGGAGAAGCTTGGCCAGCTGTATTAGCTTCTCCTAGAAGCCTTGCACCCCCCCTTTGCCCCTTTGACCCTTTCCATTTGCTTAGCCATTAAGTTAAGAGCTTATACTTGGCCTATATAAGCTCTTCTCTTCTCCTTTGTCTAGGGTTGGAGACTTTGGAACAAAAAACTAGAGAAATATATGTATATCTGATATATACATATACATCCATCTATCTCTCAATATATCTCTCTCATTCCACCTCCAAACACCCTTGATCTTGGGCTATTTCTTCACCACCACCTAGCACCACCACCACCACTCCATTTCCAGCGCATTGGAGGTCATTTGTAGAGGCTAGGAGTTCATTTTCTTGGATCAAAACCTGCTGGTTCATTGGTCTTCAAGGGTAAGTGTCTATTTCCCTCAAACTAGCATTTTCTTGGTTCATATCTAAGCCATAGTTGCATGTATTTTTGAGCTTCGATGTAAACTACAAAGTTGCTTGTTTTGAGCCGTTCTTCAACATTGAAGAAGGGCTCAACACTGTTGGGGGTCTCCATGTAGTACTTACCATTATACCCCCTCTTTGGCCCCCATTTTTGCATGCTTTGTTAGCCTACCATGCTTCTGTTTTTGGGTCTTCAACAGGCCTGAAAAGGGTCTTAGTTTGACCCCCTCTACATGTCTCATGAAGGGTGTTTGGCTGTTTGGTGCATCCTTTTGGTACTTCATGTTATACCCCTTTGTGGGCCTTAATCTTGCATTGCATTTTGAGTATGTGTGCATACTGTTTTGGGACTTGTTATCTACTGTAAATGTTCATATTTTTGGTCCCTATTCAATGTTGTAGAAGGACATTTTTCTGTTTGAGCATTGTATCTATCACTTGCCTCATTGCCTCCCTTGAGGAGCCATTTTTTTGCATGCCATGTTAGTCCCACTTGTGCTTACTGTCTTGCCATGCTTTGTACTATGAACATGCTTGTTTTTGGACTGTCTAGTTTCTGTCTTCATACTTCATGTTCATATCTTGCATATTTGGCATAGCTATAGGCCATTTCGGGTGCTAAAATTCATGTTTCGGGACTATTCCGTGCATCGGGTGTACTTTGGCCACTGATTTTAGGACTATTTGAGTTGCCTAATTCATGTATAAGACCATCCTTCCATTGATTCGCATGCTTGTCTTGTATGCTTACTTGCATGATTGCATTGTATTGCCATATTGCATACTAGTTGACATGTTTAGGACTTCATTGCATCGACATGCATGCTAAGCCTCTTGACCAAGTCATGATAGAGGTTTGAGCACCCTGGTTTGCTTGTTTGCATTGCATGCATTTGAAATCAAAGTTGCATTCTTGGTTCTTAGGGCCATCACGCATGGAAATGCGCGATTGGTGGTCCGGGAATCGAGGCACATGCCCCTTTGAGTCAATAACATGATAAGGGGTGTGTATAGTGCATAAATACCTTGAATCACATTGCCATGCATGTTGTTGTCCTCTCACTGTGGGTTGCGGTGTCTCGCAGTGTTAAGTGCTACGGCACTATTTAGTGCCGACCGGCACTATTTAGTGCCGACCGGCAGTCAATTAACAGTCGATGGCTTCTTTTTGTGCCGGTGGCCTCCTTCTTCAGCCGGTGGTGTCCTACCCCAGCCGGTGGTGATCCCCAGTGTCCTGAGAGGCACTCCTGGGACTTTGGCAATTTTCAGAGGAGGATAGCAGGGGAAACAGAGGCAATCCGTGCATGGCAGTGCGATTCCGAGCCAATTCCGAGCGCGCGCTGCATTTGAGCCCTCTTCCCGAGGCGTTTACTGCTTTAATTAACTTAGTTAATTTGTTAATTAATTTAGTTAATTTGTAATAATTAATTAGCTTGCGTAGTTAATTAATCTGTATTATTATTTTGGTCCCTCCGAGTGAGGGCGCAATTGTAATAAGTGTGGGTGAGTGTGTGTATGTCTTCCAACCCCCACTTCTTTCTTCCCTTTTATTTACCTGCTTATGATGGTAGATTAGGGCATATTTAAATTAGCATACCTTATGCAATGCATGCGTGCATCCATGCATTTGTTTACATGAATCGGGCTCGGTACATCACGCTAACTGCATTGTATTCCAATTTCCAAATTGAATACGTGCTAGTTGTAGCATTTCACATGCCATGCTTAGGATAGCCGAGCCTGCCTAGACTACATCTTTGCATGTGTTGCATTAGACATTTCAGTATGCTTAGGTCCATGCATGGATTTCTAATAAGCTTCTGTTTTGGCACGGAGTACGATGTAAGTTTTATGCTTTAGCATGTCGCATGCGTGTGAATGTTAACATGACAGTATGCCTGCCATGCAGCTAAGTGCTTATGTGATAAACTGCTTGAATGCCTGTGGGTGAAGGTTGGATTACTTGAGCTGGGAATACTCATTGAAATCCGTGTTTTAGCCTACTCGCGAGTAGCAATTTCAAACTATTTTCCAAACAAGACGGATATGCCATGCTTATTTCCAAATTAGGCGATCTAGTCTATACTTGTTTGCTGTGCGCACAACATAGTAATTCTAGGCTAATAATTGGAATAAGAGCACATAAAGTTTTCAAAAATGGATATCATGGTTAGTAGAGGCCGGTCTTCGGACCGGGCGAAAGGGGGTGCTCATAGCTGACCTTCCCCGATCGTACCCAAGCTCCCGAGCCAAGACCACTTTGGTGATGACGTGGCCTTGACGCACCAGTCGGGGTTTCCTAAATTTCCCATTTTTAAATATTTAGGTGGCGACTCAGTCCGCAAAGATCCATGTTTGGCACTACTTTTTCAAAATCTGTTTTTCTTCAAAATGATTTGCCAGAGTTGGACTCTTTGGTTCAGATTGAGAACCGTAACACAAAGGGAGTCCGAACTGTAGCGAGGTCCCTCCGCCGGACGTGCTACAAGTAGTTGCTAGGATCCTCTGTTGTGAGAGGTAATGTTGTTGTGTTCAATTCTTGGACTGTTGTGTTGATTGATACAGGTGCCTCACAGTCATTTATATCTACTACTTTTACTTCTGCATTAGGGTTAGAGATTAATTAGTTGAAGTCTTCTTTGTGGGTTGAGCCATGGATTGGGGAGTAGAGTGGCATTAGGGCGAGTGTGCCACTCTTGCAAGATTGAGGTCGTAGATTGTCAATTCTCTTTTGACTTCATCATCTTGGACATGTACACTTTTAACTTTATTTTGGGTATGGATTGGTTGACTCACTTCCGAGCTACTATAGATTGTCAGCGCCACCGAGTGTTTGTAAGCACACCTACCAGGGATTGTTTCTATTTTCTATGCGATTGGGGTGATAGTTCAACCCCACTATTGTTTGACCTTAAAAGTTGAAGAGGACTTAGTTTCCTCTTTGCCTTTTACCTAGCCAGTGATAGTAGCATGGTTCGGAATGATTTACCAAGAATAGTTTGTGAATACCTAGATGTTTTCCTTGAAGATCTTATCGAATTGCCACGTCATTGGGAGATTAAATTCTCCATTGACTTAGTGCCCGGCGCAACACCAATTTCCATAGCACTATATAGATTTGCACCCGCTGAGTTACAAGAGTTGAAGATCCAACTCCAATAACTTTTAGACAAGCGTTTCATTCGCTCTAGTACATCACCTTAGGGAGCGCGGGCTCTCTTTGCGAAGAAGAATGATGGGTCATTACGGTTGTGTATTGATTACAGCAAATTGAATTGAGTTACCGTTAATAACAAGTACCCTTTACCTAAAATAGATGACTTATTTGACCAACTTAAAGGGTCTCATTGCTTTTTGAATGAAGACTTGAGATCAGAGTACCATCAATTGAGAATTAGGGAGGAGGATATCCAGAAAATGGCATTTCGCACGCGTTATGGCCACTATGAATTCATAGTAATGTCTTTCGGTTTAAGCAATGCACCTGCTTCCTTTATGTACTTGACGAATCGAGTCTTCCAAGAATTTTTAGACCGTTTCATGATCTTCTTTGTGGACGATATCTTGATTTATTCAACCTCTGAGGAGGAACACGAGGAACACTTGTGGATAGTGCTTGACTTGCTTATGGTGCACCAATTGTATGCTAAATTTGAGAAATATGAGTTTTGGATGACGAAAGTTAAATTTTTTGGGGCATGTTGTGTCGAAAGAAGGAGTAACTGTAGATTCTTCTAAGATAGATATTATGCAAGATTGGAAACAACCAAAGAATACTTTTGAAATCCAGAGTTTCCTAAGGTTAGCTGAGTATTATCATCGTTTCGTAAGGGACTTCTCTAGACTAGCCGTACTATTGATCAGGTTGACAATGAAAGGTGTTAGATTTGTGTGGAACGAGACTTGTAAGAAGTCATTCCAAGAACTTAAGACTATGTTGACTACCACACCAGTTTTGATAATTTTGAAAAGGGGCTTAGGTTTTACCGTTTATTATGATGCGTCCCAGGATGGACTTGGTTGTGTGTTGAAGCAAGAAGGGAAAGTTGTGGCTTATGGCTCATGACAGCTGAAAACTCACGAGAAGAACTACCCCACCCATGACTTAGAGCTAGCGGCGATAATTTTTTCCTTGAAGATTTGGAGGCATTATTTATACAGTGATAAATTTGATGTTTTCTCTGATCATAAGAGTCTAAAATGCTTGTTTTTCCAAAAATATTTGAATTTACGCCAATGGAGATAAATGGAATTTATAGAGGATTGAATTTGAGTTACACTATCATTCGAGAAAGGCCAATGTTGTGGTTGATGCCTTGAGTTGAAAATTCATAAGTAATGTGGCAAGTATGGCAAGTGTGTCCATTTGAGAATAGGATATGCTAGGTGATATCAACGAGTTTGATTTGCATCTGGGTGAGTCTAGTGGGGGGGCTACCTTATTTACCTTAATTGCTCAACCCACTTTAATTAGCAGAGCCATAAAGGCATAACAGGGTAACCATGAGGTAGAGACAATCCGTGATAGGATCTCTAACGAGAAAGAAAAGAAGGGTTTGAACATCTACTCAGATTTGAGTGTAAGGTATCTAGATCGTTTGTTTGTGCTGGAATCTTGTAGAGATGAAGTACTCCGAGAATTCCATCACTCACGTCTTGGTGTACATCCAGGAGGCACTAAAATGTATCATGATCTTAGTTGTTAGTTTTGGTGAAAGGGTATGAAACGAGACGTCACTTTATTTCTTGCAAAATGCGTTACTTGCCAGCAAGTGAAAGCCGAGCACCAAAAATCAGCGAGTTTGCTACAACCCGTACCTATAGCCGAGTAGAAATGGGAGCATGTTACCATGGATTTTGTAGTTGGGCTTCCGAGAACACAACGGGGTAATGATGCCATTTGGGTGATTGTTGATAGGTTGACTAAGTCTACACATTTCATTCCGATCCACACCAACGACTCAATTGATTATTTGGCAGAGTTGTACATTAGAGACACAGTTCAACTTCGTAGAATCCCTATGACCATTGTTTCGAATAGAGATCCTCATTTCACTGCCTGGTTGTGGCAAAGCCTTTAAGAGGCATTGGTAACTAAGTTGACCCTTAGCACTGTTTATCATCTTCAGACCGATGGGTAGTCAGAACGTACTATACAGAATTTGGAGGACATGCTTAAAGCTTGTGTCCTTGATTTCAAAGGGTCTTGGGAGAGGCACTTACCATTGATTGAGTTCGCCTATAACAATAGTTATTAGGTAAGTATTAGGATGGCACCGTTCGAGGCCATATACAGCTGACCTTGTAGATCACTAGTTTGTTGAGCTGAGGTGGGTGATGCACCGATGTTGGTCCACGAGATTGTTCGAGAGATGATTAAGAAAGTTGCTTTCATTCAAAAAAGGTTAACCACGGTTTAAAGCTGACAGTAGAGTTATGCTGATCAGAAAAGATGACCTTTATTCTTCGAGGTCGGTGACCATGTGTTTCTTAAAATCTCATTGAAACGGTATTTAATGAGATTTGGAAAGAGTGGAAAATTGTCTCCAAGGTTTATTGGATCTTTTGAGATTTTAGAGCCGATTGGGGAAGTGGCATACCATTTGGCCTTACCACCACAACTTTCTGGGGTTCACGACGTGTTCCATGTATCTATACTTAGGAAGTATGAACCCGACCCATCACATGAACCTAATTTGGTCAACTTAGAGGTAGATGATGATGCCTCATACGAAGAACGACTGGTTTAAATTTTAGATGTCCAAGAACAACTATTGAAGGGCAAGACTATACCGTTAGTGAATGTGTTATGGAGACACCATGAGATTGAGGAAGCAACTTGGGAACAGAAGGCAGAAATCTGCTCCAAGTATTCAGATTTATTTGAGAACACTTAGGCCCTGTTTGTTTTGGGGTGTAATGGATGGGAGGGGATTAGGATGGAGGCAGGGTTATTTAGTGTTGTGTTTGTTTATAGAGTAGGAAGAGATTAGGATAGAGGAGGGGATATAGATGGAGGTTGGAAGGGGGATTGGGATAGAGGAGGTGGAGGTGGTATTAGAAAAATAGTGAAATGATTAGAAATTTTTTTATTTTTTTATTTTTTATATATTGGGAATTTTTTTAAAATATTAATGTTTAAATTTTTATATTTTTTATTTGTTTAATTATTTTATATAAAAATAATTTAACAATTCCTACACTAACATCTATCATCAAAACAAATATAATTTTACTTAATCCCCTCACTATCAATCCCCTCACTAACAATCTCCTCACTATTAATCCCCTCACTATCAATCCCTTCCATTCTATCTCTAAAAATAAACAGGGCATTAATTTGTTCTAGATTGTAATTTTCTTTTATGTTTGAGAATGAATCGTTAAAATTGCTAACCACTTGTTGTTATGATTGTTGTTATTTTATTTTTTTAAGCAAGAGAACTATTGTAGAGTTGTCATAATTTTTGTTGAACTTATGCTTATGATTATCGTATTAGTGGTTATTGGTATTGTGGCTATAGCCCATGGAAACTATGATGATGGTAGTGGAATGTTGTTGAGATTGAGATCTCCATGCTATTATTGAATTGTTATTGTTATTGATTCGTTATTGTCATTAGTGTGGTTGTTATCGCTTGGAGTCATTTTATTATTGAATTGTCATTGTTCATTGGAGGTTGTTGGTGAGAGGTATGACCAAATTTTGAGGCTGGAATTTCCTAAAAGGGAAAGGTTGTGATGTCCCAAGTCCTAGTCTTGACCGGTATTGCATAGTTAGGTGCTTTGTTTTACTTTTGGTGTTTTGATTTTCATATTGGGTCGTTGAGATTTCAATTCCACTCTTACTTAACCTCTCTTAACATTTCTAGATTGAAATTTTGAGTTTTGGGTGTTAAAACTTGTATCGGGGTATGGAATCAAAATTTTTGGCTTTGGCTGGCAAAACTGCTGGTACGGATTTAGTAACCGCTCGAGCGAAATCACTCAGGGATTTTTGGAATTCTAGGTAGAAAACTGCTCGTGCGGATTTGGTTAAAATTCTAGATTTTTCTCTAGTTCAAACTGCTCGTAAGAGGCATGAGAATACGCTCGTGTGGATTTGGAATTCCACTCGTAATTTGAACTGCTTGTGTAGTTTTCGACTCGTCTATATCAAATTTTGAGCTATTTTCCTCAAATCTAATGCCAAAAATGTGTTTAATACACTTTTCAATATCTCTCTATATATATTCATCTCTTCTCCTCCATCTCTCTACTAACTTATCCAAACCCAAACTTCTCTCTAAGATTTAGCAAAAACTATCAAGATTTTGATAAGGCTTTTTACACCAAATCCAAGAGGATGACAAGAGCTACGTTTTCACCAATCAAATCAAGTTTTCATTAACGTTGGATTTTAGGGTTCTTTTCTCTTTCCTCTCCCAGGATTGAAGTAGGAATATTCTTAGAGTTATATATATTTTGCAAGTCTATGCCTGTTAGAAACCTTTCTCTTGCATTTCAAACTATGATTTTGGGTTCTTGAACTCTTGATGATTTTAAAAGTGGATTGTCTTTATATTTTTCCCAAAATTTGAGAGTATGAGCTATATTGTTAAATGTGGGTGTTGTCTTGGAAAAATCCTTTAAAAATGGAAAAAAAAAAAAATCTAGTTTTTGGTGGAAACCCTAGAAATTTGGGGATTTTGGGAAAATGTTGAGTTGTTATGAAATTGTGCTTGATAAATTATTATAGTGAATAATTAATGGAGGGATTTTCTATAATTGTATCTAATGAGGGATTCCATGGAAAAATGAGAAATGTTTGACTTTGAAGCTTGATGAATAGCTTATTGTTGTTTTGTCTTGAAAAGATCAAATTTGAAATGATGATTAATATGTGCAGAATGCATGTATGATGACATTGTTATTTATCTCTCGGAAGATATATTATGATGTTACATTGAGAAGAGATGTGGGAATTTGATCACAATGGAAGATTGTGTGGTGGATTTGAAAATTGAACTATTATAATGCATTGTTATATGTTGCATTGCCATTCCATTTCATCTTCGCTATCATTGATTTCAAATTTTGCATTTGAAAATTATTATTTTGAGAAAGGTATTGTTTTATGAAACAAGATCATCTTGAATTGTTTTGGGGTATATACATTGATAAGTCCGGTTAGGGGGTGTAGTTTGATATTGGTTAAGTTGGTCTAAGTGTCCATGGTGAAAAATTGAAAACACACGCGGAAGAGATATCACGTGTCTTCTGGTTAGCAACTGGTAAAGTGGTGATTGGCAGTGTTTGATATGCCTAATTCTAGACATCAACCTAGGGATTACCTGAGTAGTATTTACCACCCTTTGAACTATATTGAAGTTACTGAATTGTCATGTTTTCAAATTTGCATCGTGCACAAGATTTCCAAAAGATAGATAAATATATTTTGAGCATGACATCACATATGCATTCATCTCAGGAGACTATATAAAATGTATATACTTTGTTAAGATCTTCCTATTGGGCTTTGTGCTCACCCTAGTGGATTTTATGCAAGAAAAGATGTGGTGATCCCACCAAGTCAAAGGCGCGGAGTGTATTTTGAAGGCACAAGGTTCTTTTTCTTTTGTTGTTATTTTTAACAAGCTGAAGGCTTTTCATGTATGGGTTTCGATAACCATTTTGTGTAACCGGGCATAAGCCTTGTAATTTGTAACCCTTGAGGACATTAATTGTATTCGCCTTGATGTGCCACATGCTATAGTTCACATTCTAGGAAATGTTGAATGTATAATTGCATGTGGAATACTTTTGTTAATCTATAGAGTATAATAAATATAAATGTTAGAGGTTTGATGATGATGTTAATGATGATGTATTATATCTCATATACATTTATGCAATGCAAGTTATTAAGTTGGAAACAAGATCATGTTGTGCAATATGTTGAGTTTTCTTATGTTAATTATTTTGAGGCATTACAAGTTTGTATCAAAGCTACCGGGTTTGAATACTTAGGGCTTGCGGGAAGTGGTTGTTTTTCCACAGTGGGTTCATTTCGCTAAACTATGAGATGTTTCATGTTTTTATGTGATAATATGCTTATATGACTGGATGGGTATGGGATTTAACTTTTAGGATATTGTTTGCGCCTATTAAATTCCTTGAAGCCTTATTAGAAGAGCACCTGATCAATGCTCATTCTAATAAGAATTCTTGGTATTCGTGGGACAAATTTCATCATAAAGGAGTAATTCGTATGTGTTTATGTGATTAAGTGCTTATGTGGAATGAAACTAAGTGTTTACACGAAATGGAAACTTATAAAACTATTGTGATGGGACGCATGAGATAAGTTACGAGTACATATGTGATGGTGTGCTAAATTGTTTATTCTTGTCCTTAATTAAGATGTCAAGAAGAGCTCAGGCTCGTGGTGGTAAAGGCAAGAGGCATGGTAGGCCTCGCCGAGGTGTTTATGAAGTACCAGTCCATGAGGTTTTAATGCAAGAAGAGGAGTTCGACCAAGCTAATGCGGTCGAGAAAATGGGACAAGCAAGAGTCACAAAGCAAGCGGGTCAAGCCGCTATGGGTGCTCTAACTCGAGAAATGACAAGGGCTTTAAAAGAGTCAATGAACATCTTGAGGGGGGAGAACCAAGCCAAAGAGAACGCTGTGGAGACAAGGGCAGGCTTTTTTACTCGAGAGTTCTTGCTGGCCAAGCCGGACTAGTTTCACGGTGGCCTGGAGCCCAAGAAGGCGGATGAGTGGCTCCAACAAACGGTGAAGACTTTTGAGATGCTTCACATCGATGGTAATAAACTAAGGGTGACTCTAGCAAGTTGCTACCTCAAAAGAGATGCGGGCCAATGGTAGAAGTACTCCAAAGGTAGAGTGAGTCCGATATGGGAAGCTTTTGTCATCGCTTTCCAAGGCAAATACCTATCTCCCAATGCTAGGGAGAGACTGAGGCAAGAATTTCAAAACCTCATGCAACTAAACCGATTAGTGGCCGAGTTTGACAGGGTCTTCACTAGTTTGTCCCAGTTTGCACTGGAGTTGGTGCCAATGAAAGAACATCATTGCATAGAATTTGAGAAGAGATTGAGAACTAAAATTTTGCTCAAGATTCCTAGAAACATGATCTAGAACTATGCCTGTCTTGTGGAGGTGACGGCATATGTAAAGATTATAGTGCAAGCCAAGGAGGAGAGACTTTGGCGTTTGAGGTCTAGGGGCCAGGAGTCGCAAGGGGACTTCTGGCTTAGTAAGAAGCATAGGGGCTCCGCTTCATCCCAGCCTAATCACAGCAGACTAGATCCACTTTCCCGTTACTGAGTATTAGCCTGGAGAAGAATGCTCAGGGCAAATTTACTTGTTTCAAGTGTGGCCAGCAAGATCACAAGGCTAGTGCCTACCCACAAAAGGGAAGAGGGCAATAGATGTTACCACCATCACCTAACTGATCTCAAAGTCCGTCTTAGAGTAGGGGACACAGATCTACATGTTTTTTGTGTGGTCAATTGGAGCATTTGGGGAGTACTTCCCGCAGTTGGAAGGCACATTTAGCGCATCAAGGTCAAGGCACATTCAGAGCCACCAGCAAGCTCATTCAATCTAGACCTCACTAGCTAATTAGGGAGCCATCTCAACTCAATTAGGAAAATATGTGGTGATCTCACTAAGTTAAAGGCATGGAGTGTATTTTGAAAGTACAATGCTCTTTTTCCTTTGTTGTTATTTTGACAAGCCAAGGGTTTTACATGTATGGGTTTCGATAACCATTTTGTGTAACCAGACATAAGCCTTAGAACTTGTAGCCCTTGAGGGCATTAAATTATATTCGACTTGATGTACCACATGCTATAGATTCATATTCTAAGAAACGTTGAATGTATAATTGCATATGGAATACTTTTGTTAATCTTTAGAATATAATGAATACAAATGTTAGAGATTTGATAATGATGTTAATGATGATGCATTATATCTCAAATATATTTATGCAATGGAAGTTATTGAGTTGGAAACAAGATCATGTTGTGAAATATGTTGAGTTTTCATATGTTAATTATTTTGGGCCATTACATAGTGAAAATTGTAAAATTTTATAGTTTCATTTTTTTTTTATACTGGAATGAATCATACTTTAAAACTATAAAACTTTATGGTTTCATAACGTCCTTTAGAACTGTAAAATTTTATAGTTTCATAACATATTTTCTAATTTGATTAATAAAGATAAATACTTAATAAAATCATGTTTTGAAAATGTAACATTTTATAGTTTCAAAGTTTGTGTTTGATCAATATTGGAGATTATTTGCTTAAATCCTTCAAAATTTGAAAAATAATATATATATATATATATATTTTCCCATTGTTGTTGTTTGTTGTTGTTCTATTTTTTTTTTTTTTTCCTTTCAGTTTATCAATATTTAGCACATTTTATTATTTTTTTTTCATTATAATTTCTCCACTTATTTTTTTTTTTTGGACAATATTCTAGACATTTTAGTGAGTCTCTAACGATATTCTTAACGTTCAACAAACATTCTTAACATTCCGATGACTTCCAGTGATATTCAAAACACTCCAGCGATACTCCAAAGACTTCCTGATGATATTGAACATTTCAGCGAGCCTCCGATGACTATCTAACGAAAGTCCAACAGTGATGGAATATAGCAGCGTTTTCAAATTTATAAAAGAAAAAGATTTAATAACAATTAAAACTATATAAGACTAATTGATGTAAATATTTTATTTTAAAATTAGATGAATTTTAAATTTTGTGTATCGAATTTACTGATAAGTGCCCCTTTTTATTTTTACTCTCTACGTGTAGTTAGTGTCGAAAGTTTGGCAAAGTATTCCCCCTGCCAAATTCTCTAGCGTTTCAATGATCAATCATTCAAAAAATAGAGTATGGCTTCATCTCTCTCTATTTAAGAATATGACCATGTAAAAATATTATTTAAAAAAAAAATATTTATAAATGTTATGTCAACGACCACATCAACACTAGATATATATGGCATGTCATAAAAAAGAATGTATTTTTTTATTTATGTTTTATAGTAATTTTTCTTTGAAAATTAGTTAAATTAGTTTAATTGATTAGCTTAAATAAAAAGTATTATTATAATACGCACTAACTAAACTAGTTAGACAAAATAAGTACTACTACGTCAAAATTGGACTTTAGCGGTAGTTTTTTACCATCGTTAAAGGCTGTAAAACCGCCGTAAAAACTTTTAACGGCAGTATTAACGGCGGTTTCGTTACCGCCGTTTATGCGCCTGTCGGAAAAAATACAACCGTCGTAAAAAGATAAATTACCGTTGTTAAAAGTCGACAAAAAACGGCAGTTTTTTACTGCCGTAAATAGGTTCAAATTTTTCAAAAAATAATTCTTTCTTCTTGTACTCCCCCCAAGTTTTGAACCGAAGACCTCTCATCTACCCACACCAATCACTCTGCTATAGCCGCTCTTCATGAAATATATTCCCTAAATAAATATTTAAACATTATTTTTACTTTATTATAGATGGTTTCACCAAAGCTCGCTGGAATTTCGCCGGAGCACGCCGGAGTTTCGCCGAAGCTTCGCCGGCAAAGACCGCCGTCATTAACGGCGGTAATGATTGGGCATTAGCGGCGGTTTTGTTACCGCCGTTAATAGAGGGTTTTATTACCGTCATTAAAGACACTTTAGCGGCGGTTTTTTTAACGGCGGTAACGAAACCGCCGTTAATGATAAATTAACGGCGGTTTTCGTTACCGCCGTTAATAGTACCTTTAACGGTGATTTTCGTTACCGCCGTTAAAAAAATCGCCGTTAATGCCCTGTTTTGGAGTACTTTTCTATATATTTTTACTAGGCTTTTTGTAGAGCAAGGTTGAAGTTGCTCTTACAAAGATAATCATAATAAAATATACATTTTAATAACTAAATGTTTACTAATAAAAATGTCTAACAATTACGTAAAGTAAAATATTATAAAAACTTAATGTAATTATGTTAAAATTGTAAAATTTATTGTATTTTTTTTAAAAATTAAGAAAAGTTCAATATAATTTTACCCATTTTAAATTTTATAGTAAGTATCTTGAGATCTATTATTTTTATTTTTTTTTATTATTATTTATTCTAGGGATACTTATTAATAAGACTATTAAATTTAAATTTATTTTTTAATGACCTCTTTTATCATCATTATTTTAATATATATTATTTATGAGAACTTTCAAAATAAAATATTTTTTGACAAAAAAATTTGTTAATAAGTGCTCCAAAAGTACAACAAAAAAGACAAAAAAGAAAAAAAAAAAAAAAACCAAACAAAGCAAAAAACAAAACATGATTCACTAAATTTAGGGCGAATTACACTAACAGTCCCTAGAGTTTGAAACTTGTGTCGCTTTGGTCTTTGACTTTTTAATTGTGATACATTTGACTCTGAATTTTGAATCTTGTTCCAAATAAAGACAATTGAAGATACCATTGCTCAATTTTAAGGGCACAGTTGTCAATTTGATAAAATATAAACTAATTTGACAAAAATAAATGTCAAAAAATTATTTTTGAATTTTTAAAAATTATTTATACTCACCAAAGATAATTATATAAAATTGATAAATCTTTTACATATTATTTATTTATTTATTGTTACCAAATTAACTTTTATTATGTATTTGGATGATGATCATGTAATGTTTAATTTTTTTTTTACGCTTTTTTATGGTTATCATATAATAGATGGTTGTATTTGTTATTAACGGATATTTTTTAATGATTATGATGCAATGGATAGTTATTGAACTTTTAATATGTAATCAATATATTGAGCATATGAAATACTTTTAGTTTTAGATTTTTTGATTTAATGGATTAGTTTAATAATGATATCAAAATTATCGTCATATTTGACTTTTAAAAAATAAAAAATAATTTAATAAAAATAAAAACAACCACCCATTACATAATTATCATCCAAACATATATTAAAAACTAATTTTTTAAAAATTAATAAATAAATAAATATGTAAAAGATTTATCAATTTGATATAATTTTATCTTTGGTGGATATAAATAATTTTTAAAAATTAAAAAAAAAATTTAATATTGATTTTTGTCAGACTAGCTTATATTTTATCAAATTGACCACTTTGCCTTTGAAATTGAGTAATGGATTTTCAATTGTTCTTATTTGAAACAAAATTCAAAATTAAGGATCAAATGTGTTACAATTGAAAAGTTTGGGACCAAAGTGACACAAGCACCAAACTATAGGGACCGTTAGTGTAATTCGCCCTAAATTTATAATATACTTAGTAGTTGTTTGGTTTGTGCTAAAATAGCACATGCTATTTTAGCATATCATCTTATTTGAGTCATATCATTTCTTATTTGAATCACGTCATCACTCTACCACATCACTTTAAACCCAATTTATATTTCACATTTTTTTATAAAAAGTAAAAAAATATACTAATTTAACACTTCTCAAACAACCCCTTATTATTAAAATCAACACATAATCTTTTCATTTACACACATTTAATCTAACTCTAATATTAAACAGTGGCTCAAAAATATTTTTTACTAGAATTTTGCACTTAGACAAAATAAAACTAAAATCTAGTGAAAATAAAAATAATTTAAACAATAAAAAAGAAATTCACTATGTTTGGTTATGTTTTTCTAAAAATAGTTTTCAGAAAATTCTACTTTCTTATTTTCTGTGTTTTTTTGTTTTTACTGAATTTTTTTAATATTTTATATAGTTTTTTTTACTTTTTAGACACACCTAACATAAATATACTTAAAAAGTAAAAAAATTGTAAATTTTTTTTTTAAAAATTTACTAAATACCAAAAATATAAAAAAAAAATACAAGAATTCAGTACATTTTTTATATTTTAATATATTTTTTAATTTTTTAAAATATTTTTTCACATTTTTTTACTTTTTAGATACATTTAAGTAAAGTACATTTAAAAAAGTAAAAAAAATGTTTAAAAATTTAAAAATATTCACTAAAAACAAAAAAATACGAAAGCTAAAAAATTCAATTTTCTAAAAACCTAATCCAGAATACACAAACCAAACAAACTGCGTTTGCAAAAAAGGCCGACATGCACCGTACGTGGAGAACACTTGCCACGTTTAGATCATTCCAAATTCTAGTAGGAACTGAATTCCACGCGCAAAAACAGAGCCTATTTGATTTGCAAACATATTAGAGTTTTTTTCATTTTTAAGGGGAACATTTTTTTATAAATTTTTTATCACTGGACTAATATTCTATTTACTTCACATTATTTTCTTATGTTTTAATAAATTTTAGAGAATTTTTACATACAAGTCTTATTTTTTGAATTTCTAATCCATTAAGTCTTAAATAAAATTATTTATTCCTTCAAGTCTCATTAATTTTTAATAACTTAATTTATCCTTCTAAGACCTCCTCATAACTGCCAAACATCATTGATGTCTTCATTCTCTCTTTCTCTTTGCAGTTGCAATTTGAAGTTCTACGCAACTTCAGATGGGTAATAATTGAAAATTACAAATTTAAAAATGAACAACAAGAAAGAAGATAAAGATCTCAAAACCCATTATTTAACAATGAACTCAAAGGAGCATCGTTGAAGGAAATATGCTATCTGTATCATAGAATCAACGCAGAGACAAGGAAAAAGCAAGTGTTGATCAAATGTTCTTATTATTACCAGATTGAAGTGTACAAGAAACATTTGACACCAGGACTATATATTAGCCATCAAGTGACCCAAAAGAAAACATGACTGTTATGCCACAGAATCACGTTATTAAGCCAGAAACAAAAATTGCAGGATCATTAAAGTTCAAAAATTAAACCAAGAACAGATCAAGAAGTATGTAGATCACATCAGGACTTTGAATCGAACCCCAAATTGCAACCTTCAAAGTCAAAAAGTTCACCAGATCTGAAATTGTAACCCTATGTACTCGACTACATTGTTTTCTGAATTCTAATTTAAAATTGAGAATATTCTCAATTTATAATATTCTCAATTTTAATCATGAAAAAATTTGAGAAATTTCTCAAAATTGATAATTATAAATTTTTTAGTTTTGATAATATTCTTAATTCATACTAGAAAAAATTGAAAAATTTCTTAGCTTTGAAAATTATAAATTGAGAACATTCTCAGTCTTAAAATTAAGAACATTCTCAGTTTTGGAATTAAAAGGCAAAACGTCTTTTTACCTATAAATGGGACTTAATGGTTCAAAAATTTTTTGACAGGATCTAAGCTACCACCAAATATGTGGATAGGACTTTTTGGTAATTAATCTTAAATTTTATGGGTGATATAATTATCAAAATACTCATAATAATATTCACATTTGTCAATGTTAATATTCACACCATCAATGTGAATATTCACATTGTAAAATATAAATATTCACATTACCAAATTGCTAACCTTTTATAAAATATTTGTAAGGGTAAAAATGTTCATAAAAATATTTTATATATGAGAATTAGGATTTGATAAATGAAATGTTCAAATAATAGGACTTATTGAAATACAAGAATATTTTATGGATTAGTTGAGATACAAACACTTAAAATATAATTTTTTAATAAATCTCATTTTTTTTAATTTTAATAAAAAAATTACTAAAATAATCCATTCTCAAATCCATCCTATTCTTTTTATGATTTTTTTTTTTTTTTTTCAAAAATTTAAGGCTTCTACATTCAACTCAACGAGGCTAACAAGAAAATTAAAAGAAAAATTAAAATTTAAAATAGTAAATAGTAAATTTTTTTTTTTTTGAAAATTATAAATTTTAATTTTGATTTAAAAACAAATATCTATTGCTCAAGTTATAAGAGTCTTAGAGCATCTCCAATGGTTTGCCATCGGAGCTACCATTGCTATAATACAGCAGGTGTGTTGAATTTTGATGCTCCAATGGCAAAATATAGCAGCTGCCAAATTTGAGAAATGCCAAAACTTGTGTCAAATTTGACACAAGCTTTGGCAACTGTCATTTGTGCCAACTCATCCAAAACTAACTGATTTCCTCCTTCCTTCCTTTCCCTCCCCGAATCGCTTTCACCATTTTTAGTGTCTCAGATTTCACCAATCGCATGCTTATTTTTGGAGAAGAATTTTTGAAAATTATTACTCGCTGTAGAATGATCAGTCAAGAACACAAATGTCTATCTCATCTCAATAGGGTGTAATCATGAAATGTTGTAACAAATTTCGTGAGTGTCTAGCGCAAGTCAAAAATCTACATTGAAGTGAGGCGTCACAAGTTGATATAGTAAAATTTCATTTTCATTTGTTATGTTAGTTTTTTTATTTTGTCTTACATAAAAATTAACTAATTAATTAATTTAATATTTTATTGATATAGATGTTTCAAGCAAAATTGTTATACTATCAAGATGAAACAAATATTTTATTTTTGTACATTGTTGGCAAATCTTGCAAAACAATATCAGGTGGTAAGATGTAACTCTTACAAACATGATGAAGTCAAGAATACATACATCGTTTTTCCCTAATTCTGCCCCCGATTCCCCTATGGATTACTGCATTTCTCTTGAAGGTGACACCAATCCAAGTGTTGGTAGCGATCCATCTGTTGGTGAGGCCAATGTCTCTGCAAAAAGTAAAAAGCCTATGGGTAGGAAAGCTGAAAAAAAATTATTTCGGAAAAATCAAGTCGTTCAATCTAAAGTCCAAAAAATGAGCATACAATTGGACATATTTAACCAATACCTTATTGAGAAGGAAAAGAAAAAAGATGAAAGAGAAGAAAAAAGGATTCAAGTACTGCAGGAGATGAAAGAACTTGAGATGAAAAAACATGACTTTGAGATCAGAAGATAAGAACATGAGATAAAAAATGAAGAACATATGATAATGACTACGAACATTTCTCATTTGGACCCTCAGACGAAAGTGTATTACACAATGCGAAAAAATAAGATTTTCGCCAAGTGGTCCTCAAATGTTAGCAGCTCAAATTACTATTTCTCCCTGCCTCCTGATGAATAATTACGGGATAATGTATTTTTAAATTTTACAATGTCATTTATTTTTTAATGTAATTGTTAGTCTTTATTTACAATGTCATATTTTTATTTTGTAATGAAATTTTATATTTGTTTTTATTTTTGAGTATTTTCTACAAAAGAATGTAATATTATTTTTGCAATGTATAATGTTGACTAATTTGTATTATAATTTAAATTTTTCAATAAAGTATAATGCAAAAAAATAAATATATTTTTTCAAATGAAGGCAATAAAAAGATAAAATACATTAATTGACATTGAATGAAGATAATTATATTATAATGAAAAGAAATTAACCGAAATTAAATGACATTAACTGTCATTAAAAAGATAAAATACAAACTTAATTATTTATTTTTTATGTGTAGTTAAATTTTTTTATTAAATATGTAATGATATGTTTTTTGGTGGGGTGAATTATATATATATATATATTCCAATTTTTCATTTTTTATATTTGTCTAGTTAGAAATAATATAAATATATAATTTTTTCTACAAACAGGTAAAAAAATGTCACAAAAGACAAAAAACAAACAAAAATAAAATTCCAAAAAAATCTATATCCAAACGATACCTACAAACTTGGAGGGAAAGTTAGTTGAAATTTGCCAAAATAGCAAATGACCATTGGAGCACTATTGCTATAATTTGGCAAAATAACATTATTCATTGCCAAATTATAGCAATGGCAAAATAGCAACAATGGTTGGAGATGCTCTTATCTATAGATTCTAGAGGGAGTCCTATATAGATATAGAAAAACAGGCTTTTTTCGGTCCAAAATCTGAACCGGAGGGCAATGTTTGGGTATGTGGAGCCTATTACCTTCCTGTTTTGATAATCAATCGTTTATTTTATCAGACATTTTTTATATTTTATTCACACAAAAAATTAGATCGATTCGATAACCGTAAACTATTCAATTTATCGCATTTTTCACTATAAAAAAAATGACAATTGCGTTTTTAAAAAATAAATCATACATTTTTTTGATGATAAATATAATAAATTGAAGAAGTTATATTGATCGAATCGATTTAATTTTTTTTAGATGAAATATAGATATACTCAATAAAATAAATAGTTCAAATCATTGAAACAATACATAGATGGGCCTCTCGAGCCAAAATATTACCTTCTAGTCCAGATTTTGGATTCAAGAGATCCTCCTCTTATAAACAATGGGGATCGTTTGGAATGAATTATTTTAATTTATTCCAAACTAAAATAATTAATAAAATAAAACATCTTATTACATTACTCTTTTTATTTTTTATTTTTTATTTTTTCATAAAACTGGCCAGAAGATAGATAACACAAAACAGTCTTAGAATTATCCACGTGTTTTTTTATCCTTGTGAAGTCAACATAGGCTGCTTTTCCACTTTTGCTCAACCGACCAGACCTTCCAGATTATGATAATGAAAATAATGACAAAGACGGAGCGAGAAACAGGGACAGGGTGTGAAACTATGATCTGCACCTTTTCTCATTTTTTTTTTTGGTGGCTACTGTTGCCGCTATCGCTTACAAGTCATGTAAAAGATAATACACACACACATATATATATATATATATATATGCGTAAAATATATATTCAATAAAGATTAAGATCAAGTTTAACAACTTAAAAATTATTCATCTTTTTATTTTTTTTCCATCACATCACCTTTTTATTTTTCTATACATCTTTCCGTAAAAAGATAAAAAGTACACTTATTTAAGTCATCTCAAACAACCCTAAGACTCCGTTTTGGAGACTACAAAATCTTCTTTAAATATCAAACATTAATAATGTGGGTCTTATATATATATATATATGAGTGAATCACATACATACATTAATAATTGAGATTTAAAAAAATTATCAAATTTTCAAAAAAAAAAAAAAGAACCTCAAGCATTTTTCTAATATATTATAGATAAATTCTATGATACACACCGAGAGCTACAGTCAAATCGGCCTGTTCACGAAACTCGGCTCGATTAGGGTTGTTTAATAAATCAACAGTGCTCGAGGCTCGGTTGGTTTATTTTTATTTAAATTATATAATAAATATATTATATATATATAAATAATAATATAAATGTATTATTTATGTATTAAATAATATTTTGTATATAAATATTTTTATTTAATTAACATAAATAATAATAATAATAATAATAATAATTTATCAAGCCGAATTGAGCTTGAGTTTCATAAATATTATTGAGCCAAATTGAGTTCAAACCTAATTAGTTATGGAGCTAAACTCAAGCACAATAACAATAAACATGCTTGACAAGAAAACGAGTCGAGTTCGAACTCAATAAAGTTCAACTCGCTTTGCTCGGTATGGCACAGTACGTTGGCAACCCTATACACACCCCTTTTGAGTGTGTACTATATGTAGCTGCAGTTATGATTTTTATAATCTTTGGTTATAATATATTATGGTGTTAGATATGACTCATTATGATATTTTTTATAACATTATTTTGTTTATGATCCAAGAACTCTTTAGCTATATCTTATGTAATGTTTAGTTATGAATATTTTTATTTTTAAGCTATATGACTCAAGATTGAGTTATGACATTTATGACAATCAAACCCACAAATGTGATATCTTAAAAAAAATTATTCAATACTCATGGAGTAAGAGCATCTCTATCAAACTAATTTAAATTTTGTTATATTTTGACTTAAAAGTTATTTTTCTATTTTGATTTTACGCATTTTAAAATAAATTATCCAACAAATTCTCTATTCTTTTTTTATATTGTTTAAATATTATTTTTATTCATTTTCATTTAGAATTGTTTTTTATAAACTCAACACAATTAATTTCCAAATATAAGAAGTAATATTTTTTAATATTTGACTAGGTAAAACCACTAGTTTCATTTATTGAGCCAAAATCACCAAAACTAAAATGACTAACTTAATAGCTAGTTTGATGGAAGTGAAATTTACTGATTTACTTACTATTTTAACTAAACAATAAAAATAACTAATTTGATAAAGATGTTGGTGCTCCAAATGCATAGTTATTTGTCTAAATCATGAGATCCACCACTTTGTGTTTTAGAAGATAAAATGTAGTATCAATATATAAACAAAATAGGGTATTGTTCCAAAAATATTGAATTGCCTATTATTATAAAGATATAACAAAAGAGAAATTCTATTATATACACCAAGATGTGTACCATATATCTTAGTTATAATATTTGTGATTTTTTGCCATGATATATTATAATTAGGTTTTGCTTTTTTTAAGTTGATCATCCTAACTTGAGAGAGCATTATTTGTGTACGGGAAAGAAATACGCCTTCTCGTATAATCCTGTTGATCAAGTCTGCGCTCCTCCGTACGACGCCGCTTTATCACCTGAAAACACAAACGTAAGCTAGCCGGCGGGTGTATGCCGGAAACCTCTCCAATGCCTAAGTCAGTAAGCTTGACAATAGACAAAAGCTCTGTGTATTCAGAAAACAAAGTTGTGTTACCTCTCCAAAGGTGATATTAGTGAGCTTATATAGGTTTCGCGTGGCACAATCTGGTAGGACTCTTATTCCTCCATGCAGAGTCCTTCTAGGATTACTCCTCCTCGTGAGAGTCCTCCTTGGATTCATACTCTGGAAGACAATGCTTATCCTCCAACACCCCCTCACCGCTTAAACCAAGTGAGATGGTTTTACCTCGGTTGAATGTCATCTGAGAACTAACATGACCATGCTTAAGCCGCAAAGTAGACCGAGCTCCAGACCTCACTCCGACCGTGGTGACCGTCGTTACACTTGGACCGAGCTACCACTCTTCACTCCGACCATGGTGACCGTCTCCACACTTGGACCGAACTACCACTCTCCACTCCGACCGTGGTGACCGTCTTCACACTTGGACCAAACTACCACTCTCCACTCCGACCGTGGTGACCGTCTCCACACTTGGACCGAACTACCACTCTCCACTCCGACCGTGGTGACCGTCTTCACACTTGGACCGAACTACCACTCTCCACTCCGACCGTGGTGACCGTCTTCACACTTGGACCAAACTACCACTCTCCACTCCGACCGTGGTGACCGTCTCCACACTTGGACCGAACTACCACTCTCCACTCCGACCGTGGTGACCGTCTTCACACTTGGACCAAACTACCACTCTCCACTCCGACCGTGGTGACCGTCTCCACACTTGGACCAAACTAACACTTGGATCGCGGCTGACACCTCTACCTCGGCTGACTCGTTTACCTCGGCTGATATCTTTACCTCGGCTAACATTGCGGTCAACCAAGTTACTTGGCTCTTCTCTGTTTGAATACCTTGCTTGGTAGCTCGGCCATAGCATTGACTGCCACTAGGAAGTAGCTAAGTCCCGTAGCTAGGTCCCGTGGCTAGGTCTCATAGCTAGGCCGCGTAGCTAGGTCCAATAGCTTGGTCCCGTAGCTAGGTCTTGTAGCTCGGTCTCGTAGTTAGGTCCTGTAGCTCGGTCTCGTAGTTAGGTCTTGTAGCTCGGTCTCGTAGTTAGGTCCTGTAGCTCGGTCTCGTAGTTAGGTTCCATAGCTCGGCCCAACTTGTTTACAAATTACCCTCTCAATTGCCCCTTAATTCCATCTGCATAGCATGATTGGGATTATTTTTCCTCCAGCCGAGCTAAGAACGCCCCACTCTGCCGAGCTAAGAATGCCGCACCATAAGCTTCAACCGGGCTATGAATCCCTCGTTTTGTAATGCACTTTTGGAATGAAATCTTCAGTTCTCTCAACTGCTTGTTCGGCTTGCTCCATGCTTGCATTTATTTTTCACTTATGTTTTGAATGAAGTATGACATTCTCTGGCCGAGATACTCATCTCGGTCTTAACCTTGCAATCTATCTTGTCATACCTGTCAACCATTCTTCAGCCTTGATCCTTATCTCGGCTGAAGAGTACCAAGTGTTTGTTTTTCCAAATTAACCATTCTTCAGCCTAGATCCTTATCTCGGCTGAGGAGAAGTAAGTGTTGGTTTTTCCAGCCAACCACTCTTTAGCCTAGATCCTTATCTCGGCTAAAGGGTGCAAAAAAGTTTTTTGTTTGGTCACACCTGCCAACCACCTTTAGCATAGGTCCTTACCTCGGGTTAAAGGGTGCAAAAAAGTTTTTGTTGGTCAAACCTGCCAACCACCTTTAGCCTAGGTCCTTACCTCGGCTAAAGGGTGCAAAAAAGTCCTTTAGCATAGGTCCTTACCTCGGGTTAAAGGGTGCAAAAAAGTTTTTGTTGGTCAAACCTGCCAACCACCTTTAGCCTAGGTCCTTACCTCGGCTTAAAGGGTGCAAAAAAGTTTTTGTTGGGCAAACCTGCCAACCACCTTTAGCCTAGGTCCTTACCTCGGCTAAAGGGTGCAAAAAAGTTTTTGTTGGGCAAACCCGCCAACCACCTTTTGCCTAGGTCCTTACTCGGTGAAGGGTGCAGAAAAGTTTTTGTTGGTCAAACCTGCCAACCACCTTTAGCCTAGGTCCTTACCTCGGCCAAAGGGTGCAAAAAAGTTTTTTGTTGGTCAAACCTGCCAACCACCTTTAGCCTAGGTCCTTACCTCGGCCAAAGGGTGCAAAAAAGTTTTTTGTTGGTCAAACCTGCCAACTTCCTGCAGCCTAGATCCTTATCTCGGCTTAGGAGAGGTAAGTGTTGGTTTTTCCAGCCAACTCTGCTTTCAATGCCCCTAGCTTACTAAAACAACTTTTACAGAAGAAAATATTCTATGCTGAAAAGGGATCTACTTGTTTTATTGAGGAAAATGTAAATTACAAGTACCCTATCGAAAAAATAGCTCGAGATTGGCAGTGCTTCATGGTCTGGGGATAGCCTAGATGGCTCCATCCTCCAAGTGATATGCCCCTTTTCAGCTAAACCAACCACTTTGTATGGTCCATCCCAATTGGGCCCTAGCTTGCCTTCTCTGGGTTCTTTACATCTATCATCTCCTGTACCAAGTCTTCCACCGCCTCGTTCACCGCCTTCGCTAACATCTCATGAACGACTCCTTGCTCTCAAGTTCTTCCTTTTATGTATTGGTCCAAGTGCCCTGCTGCCACTAACTCCTTCAAATGTTGCTTCAATGGCATACAATTTTCAGTGCGGTGCCTGTTCATCATGGAAGGTGCACCGCGATCTCTCGTCGTAGTCTTTTGCTCTTCTCCACTTAGCGTGCCATCGGACGAAAGGTTCATTGCGTATCTCTCGAGGATCCGATAGATCGGTTTTTGAACACCGTGGTAATGGCGGCGGACTCTCCACCTCCTTTCACCTTGGTCCTCACCGTTATCCTTCTGTCTCGCCTGGCCCCTGCTTGGATGTTCTACCGTGTTGACTTTTGTCGTAGTCTTTTTATCTGTATTGCGGTTGTGCAGATTTTGCTTTAGTGCGGCGCTATCCTCCTCCACCGAATATGTTGGTGTACTCTCCATTAAGGCTTCCATCGTGATGGGTGGCGTCATGGTAATTGAGTCCTCAACCTTGCTTCCGATCGAAAACCTCTTTTGTATTGCGCGATGGTGAGATTGGTTGGGCGACCAATGTTGAATGTCTCCCGATGCTTGTATGCGACCTCGTGGTCTCCTTATCGCCCATGTCGATGGAGAGTAACTGGTCAATCTCCACCGGGGTTTTTGTGTTTGTTCTGAACCGCGTTACAAACGCCTTCGCCAGTTGCGCCCAGGAGGCTATGCTGCCCTCCGGTAGTTTTTCAAACCAAGTCAAGCCAAGGTCCCCAAGGCTTGAAGGAAATAGGATGCACATCAAGGCCTCATTCCGCAGATATCTGACCATGACCGCGAAAGTGGCTCAAGTGCGTATAGGGGTCCGTCTTCCCCTCATATGTTGTGAATTTAGGCTGTAGGAAGCCTGACGGAAGGGGCGCGTTCTCTATTGCTGGGACGAATGGTGAGGTCTGCAGCCTCGCCAAAGCCTTGTCCGCTGGTTCGTATGCCGGGCGCGGCATTGGCATTCCAACCTCGACGCTTCCATGCGTCCGAGGAGCCAACCGCTGCAAGGCAGGAACCCTGTGTGGATCGCGCGCTCTGGCGTCCTCCTTCCATCGTGCCTTTTCTTCTAGCATGGATCGTAGGTCGGACGACCTGGGTAATTCCGTCTGTTTAGACCTCGTCTGGTGCGTATGTGAGGGCCAATAGGTACTTCCCTCAGTGTATGACTTCTCAGACCTCGTCCTCTCAGACCTGGAGTGACGAGTCCTAGAAGATATGGATCGCGTGTCGCCTGTCCTGAGGCTTCTGATCTCTGGTTGAGAGGGTGTAGAATTCCTACTACGACCCTCTGAGTGGCGAGGGGGCGTCTTGTTGTTGCGCCCCTCTCCTGTCGCCACTTCTTTACCCTTCATCTGGCGCTTTAAGGATTCCATGTCCGCCGCCATCCGCCGTATTAATTCGTCTTGTTCCCTGACACGATCCTCCAGAGCTTGAGGATCTACCCTGCGCCTTTGTCTTTCTGGGCTCTGCGAGCGAGAGGGATGAGGGCTGTTATTCCTCCTTCTACCCCTGGCATCCCTCCTGAAATCTTGTCTATGTGGTTCCAGGTTCGCCATGGGAGGGACCAAAGGTAAGCCCTCGCGCCTTTGTCTTTTTGGGCTCTGCGAGCGAGAGGGATGAGGGCTGTTATTCCTCCTTCTACCCCTGGCATCCCTCCTGAAATCTTGTCTATGTGGTTCCAGGTTCGCCATGGGAGGGACCAAAGGAAGGCCCTCGCCTTGCACCTCCGTCTGGAGTTTGTCCGTCAATGGCGGACTGAGGTAGTTCTTCGTTGTTCGCCATCGAATTTTGAGAGAAAAAGCTTGATCAAGAGGTTGTTTGTCTGAGTTCCCACAGACGGCGCCAATTGTACGGGAAAGAAATACGCCTTCTCGTATAATCCTGTTGATCAAGTCTGCGCTCCTCCGTACGACGTCGCTTTATTACCTGAAAACACAAACGTAAGCTAGCCGGCGGGTGTGTGCCGGAAACCTCTCCAATGCCTAAGTCAGTAAGCTTGACAATAGACAAAAGCTCTGTGTATTCAGAAAACAAAGTTGTGTTACCTCTCCAAAGGTGATATTAGTGAGCTTATATAGGTTTCGCGTGGCACAATCCTGGTAGGACTCTTATTCCTCCATGTGTAGAGTCCTTCTAGGATTACTCCTTACGTAGAGTCCTCCTTGGATTCATACTCCTGGAAGACAATGCTTATCCTCCAACACCCCCCCTCACTGCTTAAACCAAGTGAGATGGTTTTACCTCGGTTGAATGTCAATACAGCCGAACTAACATGACCATGCTTAAGCCGCAAAGTAGACCGAGCTCCAGACCTCACTCCGACCGTGGTGACCGTCTTTACACTTGGACCGAGCTACCACTCTTCACTCCGACCATGGTGACCGTCTCCACACTTGGACCGAACTACCACTCTCCACTCCGACCGTGGTGACCGTCTTCACACTTGGACCAAACTACCACTCTCCACTCCGACCGTGGTGACCGTCTCCACACTTGGACCGAACTACCACTCTCCACTCCGACCGTGGTGACCGTCTCCACACTTGGACCAAACTAACACTTGGATCGCGGCTGACACCTCTACCTCGGCTGACTCGTTTACCTCGGCTGATATCTTTACCTCGGCTAACATTGCGGTCAACCAAGTTACTTCGGCTCTTCTCTCTGTTTGAATACCTTGCTTGGTAGCTCGGCCATAGCATTGACTGCCACTAGGAAGTAGCTAAGTCCCGTAGCTAGGTCCCGTGGCTAGGTCTCATAGCTAGGCCGCGTAGCTAGGTCCAATAGCTTGGTCCCGTAGCTAGGTCTTGTAGCTCGGTCTCGTAGTTAGGTCCTGTAGCTCGGTCTCGTAGTTAGGTCCTGTAGCTCGGTCTCGTAGTTAGGTCCTGTAGCTCGGTCTCGTAGTTAGGTCCTGTAGCTCGGCCCAACTTGTTTACAAATTACCGTCTCAATTTGATAGACTTATTTTGAGATCAATTTTTTGCTATGATATTTCTCTCTCAATAAATGGGGCGTTAGATCTTTTAAATTGATGGTAATTCCAAAACACAATATATAAAATAATTTTTAGGGTTAATGGGCACAAAACACCATCTATTGGCGGAGTAAATATTAAATGTGTATAATGCTACTGAAAATTCTATGGTACACTTTCTTTAGATGTATATTATATACTTATTTAGTTATGATATTTTTTTTTTATTTTGATTTATTATGGTATTAGTTATGATATATTGTAATATCGATTATAATATTATTTTATTTACGATTCAGGAGTTGTTTGATTATAATTAACTAATGTAATGTTTGATTATAATTATTTATTTATTTATTTAAATCTTTTTTTACTCCCGTAGTATTGAGTTAATGCTATCTCTGAAAAGGGTATAAAATATACATAAAATTAAAGCCTTGTTTGGCATAACCTATATAATCTATCTTTTCATCTTTTTATCTTTTTTTCATCACATCACTTCTCTATTTTTCTGCACATCTTTTCGTAAAAAGACAAAAGGTGTACTTTTTTAAGACACCTCAAACCAACCTTAAATATATAGTAGTGCATTTTTTGTAGGCCTACTTTCTACAAACCACACACCCTCCGCGGGTACAATTGGTGAATGATTAAAAAGTATAAAAGAGAGATTTGTTTTAAATATTTTAACATATTACCTAATTATTAGGATTGAAAATTAAATATAATTTTTGAACTTAAATAACATTATTCTTAAATTATTTTTTGTCATAAATAACCAAACACAAATAAAACATAACCAAATGCTTTTTTTGGTCACAATCAAAATTACAATCATAAGAAATTATAATTGAATCATAACAAATAGCACGATGTGTCATAATTAAGAATTATAAGTAATAACTAAACACCATTCAAAGTATAACCAAAGCCTCTTCTGTCAAAGAAATAACGGCGATAAATCAAAACTAGGACATACCTAATTTATAATCAAATCATAATCGATATCACAATAGTCATAATTAAAGAATATAAAAATAGCAACTGAAGCATATGATAAACATTATTTCAAATTTTCTATTAAAAATGTAAGAGAGACACCAATAAATAAACCATCCTTGTTAAAGATATGGAGAATTTTTTTATTACACACACCTATTATATGTACTCTAATTACGTCATTTTCTACTTTAATTATAATTAATTTTGTTATTTAGTTATGACATTTTTGTATTTACTTATGACTTCTTCTTTTTTCAGTTATAATTCAAAAAATATGAAATCAAGTTTTTTTTTTTTTTTTTGTAATTATAAAATGTATGTGATATCCACCACAGGACAAATATCAGTGAACAGACATAATAACCATTACAACAAACGGTGTGAAACAAACCACGCTTCTGCTTAACAAAGAAAGCAAATGTGAACACCTCAAATCTGTGTTCAAATGACGCTGTCTCGACAGCTTCCTGCCATTCCATTCTATTCTCACTAAAAAAAACCTCCCCCCTAAAAACACAATCTCCCCTGATCTCTTCCCTCCACCGTCCGATATGTCGGCGGCCAACATTTCCCGGCAAATACTTCCCTTTCTCTCTCTACTCTGCCTCTTCTCCGTCGCCTACTCCGACGACCTCCAAATCCTTCTAAACATCAAAACCACCCTCCAAAACTCCAACACCAATATATTTAATTCCTGGCAAACCCACAATCCTATATGCAATTTCACTGGAATTTCATGTAACCCAGATGGCTCTGTCAAAGCTATCGAACTCTCAAATCAACAGCTCTCAGGCACTGTTCCATTTGATTCGATTTGCCAATTGAAGTCACTCCAAAAGCTCTCTCTGGGCCAAAACTCACTCCACGGACCAATCACAGACGACTTGAAAAAATGCGAGAATTTACAGTATTTGGATCTCGGCAACAATCTCTTCTCTGGTGGGGTTCCAGACATATCGCCCCTGAATCGATTAGTGTCTCTGTATCTAAATAACAGCGGGTTTTCAGGTACTTTTCCATGGAATTCACTTTCCAACATGACGGGTCTTGTTGATTTGAGCCTCGGAGACAACCAGTTCGATTCTTCGATTCTGTTTCCGGATGTGGTGGTGGGACTTACTCGGTTGAAATTGCTTTACTTGTCGAATTGTAATATTCAAGGTCAAATTCCTCCCGGAATTGGGAATCTCACCGAGCTTGGAAGTTTAGAGCTCTCCGACAATAATATTACCGGCGAAATCCCGCCGGAGATTTCGAAGCTTGGGAAGCTGTGGCAGCTAGAACTCTACAACAACAGCTTGATTGGAAAATTCCCATCTGGGTTCGGAAATTTAACGAGTCTTCAGAAGTTTGACGCTTCGCAGAATTATCTGGAAGGTGATCTTTCGGAGCTTAGGTCGTTGACTAATCTGGTGACTCTGCAACTATTCGAAAATGGGTTTTCCGGTGAAGTTCCGGTCGAGTTTGGTGAATTCAAAAGCTAGTGAATTTATCGCTTTACACGAATAAACTCACTGGTTCTCTTCCTCAGATGCTTGGTTCCTGGGCTGATTTTGATTTCATAGATGTTTCGGAGAATTTTCTGACGGGTCCGATTCCGCCGGACATGTGCAAGCAAGGGAAGATGGTGAAGCTCTTGATTCTTCAGAACAAGTTTTCCGGCGAAATTCCGGCGACTTACGTGAACTGTTCGTCGATGACTCGACTTCGGGTGAGCAACAATTCGCTTTCCGGCGTAGTTCCGAGTGGAATTTGGGGACTACCCAATGTCGGATTAATCGATATCGCCATGAATCAATTTCAAGGTCCGATTACATCTGATATCCAAAATGCCAAATCATTAGTTCAACTATTTCTCTCTAACAATCAATTATCCGGCGAATTACCGCCGGAGATTTCGAAAGTTACATCATTGAACGAGATTGATCTGAGTTACAATCAATTTTCCGGCGACATTCCAGCGACAATCGGCGAGCTCAAACAACTAAACAGACTTCAATTACAGAACAACAGTTTTTCGGGTCCAATTCCGGACAGTGTAGCTTCTTGTATCGCTCTCAACGACTTAAACATGGCAGACAATTCACTTTCCGGCCAAATTCCGGCGAATATCGGATCATTACCGGCTTTAAACTCATTAAACTTGTCGAAAAACAAGCTCTCCGGTCAAATTCCGGCGAGCTTGGCATTTCTGAGGCTAAGCCTTCTTGATCTCTCATACAACCAATTAACTGGACCGGTACCGCAATCTCTTTCGATTGAGGCCTATAACGGCAGCTTCGCCGGAAACAATGGCCTCTGCAGTCAGAACATCAACTTTTTCCGGCGATGTTCGTCAGATTCCGGGACATCCCACGAGCTCCGATTAGTCATACTCTGTGTAGCTTTGGGTGCAATTGTGTTGCTTCTCTCAGTTTCATGTTTCTTGTACTTCAAGAAAACCAACAAAGATCAAGAAGACAGATCATTGAAACGAGGTTCTTGGGATCTCAAATCTTTCCATGTTCTGACCTTTACGGAAGATGAGATTCTCGATTCAATCAAGCAAGAGAATCTAATAGGAAAAGGTGGGTCAGGAAATGTGTACAAAGTTTCGCTACCCAATGGTAAAGAATTGGCAGTGAAACACATTTGGAACTCAGATTCCGGGAAAAAATCCGGGATCACATCTCCGATGTTGACAAAGTCCGGTGCCAGAAAGTCACCGGAATTTGATGCAGAGGTTCGAACATTGAGCTCAATTAGGCATGTTAATGTGGTGAAATTGTATTGTAGTATAACGAGCGAGGACTCGAGCTTGTTGGTTTACGAGTACATGCCTAATGGGAGTTTGTGGGATCGATTGCATGATAGTAGTAGAAAGATGGGTTTGGATTGGGAGAGTAGATATGAGATTGCAGTTGGGGCGGCGAAGGGGTTGGAGTACTTGCACCATGGTTGTGAGAGGCCGGTGATTCACCGTGATGTTAAGTCCAGTAACATTTTGTTGGATGAAAATTTGAAGCCTCGGATTGCGGATTTTGGGTTGGCAAAGATTGTTCCGGCGAGTGCTAGCAAGGACTCGACTCATGTGATTGCCGGAACACATGGCTATATTGCTCCCGGTATGTACATTTTCGTGTCAATTTTCAAATAGCATTGTTAAAATTATCAAAATCACTGATTTCTCATCAATATTTGCATCACCAAAACAGAGCCGCCCTGGCCTAAGGCCAGTAAGGCCTGTGCCTTAGGCCCAAAATTTTGGCCTAAAAATAGGGGTTCAATTTTAGTAAAATATTATAGGCCCAATATATATATATATATATATATTTTTTTAGGATCAATTTAAAAGGTTCCAAAATATTTTACTGGATCCATATATAGTTTAGCCCATATTTATTTGTAAGTGTAGTTTGGCTCATATATATTAAAATAAAAATATATATTAAAAAAAATGTTTGGACCCAAGAAGAACAATACATACAATATATGCGCCCTAATTTTTTTTTTTTTGTTTACCTTTTTTATCCATTAGATTTTAGTAAAATAAATAATTTTGCCCTAATTTTTTTACCTAGGTCTTTATCAATTTTAATTAAATATTTTTTTTCCCTAATTTTGTTTCATTAAATTGTTTTGTTTATAATTTTAATGATTATATATGCAAGTAAATTTTTTTATGGCTACAAACAAATAAAAAAGTTATAAGTTACCGTTTTATCTATAAACTTTTTTTTTTTTTTTTTTCAGAGACCTCCATTTTTGAAATTCGCCTTAAGCCCTCTAAATCTCAGAGCTGGCCATGCACCAAAATCACCAATTTCTTACAAATGTTTGCAACATTGCTACATTTCTTCTTCTTCCGTGTGTGCGTACCTTCTATTTTTGAAACAACAATGACAAGAAATTTGAATCCTTCCTTTCTTGTTTTTTTGAAAAGTTAAAAATTGTTTACTGTGTGCTCCAAATTCATTATGGATGTGATGGGTATCATTATTACGTTAACATCACATTAAAAATAAATTTGATTCACTCATTTCGTTTTCAAAGTACTTTTTTAGAATAGCACTATATCTAGGTAGGTAGTATTGTTGTGGGTACCTACTATTGTTGTGTTAATTTTTGTTTCTTTTGATGTTGATAATAAATCATATTGGTTCTAATTAAGTATGCCTCATTAATTTTATAGAATATGGGTATACCTATAAGGTGAATGAGAAGAGCGATGTCTACAGTTTTGGGGTGGTTTTGATAGAGCTTGTCACGGGAAAAAGGCCGATTGAGCCGGAGTTTGGAGACAACAAGGACATAGTGAACTGGGTATCAAGCAAGCTGAAGAGTAAAGAGAGTGTGTTGAGCATTGTAGACGCCAGAATCCCAGAAGCTTACAGGGAAGAGGCAATCAAGGTGTTGAAAATTTCCATTCTCTGCACCGCTAGGCTTCCGGCGTTGAGGCCTACAATGAGAACTGTGGTTCATATGCTAGAAGAAGCCGAGCCTTGTAAATTAGACGGCATCGTCATCGGTAGTAAGCGAGAGGAAGTGAAGGACTATAATCAAGTTTAATCCAATCAATTGATGATCGAAATAGATTGTTGTCAGGTGTTTAGAGAAATTTTGGTTCGTCCGCGGTCTTCCATGGTCAGTTGTAATATGGGTGGCTTGTATTGTTTCGGAGAAATTCTGTAGAGTAATGTTTGTCACTTGTATATTGTAATAATAAGAGTAAGAATATTATGAACTAGTTACAGAACGGACACAGAATGAGTATATGTGAATTCAGTGTCCATTTTTCGGTGACTCCTTTTCTTTTTAAATTCCTTTGGAACCTGAAACCCAAGCTTCAAATGGAAACTATATATGGATGCTTTTATTTCCATTTGTAACATAATTCAACTTGTATTATCTAACCACGATAGGACTATTTTGCAATCCACTACAGTTACAAAATGACTATGTATTTGAGAAAATTAAGACCAGCAATGTTAGGTATCATAAAAATTTTTTCATGAAAATAATCATGAAAGTTTTATGACCTTTGGATTACACTTAGAATAAAGCACCACACATTTTTTATGAAAATAATCATAAAAGTTTTATGACCTTTGGATTACATTTAGAATAAAGCATCATACACTAATCAAGGTAATCCAATGATCATAAATCTTTCATGATCATTTTTATAAAAAAAATTTCATGATCTCTAAATTTTCTCAATTAAGAGTCTATTAAAGTAACTGTAGTAGGTGCACAAAAGAATTTCACGGAAACTAACAAAAAAGGTGGGCACTTCTTTATCTCTTTTTTGTGTCGATTTGCCTCACCTCTTTATATCTCGTGTATGTTTCCATGAATTTCATTAAAACTCTTAGAATTTTTTGTTATTAAAAGTGAACTTTGAACATTATTTTCTATGCAAGAATCAATGCTCCAATACCTAAGTGTGTAGTACTGTCTTGATTTAAGAGGGTTTGAATTTGATCACACCATTCTCGTAATTGATTACTCAGGAAAATTGATGAATTGGGATTCTTTTAGCACTTGTTCCAGGTATTCAAATCATTAATAACAATTTCATTATAAAATCACCTCTGAACTCATATTTAAATATGATAATTTTTTAGTCATGATCCATTTCAATGGTAGTGCTCACCGTTATTATTATTATTTTCTTTTTTTCTTTTTTATTTTGCAATAGGCATGTGACATAAAAAGTACGTGAATTTTTACAATAATTTTTTAATAGTAGTTATTTGCGACAACATTGTAAAATTATTGTCGCAAATAGCTCCGTGTTAAAAGCTTTGTTTTTTAGTAGTGCCAAGAAAGTGGTAAATAATCACACCACCACATCAATTGTTTCATCATCTAGTATACCACACGCCATAGTTCTTCACTAAATGAATCATAATTCCTTCTTGACCAGCATCACAAAAGAAAATACCACTTATTTCTCATTCTTTAACGGTGCAAAAAGAGAGTAGGAGAAATGTTTGTTTTCCTATTTCATTTGTCTGAAATAGCCTAGAAGACATGTAAATCACCCTTTTTAAGAACAGCAATGCTAGTGGCCACAAATTCTGTGACTTGAATGGCTCGAAACTGCCAAAACAACATCGTTTTGATTGTAAAACAAGCCAAAACGACGTCGTTTTGGTAGTTTCAAGTTATTTGAGCCACAGAAATTGTAGTCACCAAACATTTTTCTTTTAAGAAATCCGACTTTTGCCCATTGTATCAAATTGTTGCAATCAGATCAAATATTGAGCACTTCCAATTTCTGTACACATAACAGAAAATATTTGATTGCTTTAGCTCCGATGAGCATTGATTAGTTTCATTTGGAAAAACTCGATCTTTCTTTAGGATTTCAAATAGTGTGAACATTGAGACAGCACAAGACCATGGTAATGCTGTGATTGATTACATGGTTACTTATCCCTAATGAGTTCACACACAAGATTCAGCTTACAATCAAATTGTCAATTTTCTGTTCTCTGCCTTCATTCCTATTTGTCCTTCGTTTCGTGACACTAAAACCAATTTTTCTTGCATATCCATTATAATAATTGTATGCTTGCAGTAACCACAAGTCATTCCAAGTTTGATTATGCTATCTTTTTTTTTTTTTTTTGATCTAAAGGAAATTCCATTAAATAAAGCCAAATGACACTTACAAAAGTCTAACCAAACTAAAACTTATACCAGACAAAGTAAAAATATAGCAAGAATCACAAAGGAAAGAAAGTACGAAAATATTCAGATGCACATCTTCTGCTCGTGCTCATACTCATATTGCGAAGCAGAGTTGATCATAAAAGTTCGGCAATTGAACATGTCTGAGATAAATTATATATCCCAATCATAGAGAGGATAAGCTTAACAATCACCCCCCAATGGACTCCCACACACCAAAACGACAGAACAAGACACAAAAGAGAACCAGAAAATCAGAAAACAAAAACAAAAACACAAACGCACTGACCGAACAACGTCCAGCAGTGGCGACAGCAGATTCAACAGTAGTGAAGGTTGCAAATCTGGAAAGAAAGGCGGTGAATCCAACGTAGCAGGAGGAGGTAACGACGATAGATCTAGGAAGGGAGGCGGAGAATTTGGTGGAGAAAGACGGCAAGCAAGGGAGAGAATGGAGGCAGAGAAGAGGAGAAGTGGCGGATTCAGTGAGGGCCACAGCCAGAGTTGAAGCGAAGGGGAGAAGAAACACCTCACTAAGGAGGGAGATGGTCGAAAGCCATAACTTCCCAGTTATTGGACAACACAAGAAAAGAAAGAAAAAAGAGGGAGGAGAGAAGAGGAGGCCGCTGTTTCAGAATAGGTATTTTGTTTTCTTTCTATTTTTTAGTTTATATATGAACCTAACTAAGGTTGAAGTAAAGTGAGATCCACCTAGTAAAGTTATGAGTGGGACCCGCTCAATTGAGTGACCAATCAGATAAAGTTTAAAAATTAGTATATGAACAAATTTGCACTGGAGGTATTGAGTTAAAAGGCCTAAATAATATGAAGTTTAGATTGAAGCTAGGATGGTTTATTCGAAATAATCCTCATATACTGCTCTCTCAGGTTCTTCAAGCAAAATATTACAACAATTCATATCTTCTTATGCCTAAGCACAAAGCTCATTACCTCCTCATACCAAATATTTAATCATATGTAATTGGTCTTAGACTAATCGGTGCAGTGCTTACAATTTATAAGCAAAAATAGCTAAAAAAAAAATTGATTATTTAGAAGCTGAGGTTTGGGTTACAAAAAGCTACACCAAACAGGCCAACATGAGCTTAACTTTTACTGTATTCTCATTTGGTTGCCTGCGCAATCATGTTGCTAATTGAACTGGCCTGCTCTTTAGCAACCTCCACTAAAGAATCCTACAAACCAATAAGAAAAAGAAAATCTCAAAATCTCATTAAGTAAATGCATTACAACTATGAAGAAACATAAGGCCAGTCAGACAATCTAGAAATCTAATACCTGTGCATCTATCAGACGGTGCACGGTTTTCTTGCTAGACTCCTGAAGTTCACCGGCAATTAAAACCTCATCCAATATGTAATAAGCCTGTCAAATTTTCGATCAGAAACTTTTCAAAAATTATAACAAGTCATTGAGAACAAAATGAGCTAAGCTACTATCTCTCTCTACCATCCGTAATCACAACACACCCATTCTCATGATGGTTTCAGAGCAGGATCTTCAACAACTATAATTGGTTATAAAAATATGGTAATCTTTTTCTTTTTGATTCAGCAAAAGACTTGTGCCTTGGCTTGTATGGGAAGAAAAAAAAAAAGGCTCAATTTATTGATGTCCAATATGAAATACAACACAGAGACAAATAGAAGCATGGAAAACCCTAACTAATTGGAATTAACTAAATGAATCACTCTCTAACATTCAGTTCCACCGTCATTGATTCAATTTGGAGATCCAACCAAAAAAAAACACTTAAATTTCCTTCCGCTAAACAATGGCCTTCCAGAACAAACCAGGAAAGAGATCAAGAATTTAAATATGAATCAGTTAGAACAGAAAATACCTTATGGAAATTAAAAATCAAGTCCAGCTCACAGACCTGATAAAGAGGAGACAATACCATGGAAATCAATTAAAGTTAAAGATAATGGAGTAACCTAATTAGTATTATTTTTAATTTTCCAAGGTTTAGCAGGCTCACACTTCCGAAATAGCGGTCAAGTATTTCTACAAAATGGTGTATAATTTCAAGGATCTCCAATTCATTGTTATCCTGGTTGATGCACATGCAAAAATACAGGCTGGCATATCTGTAAAAAAAATACAAATTAACAGAATTCCCTTTACTCGTGGAATGAAGGTTGCACGCATAAACATCAAATTGGGGATGGAAATCAAAACCTACCTTTTATAGACAACTTTGAAACCCCTCCACTCCACAAAGTTGCAAAGCTTTGGGCCTCGTGTGAGAATTAAACCACTGAGCTCTCGAACGACCTGTGCAAATTGAACATCCATTGCTGTAACATTTCAATGATGAATGAAGGGCACATCACTTCAGGAAAGCTATATATGGTTGAGTTATCATTTGACATATTTACACAAATTAATTTCAGATATGATAAGCATATGTAATTAAAGATAGTCAATATATGACTGAAAACATATTTCCTCGAATCTTTACAATGAAAACTCCTTAGTTCTAAATGGTTAGCTTGCTTCAAAAGAAAGTTTGAAACAACAATAGCATGACATTTAAGCCATAGAAGAATTCATTATGCATCTTCTCCCAATGCAAAGCCACTTTGGCCATGCTTGTTTAAGTAGATAGGATTAGAAGAGATAAGGGAGATAAGTAAATATCATGGGACCCCAGTGTTTCTTTCATACCATGGGATATTGGATGGGTTTAATATATACCATGAGATTTGTTATACTATGTTTGGTTTGGGAGGGTAAAGAATAGGATAAGAGCTGGAGGATTATTTTGAACATTGGTTGAGGAAGGAAGATAATCCTAAAGGGAATTAGTTACCTCGGGGTTGGACAAATAATCCCATGAAAATGGGGGATTCTGGACAAATAATCCGCCCTTATCCGGCAACCCAAACAAGGGACTAGGGAGAATTGGGGGACATTTGGGCACCGCATATTTTTTAGTCCAATTCCCCTCTGTAATCCCCTGAAACGAACATGATAGAATATGGTTTTCAATAATTATTTTATCTTCTAGTACTTGAAGAATTTTTTTTTCCAAAAATGCCCTTGGCATGTACTGGCACCTCCAAGAATTGGAAATATAAGCAAAGTTAAAATTACCTTAGTTCTTTCCTTTTGGGTATACGGTGAATACCACTTTGTCAACCTCACCTTTCCTTGTCGGCTAATGAGAAGCACAAAGTGAATCTGGAACACGTGCAAAAACATAGTCACTAAGCAGTATCTCATTTTCATAGGCAATAGAAACACCAGCCATTATATTATTCTAGCAAAGAAATGACGCTGTTGAAAGCTACTGAACCCTTTACAGAACTCATTAAAGTAGCAAGTTATTCATTCCCACAAGAATTATGTTCAGAATGAAGCAACAAGCAGGACCAGTTTTGTCACAAGGGGCAAATAAAAGTCGAATAATAAGCTACCTCATACTATTCACCCAAATTATATTGCTTTTTCAAAAACTATGAAATATCTATATATATGGCTAAAGTGATTTATAATAAGTGAAAACCTGACTTGGTTATATGTTGTTGTTCATAGTGCAAACAAATGGACACAGTTTACCTTAGACAACAAGGATCCATTTCATTTCGGTTAAGTTTGAATTTTATAACAAAGACCACTATATACTTTTTGCATCTATAATAAGGGTTTTTGAGAAGTTCTATCATCAGGATATGAAGCAATGCAAGCCATCTCCTTTCTAAATTACACCTTAAAAACAAGGAGTCGAATGTTCCCCTTAACAGCATAATAAAAGACAATCTAGTAATAAAATTTCATTACCAAGAAGTCATACATTTCTCATGAGACTGGTCATAATCAACAAAAAGGAGGTCCTGCAAATCTTCCCCAGCAGAGTAATAAATAAATAAACTTGCACAACTAGACGTGCGGCTCCGCCTCAACTTCCAAAAGATACAGATGTTATAAATTTTCACATTCAAAAACAAAAAAAAACAGAAGTGTATATATAAATATACACTGCGATAGACAAAAGATAACATATTAGCAATCCACTTGAAGCATAGTGTGCTTCAAAAATTCATTTGCAAAATCAGCAACATTCACAAAGAAAAATAATTTGTAACTCCACTAAAGTCCACCCACTAAAATTTGTAATTTCCTCCAACAGTCCACTAACATTTTAGGAATAGTCCTCTTAACATTCCCCCAGGGTGAATTAAAAAACTTCAAAGAAACATAAAACCTGTGCAACCTATGGCTTGGTTATCATGTACAGATTAAGTAAATCTAAAATTTGTGAGAGAGAGAGAGAGAGAGAGAGACCAATGGCAACTGTTGTCTATTTGTTCTCATTAGCATATCCAAAATTCAAAGATCATCTTATGTATATGATTCTAACTTCTAAGCAAATTTTTGTGGGGAAAAAAAGAAATAGAGAATGCATATCATACATTTTTTTTTATAATTATATGATAAAAACTTATCAAGCTAACATTTAAAAAAAAAAGGCATCTATTAGATGAGAGACCAGTTATAAAGTCAAATCCAAAACTTCCCTATAAGCTGATTTTGAAAGGTTTAGGGGCTTGTTTGTGTACATGGATATCGCTCATAAAATAGTTACAAAAAAAAAAAAAAATTCAAAATTTAAAGCCCCCCACCTAAAAACAAAGGAAAAAAATAAAAAATAAAATAATCTTTGGGCCTACCTATGTGGAAAAGCTATGAAGCACAAAAGATCTCTCCAGAGGTCACGTACCGGTGTCCAACATGGGCACGGGCTGGACAAGTGTTGGACACACTAGGACAATTAAGAAACGCTTGGGACATGTTGGGACACACTGAAGACATGTTGAGGTTTTTTTTTTTTTTTTTTTTATTTTATCAAAATAACATATCCAAAGCTGATGGATTTGATAAAATTAAATATTTGATATAAAATAAATATATAGCATTAAAAAATATGTGATGCAAAGTATAGGAAGCTCAAGAAAAAGTAAATTCAAAATAGCAGTGATATTGGAACTTGGCATGATTTTAAGGAAGAACCGATAGTAACCACGCATAGTCATATTTCTAGTATTATTAGTCTTATTTTATTATTATTTTTATGTTTTTTACGATTTTTAAGGTTAGGGGTATCTTGGTAATTTACAGAATTTATGGGTATGGCTTGTAGGGGTCACCCATGTGAAATTCTATTTCCAACATCATGACAAACTCAGTCAACACACTTAATGAAAAATTAGATTAATGACAATTATATCCTACTTGAAATTTACTATAATAGCCATTGATTAACACTCCTAATATTATATATATAAATTCTCTGTACACATCTTTTAAAAATAAAAATATCTTAATATACATAGCCCAAACAGAGTATCTACTGAGTTCTTTGATTGGTTGTTCTTTCATGAAAATCAACAGAGATACAAGCATCAAAGCCAGACCCATTTTCGCCGAGAACACGATCTTTCGTGGGTCGAATCGACCCACATCCCAAGCTTTCACAGAAACCTCTTTCAATTTCTTCCACCACTCTGCAAATTTCTTCCGAACCCTCCTCCAACTCGAACAAAACCAAGAACTCTCATCATCATCTTCTTGTTCGTTATCTAGCTCAGAGTACCATCCCTTGATAACAATCTCTCTCTTCTCCGCAAAACTCTTCCTGAACGAACCCAATTTGTACGCCATCTTTCTCTCTTCTCTCTCCATACCAAGTAACGATGTGTGTAATTTTTGTGTGGAGACAAGAGAAAGAATGTTGATTGTGTAATCAATGATGAAAAGATTGGACTTGCGTGATTTCAAAGACGGTTTGTTAAAGTGTAAAGTGTGTGTACATAAAAATGTAATCTTTTCAACAGTGTTTAGTAGATCTTTAGGGTAAAGTGTGTGTATATATGAGTGAAGGGGTTATTTGTAATTTTAAGGATGTGGATTGAGATAATTACTTAATAATTAAATTAATAGAAATGTGTATTGAGAAACGATTTGCCCTGAGCTTATCAGGGTGTTGGAAATAGAATTTCCCGTCACCCATGGATTGTCTTATAGGTTAAGTTATTTAATTAGTTTTTATTTATATTTCTTATTTAGTCTTAAATTAGTTTTAGAAGTCAAAAATATTGTAATTTCCTTTTTTGGTTATATTTGGTTTAGGAAATCTCCTAATTTTATATAAAGCCATATAATGCTTATAATTTAATAGAATTGATATTTTATAAAAATTTGAGAGCTTTAAAACTTCTTTCAATCTTCTAGTTTACTACATTAAGCCCTAACCCTAATTCTTCCATATACTAGTCAAAGCCCCAACTTTTCCATTACTTTTCAGCTTGAAATCACAATAAAAACTCACAAAATCCAATTTTACCGTTCTCACAACATTATACCTAATTGTCCTGCATCAATATGACATATAATAAATAAATAAATAAATATTTTTTACGTGGCCCTTGCGTGTCATGTCTCTTTTTCCAAAAAACATTTGCGTGTTCGCGTGTCCATATTGTGTCCATGTCCGTGTCCGTGTCCGTGCTTATCACGGGAAAAGTAATTTGAAGCCTACATGCATAAGTTTCTTTTTGTTTGGATCCCAAATTTGTTGAGAGAAAGGAAAAAAATAGGGAAATGAAATTACCCATGTTACACGGACTTTTCAAAATAAATCAAATACCTGTGTCGAACATTCAACACTCGAACAATGGGGTATGTGTCGGATACTTTTTAACGGATACTTCTTATATAATTGTATATAACACTATATAATTGCTATATATACATATTATTGTATAATTGCTATAACTGTCTTTTTGACACTATATGTTACATATAGCATCATTTTATCTCACATACTTGATTAAAAATTAAAAAATATGACATTTTTTTGCCGAGTCCACGTATCCATAAATTTATGATTTGATAATCCGACATCTAGATACATACCAACACCCGACACCTGTACTCGAGTTCATGTAATATACGAAATTACTAATACTTGTTCATTTTTCCAAGGGTAACCCAAAAAATGAATTTTTTGAAAAATACCTAATAAAAGTAAGATATTAGTTTCTCTTATTTCATTTTCCTTTTGAAATATTTCGATTGTACCAGTACCAATATCTATACCACGTGCTTCGTAGTCAAGTATAGTTTTTCGATCTACCCATAATAGCCAAGTCTCCAATATTTTTATAAAATTCAACCTCAAATCTCTTAATTTAAAATCTAGACATCCATCCAAATGAGCTCTATGGCTCTATTTTGATTATGGATTTGAGTAGTAATTTGAAAAAGGAAAAGAAAAATGCAGGTGAAATGTAGTTATATTTCATTCACATTTCACCTAACATTTTTTCTTTCCTTTTCTAAATCCCTATCTAAATTCATGATCCAAACATAACCTAAGGTTTGTTTGGTTGTGTTTATATTTTATTGTATTTTCAAAAACAAAAAATAAAAATGAAAATTTTAAAGCACCATTATTCTTCATTTTTTGTGCCAAAATAGTTTTGAAAATTTGAAAATAACTTTTTGATAGTTTCTAAAATGGGATTGTTTTTGGGAATTGTAAACAGATCGCGAAACAAATTTAATGTGTTTCTCAAAAACTTAAAACATAAAAACAAAAGTTGAAAACACAACCAAAAAGCCTCTAAGTACAGATCCAACAATTAGAAGAGACAAACTTAAATCCCATAATTACGAATTGTTTGTGCAATCTCAAGGAGCTATATTTTGACTGCATGAATATATACATCCAGAAAACTAGGAGCTATATTTCGACTAAAATGTGTATGTATATACATACTGATACAAAGTTGTTCTGAGATTGTTACAGTTAGAATTTAAAATAAAGAGGACGCATGGCAATCACTTAGCTTGTTACTGTGAGCTGGACTAAGTGTGCATGTGGGAGTTGTTCATTGGTTAAACGTGGCGGCATGTAATTGGTTGGACACAAGAAGTTGTTATATCAATTGTGTTCATTACAGAGCAGTTATGCAATGCTTGGTTCATTGAAATGAGCCAGAATGGAATCATCATTCCATAGAATGTCCATTCTCACATTTGGCCACTAAAAAAAATAAAAATTACAAATTACAAATGGAATATTAAGGGGAATGGTTAAGGAATGACAATTCCAGTCCAATCCACCTTCATTCTAGTGAACCGAACACTACCTTAGAGGTAGGTAGGTAGATGGAATTAGTTAGAATGTCTAAAAACACTTTGTAATTGGAAGGAATTGGGAATTGGGAATTGGGAATTGGGTGTATAAGTAGATGTAGTTGCAAAGATTAAGGCCGTCTGTGAAACTGTAATCTTTGTATCTTCTATCCATTAACTGGGTTGTTCTTACCAAAACATATCACTTGGTATCAGAGCAGTCAAACAAGGGGCAATGATTGAAAAGCATGAAAAGTTATTGATAAGAAGATCACAGAAATCAATGAATTGAAACAATTAATCATGGAAATGAACATCAAGATGGACCAAAAAGTAGGTCAGTCGCCTGTACCAGCTATGGCAAATTCTAGCAATGTGCAATCTGGGTATTCATATATGTATGTGAAAAAGCCAAAGGAAATAAAATCAACAAGTAGATCCGAAGAGAATGGCATTGGATTTACCATGGTTGAAGCTTTAAAGCAGAGATAAGGAGAGTTGGATAAGCAATCGTTGTGTCGATCCAAACCAACCAAACCAAACCAAAGGAACACCCAAAACACCCTCTCTCTATCTCTCTCTCTAAATAGTCCTAAATCGCGCTCTTCGCTGTTTGGGTGAACAGAGCCTGTCTCCTCTCTCTCTCTCTCTCTCTCTCTCTCTCTCTCTCTCTCTCAATCCTGGCTCAGAAATTAGTCAGAACAGTTTACGCTTAATATCAACCCCACATTCGTATTTGGAGTAAATTCAAGGTAATTTTAAGGTCTTATTTTGGAGTTAATTATTTTAATTGAATTTTTAATTTTTTTCGTTATTTTAATTTGGTTATAAAAGTTTTGTTTGGAAAATTAATTGATTTTTTTTAATTAATTTAATGGTTGTGAAAGATAAAATAAAATAATTATAACTTAAATATAATATTTTATTTTAGTAATTATTTTAGCCTCCAACTTATCTCTAAAACACCCTTAAGTGGGATTCCCTAGATTTATTCATGTTAGATATAAATTTTTAAATAAAAATCAGATATTTGGATATAGATTTATGAATAAAAAACAATTATTTAACTTAAACAGTGGAATGAAATATATATTTGAAAGATTCATTTTTTTCTTGTTTATGTATAAACATTTGCTGTTTTATTTAAAAGTTTGTATGCGAACAAAACAAATGGTATGTACTGAGATTCTTATGTTGTGAGAATATATATATATATATATTTTTTTTTAAACTTATTCAAACTTTTTAGTCATGTAGTTGGTTAGATTTTTCTAATTGGCAATTCCATTAGACAAAACCTTATTCTGTTATATTTTTATTCGCTCTATTATATCTGTGAGTTATGAGAGTTTAGATGCAAATCAATCATGAGTTGTGCCTATGTAGAGGAGTTTGTACTGGCATTTTGGATATTGACTTGAGTATTCCTTATTTGCCACTTCGCTGACTAAGTACGAAGATCAAGTTACCTGGTAGCTTGCAGGGGTCTAGGGGGCGGCGTTGTCACGACCCAAACCCGCCCCTATGGGTTTAGCACCGTAACCGGCCAGTAATCCGAGATTACCGAAGGCCTACTTAACAAGAAACAAGAATTTAGAGTATGTGTGGCGGAAGCCAATACAGTAATTAAAAGATGTCCAATGAGCTGTGACAGTCTATATGCAAAAGACTTTTCATAACATATATACATCCAGAACAAAACAGTATTTACATACATATATAATCATTCAGGACAGGGACCCAATCCCTATTAAGACAGTACAGTACAAAGATCATTCAGTCTATACATTATTACAAAACAGAGGCAAAAAGGGAGAAAACTAAAAACACCCCTAAACAGCCTTGGCTTGAACAGTTCTGAAACCTCGCAGTGAGGCACAAAGGTTGGCTTGACAAAACGGGAGCTTAACCCAACGCCCCTAGCAACGGTATGGTGCCTGTACACCTATATATATATATATATGAGCAGTGAGCTAAAACCCAGTAAATAACATATGCGTAAAGAGGTTAAGAATGAATGTCCTTTCAGTATTGAAAACAGTCATTTAAACAGTATTTCAGTCATTCAGAACAATTATTCAGTCATAGCAGTCATATGTGGTACATCCAATAGCAAAGCAGTACAGTAGGTCTTAATAGACCGAACAGTCAGTTGATGGCCATCATATCAGTAAACATTAGTGGTTCCAACATGGGAACCGACAGAGATCTCTGTGATGAGCGATGCAGATCTGAAGATGGGTTGCTAAGGATGCCACAATACAGTTCACAATTAGGACATCATTCAATCAGTAACAGTATCATTTCAGAAAACAGTACAGTTCAATTGTTGAGAAGATAATCATTATTGAACATATCTTTACAACATTGTTACTCACAGAGTTCTGGGCTACAGATAAGCTAATACGCGTCTCCGGATGCCAACCCTACACAATTACAGAATGAACACACAATAAGCTACACAGTTGGGAAACAATAACTTACTCCCTATCTTGACTTGGTGTGGTTCTACATCAATATCCTCATTAAGATGCTTTAAACTAGGCCTAGGAATGCCTATGATGGAATGAGGATGCAAAGATGCACTTAAAACAACTTTACAAAATTTTCAGAAAAATAGGATCCCGCTCAAGCGTGGCTTTCCCCGCTCGAGCGGACATGTAGACAAAGGTTCCCCGCTTGAGCATCACTTCCCACGCTCGAGCGAACTGTAAAACATGACAAAAGTACTGGATATGTGAAAATCACGCTCGATGGGCGCTCGACACCCGCTCGAGCGTATGACACAAATCCCCGCTCGAGCGTGCATTTCTCCGCTCGAGCGGACTATAAAACAATGCAAAGTGCTGGGAGCACGTATTTCACGTTCGAGGGAATTGTAATTAAAAAATATCAACCTCACATTCGTGTTTGGAGTAATATCAACCTCACATTCGTGTTTGGAGTAATATAGCAACAACCCGTGCTATGCACGGAGATGTATAATTTAAATAATTTATTATAGTCATTTTTGTATAATAAAATAAAAAATTCTTATAAATTTAAAATATAACAGGGAATTGTAATTAAAAAATATTTTAAATATGAAAACTATCTTATACTTAAGTTCATACATTTATTTTTTTCATAAATTTGTCATTTAAAAAATTGATTATAAAATCATCTTAGTCCAAGTAGGTCATTTAGCAACTTGAACTATATTTCTATCGGACATTATTATAGCTTTAAAAACAAATAATGTAAAAATGGGTACTATTACAAATAATGTAAAATTGAACATTACTACAAATAATGTAAAAATGTTCAAAGCCCGCTTTAAAGAAAACAACAAAAAATGCACCTAGTGCATATACACATAGGTATACAAAAAGAATAAAATTCATCAAACCCTTGAATCTTACAATTGGTTAACTAATTGTGACGTTGTTGATGGTTGAAATGCAACTCAAATCTTAAACGCAAAGTTTGAACAAAACTTTATACCCAATATGCAAACATTAAAAAAACTCTATGGTGTGTTAGAATATATAGCTAAAATATGAAGCATTTGAAAAATAAGATAGAAATAAAATTGAAGATCATTATCAAATAGGAATAAATTTGAAGATAATTATTAGATTTAAGATTAAAATAAATTTAAAAAAGGAATCATATGAACAATATAATAAAAATAAAGTTGGAGATAATGATAGGATTGGGGATTAAAAAAAAAAAAATTAAAAAGGAAGAAATAAGAAATGAAGATAAATGAAGATACAGCAGAAGATTAAGCAAAATAAAAAATAAAATAAAAAGAGATAAGGAGTCTTAGATAATAAAAGATTTTAAAAGTTAAAAATTTAAAATAAAAACAATATTAAGAGGGAAAAAAATGTGTTTTATTGGAGAAAAATAAGGATGAAGAAAAATTTAAAACATAATTTTGAGAGAGTGACATGTAGGAAAAAGAATATAAACTGTTTGAGAATTAAGTATTGAGACTTTGAAAATTTTAGAGTAGATACTATATTTCTTTATATATAGTATAGATATAGATATAGATATATAGGTAAAAAGATAGATATCAAATCTAATTTGAAAAAAGATAATAATAAAATAAACATCCTAAAAAAAAAAAAGAGAGAAATGTGGGAATTTGGTTGCTGATAATCAAAATTTTAAAAAAGATAAGATATTTATGAGAGATTATGTATGAATAGAAGATAATTTAATTTTTGTTATATCAAAATAAAGGCATATATATTTTCTTGAATAGTAGCAAAATAAATTTACACTTTTAATAAAGTTGTAATAGAATAAAATATATTTAATTTTTAAATTGCATGCTTGATGATGATTTTTTTTTTTTTTTTTTTTAAATACATTGATAGAAAATTTTGAAATTGATGGTAGTCAATTGTTATCATTATAGCTTACAAAAAGAATTTAATAGTGGTCAATCATTAACCAATAATTTAGGATACAATCATGGATAGCCAATAAAAAATTAACACTTAGCAACTTAAATGTTGTAAAAATAAAAATAAAAAAATTGGAAAATTCAGAATAAAGTATTGAAATTTCTCATATCATGTAGTTAGATATTTTGGTTAATTTTAAAATTTAAATGTTAAATCCAGTAATATTATGCTATGTGTAATGATTCAAAATTTAGATAATACACTAATAGATTTGAGCCACTTTTTTTCTTTCTAATATTGTAAAAAAAAAAAAATCAAAATTTTTAATTAGACATATTTAGATAAAATTTAAAGATTTTAAAATTTTAAAATTAAATATTGTTAGATGTACCAATCACTTTAAGCCAAATATATTTTTATTTTTAAATTTTAAAATTGAGAAATTGTGTTTAAGGTTTTGAAGCTGTTGTGTGTGATTGTATTGTTAAGTGGGTGTATATTGGTTGTAGATGATCCGAAGAACTCTCATTTGAGAGAGCTTGAAGGAGCAAATGTGAGATTAACTTTATGCAGAGCTAATCTTCTTGAATTCGAGAGTTTGCACAAAGCCATTAATAAGTGTGATGGTGTGATAGACATGAAATAAAATGAATTAAATTAAATTAAATTCAAGATTTGATGAGTTTCGAATCTAATTAAACTAAAAAACAATAGCAAATTAAAAATTTTAAAATAAGCAAGCTCAAATCATGCAAAATGTAATAATAAAGAAGATGAAAAGATGTGTAGATGAACTGAAAATAATGAAAAAAAAGAAAAGAAATATATACACACAAAAGTAATAAATACTGAAAAAGTACATATAAAGTAAAAAATAATATTATGAGCATAAAAATGAAGAAAATGAAAAAAATTGTAGATGAACTGAAAAATATTGAAAAAAAATATATATACACTCAAAGTAACAAACATTGAAAAAATGCATATAAAGTAAGAAATAATATTACACTGACCTTGCAATGATTTTTGCAAATAATCAAACTTGAAAAATATAACAATGGAGAAGATGAGTTATTATGAGCAAATAAAAAATGACTGGAATAAACTGAATAGAGAAACGTGTGTGTGGAAGTTGTAGAAGTTCTTGGTTTCTTTTTTTCTTTTTTTTCTTTTATAAATTGAGATTGAGAATGAGATAGATATTATTGTGGGTAATGGATATAGATGAATATTTTATTATTTTGAGATAAATATTATTATTGGTGATGGATATGGATGAATATTTTATTATTTTTTTAATTTTATATTTTATATAGGGAGAAGGAGTGAGAAGGCTTGAAGAGTGGAAAAGGAGATGAAGACAAGTGCCACGTAATATTTTTTTTCTTTAAAATTATGAGAATTTAGGATTTAAGTTTTGGAGCCTTTTGACTTAACAATTACATTTGGTTATATATTTGGTTATATATATAGTATAGATATAGATAGATAGATTCAAGGTAATTTTAAGGTCTTATTTTGGAGTTAATTATTTTAATTGAATTTTTAATTTTTTTCATTATTTTAATTTGGTTATAAAATTTTTGTTTGGAAAATTAATTGATTTTTTTTAATTAATTTAATGGTTGTGAAAGACAAAATAAAATAATTATAACTTAAATATAATATTTTGTTTTAGTAATTATTTTAGCCTCCAACTTATCTCTAAAACACCCTTAAGTGGGATTCCCTAGATTTATTCATGTTAGATATAAATTTTTAAATAAAAATCAGATATTTGGATATAGATTTATGAATAAAAAACAATTATTTAACTTAAACAGTGGAATGAAATATATATTTGAAAGATTTATTTTTTTTCTTGTTTATGTATAAACATTTGCTGTTTTATTTAAAAGTTTGTATGCGAACTAAACAAATGGTATGTATTGAGATTCTTAGTTGTGAGAATATAATTTTTTTTTTATTTTAAACTTATTCAAACTTTTTAGTCATGTAGTTGGTTAGATTTTTCTAATTGGCAATCTCATTAGACAAAACCTTATTCTGTTATATTTTTATTCGCTCTATTATATCTATGAGTTATGAGAGTTTAGATGCGAATTAATCATGAGTTGTGCCTGTGTAGAGGAGTTTGTACTGGCATTTCGGATATTGACTTGAGTATTCCTTATTTGCCACTTCGCTGACTAAGTACGAAGATCGAGTTACCTGGTAGCTTGCAGGGGTCTAGGGGGCGGCACTGTCACGACCCAAACCCGCCCCTATGGGTTTAGCACCGTAACCGGCCAGTAATCCGAGATTACCGAAGGCCTACTTAACAGTAAAACAGTAATTTAGAGTACAGGGGCTGGCGGAAGCCAATACAGTAATTAAAAGATGTCCAATGAGCTGTGACAGTCTATATGCAAAAGACTTTTCATAACATATATACATCCAGAACAAAACAGTATTTACATACATATATAATCATTCAGGACAGGGACCCAATCCCTATTAAGACAGTACAGTACAAAGATCATTCAGTCTATACATTATTACAAAACAGAGGCAAAAAGGGAGAAAACTAAAAACACCCCTAAACAGCCTTGGCTTGAACAGTTCTGGAACCTCGCAGTGAGGCACAAAAGTTGGCTTGACAAAACGGGAGCTTAACCCAACGCCCATAGCAACAGTCTGGTGCCTGTACACCTATATATATATATATATGAGCAGTGGGCTAAAGCCCAGTGAATAACATATGCGTAAAGAGGTTAAGAATGAATGTCCTTTCAGTATTGAAAACAGTCATTTAAACAGTATTTCAGTCATTCAGAATAGTTATTCAGTCATAGCAGTCATATGCGGTACATCCAATAGCAAAGTAGTACAGTAGGTCTTAATAGACCGAACAGTCAGTTGATGGCCATCATATCAGTAAACAGTGGTGGTTCCAACATGGGAACCGACAGAGATCTCTGTGACAGTAGTACAAAGACAAGAATAGAGGGTTGCTAAGGATGCCACAATACAGTTCACAATTAGGACATCATTCAATCAGTAACAATATCATTTCAGAAAACAGTACAGTTCAATTGTTCAGAAGATAATCATTATTGAACATATCTTTACAACATTGTTACTCACAGAGTTCTGGGCTACAAATAAGCTAGTACGCGTCTCCAGATGCCAACCCTACACAATTACAGAATGAACACACAATAAGCTACATAGTTGGGAAACAATAACTTACTCCCTATTTTGACTTGGTGTGGTTCTACATCAATATCCTCATTAAGATGTTTTAAACTAGGCCTAGGAATGCCTAGGATGGAATGAGGATGCAAAGATGCACTTAAAACAACTTTACAAAATTTTCAGAAAAACAGGGTCCCGCTCAAGCGTGGCTTTCCCCGCTCGAGCGGACATGTAGACAAAGGTTCCCCGCTTGAGCGTCACTTCCCACGCTCGAGCGGACTGTAAAACATGACAAAAGTACTGGATATGTGAAAATCACGCTCGATGGGTGCTCGACACCCGCTCGAGCGTGTGACACAAGTCCCTGCTCGAGCGTGCATATCTCCACTCGAGCGGACTGTAAAACAATGCAAAGTGTTGGAAGCACGTATTTCACGCTCGAGCGCCAATTTCCCCGCTCGAGCGTGAGTCCAAATTCTGAAAATTCCAGATTTGAACCTCAAGCTCAAAACCAAGTTTAAATGCCTCAAATTCGATCCTCTTGGGCTAATTTTCTAGAAAACACTTGTAAACTCATAGTATAACATGATTCAAAGCTCAATTTGAGAAATCAAAACCCAAAGGTAAGTTAATTAAATACAAACTTTAGCTCAAAACTCAAGAATGTGATGAACATGCACATGCATGAATTTAACCAACTCCAAAGCTTCAAATACTTGTTCAAAAGAGTCTATTTCCTCAAGAACATGGTGAATTCATGATCCATTGTAAAAATATGAACATGCATGTACAATTTTATGAACAATAACTTCAAAACTCAAGAATGGCAACATGCATGCATGATATATGCTATAATTCAACATTACAAGACCAAATTTTGACTTTAACTCCAATATGACAAGAGCCATGCAAGAACTAACTCAATTACATGAACAAGAAGGTGAAGATTCTACCTTAAGTCTTGAATTATAAGAAGAGAAGCTCAATTTGCCAAATTCTCTTCAAAACTACTAAGTTCCCAAGCAATGCAAGATGAAGACAAGTTTCTTCTAGCTCCCTCTCTCTCTAGTCGGTTGGGTCTAAGGAAATGGCTGAGGAAATGTTTTGCCTAAGTGTATTCAAGCCTCAATATGTGTAAGGAAGTGGGCCACTAAGTGGCAAAGTTGCAAATAAGGCCAACTCTTGTAATTTATCAACATTTGATCTAATTTAATCATACCAAATCACATTTCAATTAAATATGCCATAAAATCACATAAATTATAATTAACACATATCACTAATCAATTTCAGATTCGGCCGCCGATAAGGCCTTCAATTTGCAGTTTAAAATATAAAACATGAACAGATAGTTTAACAGTCGAACAGATAGAGATGCACTTAAACAAATACAGACAATCAATCAGTTCCAGATTCCAGTCAGTCAGTCAATTAACATGTTTAGTCTCAGTTTAGCAGTAATAAGTGGTTAATCAGTAAGCAGTGGTAAGGGTTGTCACAGGCGCCCAGGCGAGGTCAAGGCGTAGAGCCCTCGAAGCCAAGATAGAAGTCAAAGTTGATTAACCACTCAAGCGGTATTTTGTGTGCTCGAGCGATGAAATAGTTCATTCAGTATTTCTGTTTGCATTATGAACTTTTGGAAAAGCATGTTTACCGCTCAAGAGGTAGACGTTATACTCGAGCGGTTGACCCATATGTGAGTATTGCCTTTAGTCACATCGCTCGAGCGATAAAGTGAGCGCTCTAGTGGTTTTCGCAGCTCTATTTAATGTATTGTGCATTGTTGGTTCTATATTGGAGAATGTTTATGTATTTTTTTTTTCCTTGATGATTTGAGGGTGATTGATTGATTGTAACGCCCTAATTTTTACTACACGAATCCATTACCAAATCATTTATGCTATTATCCATTTAAATAATTTCATACACAAGACATACAGACAAATAAATAAAGAATGACATTCTCTCTCACAATATTTATGATATATAAACAAATCTTGTACAATGCCCTCGGGCTCATACTGAACAATAGTAAATGAAAGGGATTTACCCTTATACAATACATGGCATTTAGCCAACAAATGAAAGGCCCCGTGGCTAACAAATAAATAAAAGATTTCAAGTCTGAACAATCCCTCTAGCCATGTCCCTGACAGTATATGTAGTGTAACGGTTTATATTTCAGAATATACTACACATGTACATTTTTTTCCCCAAAATTTCCATATTCTTTGACATCACAGAACATAACTCAATTCCCTTCTAGTTTTCCAATTAATGCAAACACTACCTCTCAACACTTCCTTCTTTCATTAACCCTCTACGTTCATTTTAAAAGAGTTTGACTCTAACATTTTATTTTAAAGAGAACACGTTCATACCTAAACCCAAAACCTCAAATCACTAGGTATACACATAATAACAAAGAGATAAACATATTCCAACTACCAATAATGGAAAGTAATACATACTTTC